>CM057820.1:98634015-99014015 GCA_030067965.1 Latrodectus elegans | reverse complement strand
TTCGTCTAACAGCATTACATTCACCCGATCATTCACCATGGTGATGATCGGTGACGAACATTACCATGCCGGCAGTGGAATTTACGCTATATACCCTGCTGAAGTTCATGAATGAAGATCCATTCGAAACCCAGATTTTTGTTCTGTGTTTCGCTGTGAACTTCCTGCCATTCAAAAGGGTCTGGAAAATATCAAATCTGGAGCCATCTTTGATAAAATTTGGATCTTCACTGACAGTATTCAACACTTGAGCAATTGGGATAGAGTAACGGACCGAGCTGGTGTTTCTATCCTTAGTATGTTAATTGCCTTATTTGCATCCCATGACATCCATATTCAGTGGATATCTTCTCACGTGGGCCTATTTGTCAATGGTCATGCTGACCAGTTGGCTAAGGATGGTACTTCCCTTCCAGAGTCTCCAGATTTGACCCTCACTTCTTCAGAATTGTTTTCTCTCCGCAAAACTAATGTCAATAAAGTTTGGATTGTCCCTCCAGGTCACAACTGGTATCGCCGCAAGCCTTCTGGTGAAGCTCTTGGCATGCAAGGGTCTCGTGCTGACCACTACCTGTAGATTTGCCAGTGGTCACACTAGGAGACTGACTTTCAGGGGGAAAATTAAGTTCTTCCGAAACTGTAAGAAGTGCAAAGCACTACTTGACTGCCTAGATTTCACTATGGAAGAGTTTCTTGAGAGACCTATCCTTTTCCTCTATTTTTTTGAAGGTTTACGGCCTCATGGATCTGATATAGCTCCGCTATATCAGATTGGATTAGTAACAAAAACAACAACATTCACCCAATATTCTTTATGTAGAATATTCTTTATATTTTCAGGGCTATTTTTTTTACTCATGAATTCATAGTTTCAAGGTATTGCATGTTCTAATCAATGAATTTTAAAAAGGCGCTCCGCCATAAGAATTTGCCATATGCAGCTCACTATAGCTATCTTTTCTAAAACTATTTCTTGTAAATGTATGTTCATCTCAGATGCTATAATGAGATGATGCTTTTTTTTTTGTCACAATCCGCTTCAAAATATTTTTGTCATTCACTTACACCACTATTGTGCTTTTTAAATGCAGTTTTACCGTGTTTCAAACGTGCTGATATTACAGTCAACACTGTACTTCTACCAACACCTACAAGGATTGCCATTATCTTTACTGGGGGTCCAGTAATATGGGCCTTAACAATTATACCTTTTTCAAAATAAGAGGTATGCCATAACACAATTTTAACACAGAAGTATATTTTTCACAGCAAAAACTTCCATTACTGCTTATATCAGACTGAAGTGTGTACTTTCTCATCAGTCTGTTATCATTCCATCACACTGTAGTATAGAAGTATAAAAGGGGTTTATTTCGGATGCTATATATATATATATATATATATATATATATATATATATATTGGTTTCGAAGTATTTTTAGGGCAAAGCCTGCAGATCTTTTGGTGTTACTTCCGGCAAAATAATAATTAACAAAAATTAATTTGAAGCTTAAAGATGTTATTTGAATACACATGTTTTTATTATATGTTGTAAAAATAGACTTTAGAATAGTTATAATTTATTTCAATCGTTTATGCAAACTTATCTCTCAAAGTTAATTTTTGCTAACAACTTAAGATCATTATCTTATAAATAATATTTATGTACCATTAAATTATTATACCATATTAAAAGTGAATATGAGATCGTCTAATCTAAATTATATTAATGTATATCTAAAAAATGTATTTTTTATAAATAGCTCATAATTTTTTATCTTATAGTAGAAAAACATTTTTTTTTATCTAACTTCTAATCGCAATTGATTTTGTAAATCCATATCCTTAATTCAGTTTATGACAATGTTTGAAACTTCTCTAATGATGTTTCACTTGATATTTTAATATATCTTTTTTTATTTTGCCAAACCTAATTTAGTTTTGCAAAAACTGTCTTAATGGATTAAGAAAAGTTTTTTATCATTGTTTTTTATTTAAAAAAACATTTTTAGTATATTAAATATACTATTTTTATTTTTGCATCTTATCTGCATACTATAAATAATATATCCTATAAATAAAATGTAATTATTGAACTCTATAATAAAAACAGAAACAGATCTAAATAATGTTTCAAATATTTTTTTGTTAAATGTATATTGTCAAATAGCAGACATTATATTTATTTCAAGAAGCAAAATATTTCAATAGAATAGGTAGAATGAAAATTCGCATTGTATTATATGAATATTTAATAATATTTTATCATATTTAAAAATTTCTATGAATAAAAAATATAGGCACATACATTATAGCATCTGGAAATGTATGTATTTTACAACTTTAGTATAATTACTCTTTTAGTGTTAAATTATTTCCAAATCCAACAATAAATTGCTACTTTAATTTAAGTTAGGCTTTTTTAATTTTCATTTTAAATGTTTGAAAACTAAAATTTCAAAATTGAATTATTCATCAAAAGCATAAGTATGTCCTTGTACGCATATAATCAACCCTTCAGCAATTGAAATAAAGTAAAATTTTAGTAAACCAATTAAGTTTTGAAATTTTTTATAAATGTCTCCAAATGTTTTAATACTTAAGACAAAAATATCTCAAGTTTGTGAAGCAAAGGTTCTAAATGCTAAGCTGGGTTATGAAACATATTATATGAAAAATTAAAATTAATATAAGTAATACATTCTAAGCTAAATAATTATAGTATCATTTCTACCCTTTTCAAATAAATGTAATTTGCGAATAAACTTATAAATTTTCTAGGTTCGTCTACAATAAGGATATTTAATAATTTATGGTGTAAAAAGACACTAAATATTAAAATATAAGATGGATTAAATAAATCTTTGCATACTTATTGAATTACGAAGTAAAAAGTAATGTGGCAATACTTCTCAAAAAATAAATGTTTACATTAGACTAAATATTCCCAGGAAGAAAATACATTCATATAATTCTAGTATGTTGGATCTTTCAAGCGAGATATCAAACATCATTTTATGGAAAACAATTCTATATGCAGAAGAACATTCAGGGGCTCATGAAAAAAAAGAAATCTAAAAAAGTTTTTAACTTGTGTTCATCTTGTTATATCATTACCTTAAATTCAATATGGGAATTCTAAATAATATTTAAATTCAATATTCTGTAAAAAAGAGAAACTATGTTAATAAAAGTGTTCAAAAATTAAAGTTAAAGACCTATTTAGTTTAATATCTATTAAATTTATTCAGATTTATTGAACCAATATTTCATGGAATCAGTAGAAAAGACAAATTATTTCTATAAGTTTAATTCTTTTAGATCTTAGTTCAAGTGGAGATATTTTACGAAATTGTTTTAGTATTTAGAATATTTTTTAAAGAGCTATTTCAATTAGCAATGTAATTGTTTTGATTACTGAATTAAATTATTAGTCAAATTTTACTTTGATTTTTTTTTTTTTTCTGGAATCAATTTACTTATTGCAATTTTAGGAATTTTTTATTAGAATTAAGTAATCAAAAATTGCATACTCTTTTATTCCCATGTATAATTTATGCAAGTTTTTTTAGTTTTAATATATTTAATTGAAAACTTTTTTGAGGTAATTTTAAATTTAAAACATGATTAAAATTCTTATTTCTCTCTCTCTTTCTCTTTCTCTCTATTTCTCTTTCTCTCTCTTTCTCTTTCTCTCTATTTCTCTTTCTCTCTCTTTCTCTTTCTCTCTCTTTCTCTTTCTCTCTCTTTCTCTTTCTCTCTTTTTCTCTCTCTTTCTCTTTCTCTATCTTTCTCTCTCTCTCTTTCTCTCTCTCTCTTTCTCTCTCTCTCTTTCTCTCTCTCTCTCTCTCTCTCTCTCTTTCTCTCTCTTTCTCTCTCTTTCTCTCTCTCTCGCATTCTCTCTCTCTTTCTCTCTCTCTTTAATCTTATACTATATATTAAAATACTAAAGTATTACTCTTTCTTTACTTCTGTTCAAATAATATAAAAATTAAAAAACCATTAAACTTGGATAGAGGGCTACTGAAGTGAAGGAAACACTCGCCAAAGAATTTTGAATGAACTAGGATTATTAAAAAACTCATAACGCCATTCTTTAACGAGCTTATTCAATACGACGAAATTAAATTTGATTTGCTTTCATTTAATTTTTGGTTTTAGTGTTTAATTGCATAGAATAAGATTTATGTCGCACCAAATCACAAATTCATACAAATTAATGTTTATGCCGCATTTTTAAATCATTTTTACAGAAAAGAAAAAATTTCCAGATTCTGTGAGGGAAAAAATATTTATTAGATTTTATTTCATCGCCTTTTGAAACATTCCTGAAAAATATTTCTATGAAGAGTTTATTTCACTTTTAATAATTATGTTGCCCTCTTATTCAATTTACCTTTTATTGTTCTTTGAATATGACTTGTCACAATCTAGTCATACACGAACTGAAAAGTTAAACTACAGGCTTATTAATTATTGATTATGGTTTCATCATCTTCCCACTGAAACAGAAGGCCTATACGCACAAATGAAAGTCACATGCGTTTTTAATTGTTTTCCATGACATTTTGAACTTTTTTGCTTTTTAAGTCTACAATTCTTACATGGCTTCATTTTAAAGATACGTAAGCATCTCATTATTTTGTCAAAATTAAAATGCCCAGTATATTTTCATATTTTTAACTCGTATGCCTAAAACTATTTCCTGCCCAAAGATATTAAATAATTTATTTTAAAAGTGATTATGAAGTTTTAAGGATTCAAAGCGAATATTTCTAATTAAAATCTGTTGTTAAAATTGGACGAAAATTGTTTGTTATTTCTTTAAAGGATTTTTGAGCCCATAAAATTATTGAGTATAGTTGTCGAATTGATTCTAACTATTGAGCCTAATACACAAAAATCGATGATATTTCATATTCTTTGAACTAAAATTCGCAAGGGCCTTGGGACATTTTCTTCTGATTCATATTGGTGATTTCCAAGTCTTTTTTTCAATCTTTAACTTATCTGATATCCACTGTACAGTGTCAAATTATAAATAAAATATATCTGTTCGTATGTGTATGCAATTAAAACCGTAAAACATTTTCCTATATTGTTTATTAGAAAGCTGTAATTAAAGAGTGCTAAAATGTGTATTGTAAATAAAATACAACAACTTTAATACAAGCGAAACTGATTAAAAAAATTAGCATTATAAATTCAATGCAAAAATCTTTAATAAACATTTAATTTATTTATTTATTTACTTTTCAGCTTATTTATACTTATATTTCTCTTAGAAGTAAAACATGCAAATTTATTCTAAATTTATTCTAAAATTTGAAGTCTTTGGTAAAAAAATAAATGATGATAAGATAAAAAAAATTAATGTGATGATAAATGAATATAAAATCTCTAACATCATTCAAAAAATAAAATGAGAAAAAATGTTCATGAAACTCTCAACAGAAAATCAAATTTACTATCAGTTTAAGTGAATATTAAAATAAGCAACTTGTGGTTAAAAGAAGAACAGAAATTGTTATCTAAATAGAAGATATCGTTTGGCTGAATCTCAGATTTATTTACAATAAATTTAAAGTTGTTTTGTTCTCTATGCTAATATTTTTACTTATTTGGTTCTCTATCTTTGTGAGTTATTTTTTTAATAATTTTTGTCATTTATTTATTTCAAGTTTCAAGGATTCAGTAAAAAGTTCATAGATAAAGGATTAACTTAATTTTTTTTAGTTTTGTTTATAAATTGGTTATTATGTTTCTTTTTTCGTATGACAAAGTAACGTAAATTTATTAAAATTTTTAATTCTTGTCTACATATTCAACAAAATGTTTTATGCTTTCATTCCAAAAAATTGTATTTATTGTACAATCATTTTTATTGAAAATGGACTCATATTATATAAATGATTTTTATCATAGCCTTTTTGATAATTTAGTGAAAACTAAACAAGAACTCATTACAAACTTAGCAAAAGAAACAAACATCTAATGGACTAAGATGTAATAATATAATTATAATGGGCTCTTGATTCACACTTTTTTTCTTTGTATTTTCTTTTGTGTTTTCTTTTTTTTTGCTTTCTTTTTTTTTCTCCCTTTTTTTGCTTTCTTTCTACCAGCCATTGGAAATATGAAAAATAATGTTATTATAATCATCTAAATTTTATTTAGATTATTGTAATCTAACGACTGCTGCTCAAAAACTTATAAAATTCTTTTAATGTACTGTGATCTTATAATTTTTTAAAAAAAAAAAATAACTAAACAGCAACTTATTCAATTTATAATTTGAACAAATTATTTAACTTATAAGAATACCTATTATCGGTTTATAATTCTAATTTAAAAAACAGAAATTTCTATTAACTGAATTATTCGAATTATAAAAAGCGAAAGATAAATACCTATATGAGAAAAAAGAAATATTTTTAATGTCACTAGAAATGCTTATTTTAAAATGATAAACTTATTAATTAAATATGATATAATTAATTAATCATATAATATATTATATAATTGATATAATTAATTGATCATTAATTAAAAATGATATAATTTAAAAATGTGTGTATTCATAAATTATAAGAAAAATAGTCTAAAACGACTTACTGTACTTTAAGAAGTATACTATTTGAACAAAATAGATGTGCCATACATATTCAATAAATTTCTACTAATGAAGTACTAATTTAAATACTTATAACTACTTAAAAATACTAATTAAAAATATATATATATATAAAACCAATTAAAAAAATTTATTTATTAATAAATATCCACACTAGTTATAGAATATAAATTCAATATATATAAATATGTGAGTGTATGTAAGTATTAAAAGGTGAAAACAGATTTGATTTAAGCAAAATATTGTAGATATCATTTAATTTGAAATTATTTATGACTTTAAAAATAATGTATTTATCAAAATTTCGAATAACAATGACGCTATGTCTTTTGATATAAAGTATTTTTATCGACAGATAATTGGACTATCTAGAAAGGCTATCCGAAACAAATGAAGTATAATGCAGTTTTGTAAAGTTATGATAAAATCATTTTACAAGTACATTTATAAACACAGAATCATACTATGATTACAAAGAAATACAAATAATTAATTGAATAAGAAAAGTTATTTTTCTGAGGATTTCAAAGTATTCATAAGCGAAGTGAAAGTACTGGAAAATTCTTCTAGACATACAAAAACAACCTGATCGTTTTGATTGTTTGCAATCAAGTCTGAAAGTTTTCAAAGGCTGATAGCTTATTGTGGCATTTCTACAAAAATAAACTGAAACGTTGAAGTTCCCAAAATTTATCTTAAGTGTCTAATATTGTGTGCTTAACAATTTTATAAACTCTGTAAGGAAAAACATATTTAGTTAATTTAAATAAATTTGAATGTTTTCACATATAAAAAATGATTCCCATTTCATCTCTTGCTTGATTGTTTGCTTAGTTTATGAAGAACAGTTACTTTACCTAAAGCCAAAAATTTGTCATTTAACAATTTTCATGAGTGTGTTCACAGAAAACTTTAAAGTAAATATAAATAAATATTTTGATTGAAAGTAATATACAAGCAAAGAGTTTTTAAAATTCTATCTTCACATATTGAAATAGAGATTAACAACAATGTGCAAATATTATTCAATTCACTTAATATATTTTATGGTCTTTCCTTGGCTCAAGGATATATATAGTTATATTTATTAGAATCATGCATAACATTCTTACAGATCTAGTTAAACTTATGTTCATAAAGCCATTTCTGGTATAATAAATGATTTAAAATTTATATACATTTGTAATCATTCTAACCATTCCAAATCAAATAATGATTACAATTAATTCCAATATTGTCAGCTCTTTAAGCTCAAGAAGATAATATAATAAATTTTATTTTTATTTGACGATTCAGTCAATTTATAAAATTGTGCATCAAATATTTTCTTATCTTCCCATTAATGAGCGAAATCACCACCCTCTATAATTAAGAAAGCTAGAACTCTTTCCTGTGACGTCATAAGGCGGTGGCTGAAATCAACTGTTCATTCGTTCACGAATAAAATATTCCGAAGGAACTGATTTTATGTTGTTTAAAAGTCCCTAGCAATCAATTTTATATTATTAAATTGATTCTGATATTATTTCTACGAAGAAAATTAAAAAAATTAATAGCACAGCTATATGAAGAAACTTATTCAAGTATAATTTGTAACAATTGTAAACATAACTTACATTTATGAATAACATACTTTCTGTTCATATTAAGAACAAATCTCAGTATTGGTAATATATATTATTCAATATTGGAATTTATATTTTCGTTCGTGTACTTTTATATATAAATATTATATATATATATATATATATATACGATGGTTACTCTGAAATTTTTGAGATACGAGTAGACGAGAATTTACAAAATGAAAATTGCTATTTAATTTTAAAATACAAAGTATTTTAACACAGAAGACGATTTTTTACTGACTTACTTCAGCTTGTTTAGCGTAGAATAAATTTTAAACAGAAGAGAAAATGGAGTTGACCCGAGAACATTTTCGCGATATGATTTTCTACGATTTTAAAGCAGGATTAAATCAAGAAGAATGAGTTTAACGGTTACAATTAGCATTTGGTGATGAATCTCCAGCTCCTGCTACTGTATTCAGGTGGCTTAGAGAATTTAGAAGAGGTCGCAATTTTCTTCAGAATGAAGAACACGCAGGAAGGCCACCGTAGGAAGTAATCCCGGATAATGTGCCTGCCATACGAAAAATGTTAATGGATTATAATCGCTTTACCTATCAAATGATACAGAAGGAACTTAACACTGGATCTGCAGCCATAAACAAAATCATTCAGGAAGAATTGCATATGAAAAAAGTAGTTTGCTATTGGGTTCCCCATAATCTAACTGAGCACCAAAAAAAGGAGCGTGTCAGAATCAGTAAAGAAACTCTTAAATTGCTAAACGATGGTGGCCACCGCATCATTTCTAAAATTGCAACAGATGATGAGACGTACATACCGTTTTTTGACGTTCCAACACGTCAAGAAAGTAAAGTATGGGTCTTTGAAGATGATCCCACGCCGACAATGGTGAAAAAACAACGCGCACTAAAGTAAATGATGTATGCCGTTTTCTCCAGAAGTATGGGATAGGTCAAAACCATCAAATTGGAAGGTCAGAAGACAGTAACAGTAAACTTGTATACCACTAAATGTCTTCCAGAATCTCTATAAGATCTGAATGTTAAGAGACTAATGCTTCACAATGACAATGCATCTTCACATACAGCCGGATTAACAGTTGAGTTTCTTAAACAAAAACAAATTAAAGTGATCGAGCATCTACCGTATTCACCTGATCTATCTATGTGCGACTTTTGGTTATTCTTTAATCTAAAAACGAACTTTTGTGGACGTCGTTTTCATTCAGAAGAAGAGATTGATGTGGCTATAAATGCATTTTTTTCATCTATTCCAAGAAATGCATGGCTTGATGCGCTTAATCTGTGGAAAATTCATTTACAAAAGTGCATTGATGCTACTTTGAACTCACCTAAAATTTTGTTAAGTATAACTTTAAAAACCTAGTTGTATCGCAAAAATTTCAGAGTGACCCTCGTATAATTAAATCATACACAAATCTGTTTCATAATCCTGAAAATTTTGATATAATTTAATTGTCTTAGTATTTTATTTTATATTACTAATATCAATAACATTATGAATTTGAAATGGTAAAGAATACTTACTCACTTTTTTACTGGCACATTTTAATGAAACCATTTATAGTTGGATTTTCATCAGTAACAACAGAAGTACACATATTTGGATATACAGCCACTATTTAAAACATGAAATTGCTTTTTCTGTTGATAACAGTTCAAAAATTAGGAATATCTATATTCTTCTAAATTTACAAAATAGTATTTTTGCTTATATTCCACAAATTATTCGTTTTATATTGGGAAATTGCTTCATATAGTTGAGTATTTTCTCCTTTTTGCAGTTTAATTAAACGATCCTCTCGATGACTTGCTTCAGTTGTTAAATATTTTGGGAATCTCCTCAAGGATACAAAGTACAACATTGGGATATAATTTCAGATATTATTGCACCACGACTATTCTTTGACCTTTTTTTAATCGAAAGCTTCACTAGTTCTTAAAATACCACTGGGTTTAAAAAGCAGTTCACACACCTAGAAGTAAAGTTTTAAGAAAGCTAATATGCATACAACAAAAAAAATCTGTTTATTTTTTTTACTAATAATAATAGATTTTTTATTTGATATGATCATTAGGATACATTCTGAAATTAATTTATAAATAGCTTAGAGTTTATCTATTTATATGTGTGTGTGTTTGTGTGTGTGCATGCGTGTGTGTGTGTGTGCATGCGTGTGTGTGTGTGCATGCGTGTGTGTGTGTGTGCATGCGTGTGTGTGTGTGTGCATGCGTGTGTGTGTGTGTGTGCATGCGTGTGTGTGTGTGTGCATGCGTGACCGTGTGTACGGCCTGTGTGTGTGTGTGTGTGCGTGCATGCGTGTGTGTGTGTGTGCGTGAGTGTGTGTGTGTGTGTGCCTGAGTGTGTGTGTGTGTGTGTCCCTGCGTGTGTGTGTGTGTGTGTCCATGCGTGTGTGTGTGTGTCCATGCGTGTGTGTGTGTGTCCATGCGTGTGTGTGTGTCCATGCGTGTGTGTGTGTGTCCATGCGTGTGTGTGTGTGTCCATGCGTGTGCATGTGTGTGTGCATGCGTGTGCATGTGTGTGTGCATGCGTGTGCATGTGTGTGTGCGCGCATGCGTGTGTGTGTGTGCGCGCGCATGCGTGTGTGTGTGGGTGTGTGTGTGTGCGCGCATGCGTGTGTGTGTGTGTGAGTGTGCGCGCAGTGCGTGCGTGTGTGCCATGTGCGCGCATGCCAGGCGCGTGTGTGTGTGCGCGCATGCGATTGCGTGTGTGTATTATTGCGCGCATGCGTGTGTGTGTGCGCGCGCATGCGTGTGTGTGTGTGTGTGCGCGCATGCGTGTGTGTGTGTGTGTGCGCGCTCATGCGTGTGTGTGTGTGTGCGCGCATGCGTGTGTGTATTATTATTGCGCGCATGCGTGTGTGTGTGTATTGCGCGCATGCCGCAGTGTGTGCATGTGTGTGCATGCGTGTGCATGTGTGTGTGCATGCGTGTGCATGTGTGTGTGCGCGCATGCGTGTGTGTGTGTGCGCGCATGCGTGTGTGTGTGTGCGCGCATGCGTGTGTGTGTGTGCGCGCATGCGTGTGTGTGTGTGTGCGCGCATGCGTGTGTGTGTGTGTGCGCGCATGCGTGTGTGTGTGTGTGCGAGCATGCACGTGTGTACTGTGTGTGTGCGCTCATGCGTGTGTGTGTGTGTGCGCGCATGCGTGTGTGTGTGTGCGCACGCATGCGTGTGTGTGCGCGCGCACCTGCGTGTGTGTGTGTGTGCGCGCATGCGCTGTGTGTCTGCGCTGCGCGCTCATGCCGCGGTATTGTGTGTGTGTCGCGCGCATGCGTGTGTGCGTGTGTGTGCGCGCATGCGTGTGTGTGTGTGCGCGCCCGCGTGTGTGTGTGTGTGCGCGCATGCGTGTGTGTGTGTGTGCGCGCATGCGTGTGCGTGTGTGTGTGCGCGCATGCGTGTGTGCGTGTGTGTGTGCGCGCATGCGTGTGTGCGTGTGTGTGTGCGCATGCGTGTGTGTGTGTGCGCGCATGCGTGTGTGTGTGCGCATGCGTGTGTGTGTGTGCGCGCATGCGTGTGTATGTGTGCGCGCATGCGTGTGTGTGTGTGTGCGCGCATGCGTGTGTGTAATGTGTAATGCGCGCATGCCGTAGTAAGTAGCTGTGCGCGCATGCGTGTAAGCTGTGCGCGCATGCGTGTGTGTGTGTACTTTATGCGTGTGTGTGTGTGTGTGCGCGCATGCGTGTGTGTGTGTGCGCGCGCATGCGTGTGTGTGTCTCGTGCGCGCGCATGCTGTATTGTGTGTGTGTGTGCGCGCAGTACGTGTGTGTGTGTGCGCGCGCATGCGTGTGTGTGTGTGTGTGCGCGCATGCGTGTGTGTGTGTGCGCGCGCATGCGTGTGTGTGTGTGTGCGCGCATGCATGTGTGTGTGGCAAAGTAAATATATAAAAATTGCAAAAAATTGCATGGATGAATAATCAAAAAACAAATAAAAGAAAAGCTTATGAATTAATTTAGCGAAAAGCCAAAAATATTAAAATTTTAAAATGTTTAATATATTCAAATATTAAAGTTTACAATGTAAATACACATGTTAAAATACAAAGATCAATGAAATATAGGAATGAAATTCAAATTCAAGTTTAGTGCAGACAGCAAAATAAACATAGACGTGGAGTTATAAGTAATTGTTTTTCAATAGGAACGAAAAATTTTAAATAAAATAGCACATCCATTTTAACTCAAAATTATAATTATTATCAATTATTTTTCTCTTTTTTATTAAAAAGCTTTTAATTGAACTTTAATATAGGTTTCAAATTGTTTATGACATTTTAACATGCTATTATTATATTATAATATGAAATAAAAATTTTTATGTATTTGTCGTATTAAAATTATAGTGTTTAATTACCCTTCCGTAAGACAAAATATATGAAATTAATTTTCCCTTTTATATATATTTATAAATACCACTATTGTTGTTAAAAGTTCATAACGTTTAATTACAATAAACCTTTTCTCAGCAGCTTAAAGTAAATTTATGAGCAATTAATTTAGCTATACAGCTTTAAATTGCGATTAATAAACTCACTGATAAATAGCTTCTACTATTTTATTTTAATGTTCATTCTTTTTATTTCAATGCTGGTAATGCATAATTTACTTTAAATACTCCATTTTTTTTCTAGATGTGCACTTAATGATCCGAATTTTTTCTTATGTATTACAGTTTTAAAAATTAAAAAAATACATAAAAGTACTGAAATTTTTTAATCATATAAAATATATAATTTATGCTATTTCCTTTATTGTATTTTTATTGCGATTTTTTTATAATTTTCATATATGAATTTAATACTGAATTAAGTTCCTTTGCAATTAGTGAGGAAAGGATAAAGTTTTTTATTTGGTAAGTAAAACATTCCGCATGATATAATATCAAGTTACAAAAAGATGAAGCATAGTGATTCCTTTTCAATTTTATATCTCATTTCTAATTTTATAGAAAAATTAAAGAATAAATAAGGTACATATCTAAACCCACTTAACTTTTTAATGAAATGCAGCTTTTTTGAAAATATACTTCTAAAATGTCGGGTATTACCTTTCGCTTGATATTTAAGGTAATGATCTTTGGAAGTATTTTGAATGTTTTTATTTCGATTTATATAAAATGAAATATCAAAATATGGTTAAAACTTATAGAAAGGAGAAAAATTTTTTAAAAATTTAAATTACATTGAAACACATGAAATACACTACTGGCCATTAAAATTGCTACACCAAGAAGGCGACATGCTACAGATGTGAAATTTATACGAAAGGAAGAAGGTGTTGTGATATGCAAATGATTAGCTTTTCAGCACATTCAGACAAAACAGGCGCCAATAGCGACACTTACATTGTGTTTAAATGAGGAAATTGTTCAGTCGGTTTCTCATACACAAATTGCATTTGAACGTTATTGCCTGGTGAAAAGTTGTTGTGATGCCTCATGTAAGAAGGAGAAATGCGTACCAGCACGTTTCTGACTTCGATAAAGGTCGAATTGTAGCTTACCGGGAATGCGGTTTACCTTATCGCAGTATTGTTGCTCGCGTCGGTCGAGATCCAATGACTGTTAGCAGAATACGGAATCGATGGGTTCAGGACGGTAATACAGAACGCCATGCGGGATCTCAACGGCCACTTATCACTAGCAGCCGAGAAGACAGGCATATTATCCGCATGGCCGTAATGGATCGTGCAACCACGTCACGAGCCGTGAGTCAAGAAACGGGGTCGTTTGGAAGACAACAAGTGTCTACACGAACAGTTCGACGACAGTTGCAGTCGCATAGACTCTCAGCTTGGAAACCATGGCTGCGGCTTCCCTTGACGCTGCGTCATAGACAAGAGCGCCTTCAATGGTGTGATCAACGACGAACCTGGGCGCACGATTGGCGAGACGTCATCTTTTCAGATGAATCCAGGTTCTGTGTACAGCATCATGATGGTCGCATCCGTGTTTGGCGGCATCGTGGTGAACGCACACTGACAGCGTGCATTCGTCATCGTCATACTGGCCCATCACCTGGCGTGATGGTATGGGGTGCCATTGGATACTCGTCTCGGTCACCTCTTGTTCGTATTGACGTTGCTTTGAACAGTGCACGTTACATTTTTGGTGTGTTACGACCCGTCTCAGGATCTATCCAGCCAAATTTTTTGAAAATTTAATCGCTTGTTATAATTCTAGTATAGTATATTTTTCTAATAAATATCATTTTGTTATCTGCATTTCTTCCTGGTGTAGCAATTTTAATGACCAGTAGTGTAATTTTCCATTTAGTGTAATCAAAAATTATGTGGAAACTTCGCAATATACCAATAATTTCAGGAATTTCCAGTTATTGACCAAAACTAACTGCGGAATATCGTTTTAAAATCATATTCGATATTAAAAGTTTAGCAATTTAGAAGCAGAAATGAATCAGGGAAATCCCCAACATTTAATCTACCAAGCCCAGAACTATTACTTATGGGTTTGATTTGAGGACAAATTATTTTTTACTTGGAAGATATTACGACCACGACTTATGTAACGTTTCTCAGTCGTCTTTAATGAACATGATGGATATTTGATAAAGCTGGGATTCAAATTCACTACCTTTCAATAATAAGAATGCTGATCAAACTAACCAGGTCAATGCTGTCTTTTGCAAACTGTCATGTTCAGTAAAGCCACAGGTAACTTTCTTGGGAAACTGGAAATACTTGTGCTTACAAAAAACACATTTTTTTTCCATGAATAATTATTTTTACGGTGTATGATATTTTGAATAGAATATATATATATATATATATATATATATATATATATATATATATATATATATATATATATATATATATATATATATATATATATATATATATATATATATATATATATATATATATATATATATATATTATGTATAAATCTAAGTTAAGGATTATTCTTCATAAGATGATATTTTCTTGCAATACTTAATTATATATGTATATAGCAAAAATATTATAATTTTTATATAAAGGTAGGAAGATGGAAATTAATTATATTTCACAGCTTAGATATATTACAAACCTAGCAACAATGATAGGATTTTAAAAGCACCACTTATATAGATTAAACAATTCTAAAAGTATTTTAATTACTATATAACATAATCTTTACGGCATCAAATGCTGATAGTAGGTATCTTCTCTCTCTAAGCTAAAATAAAAGCACATAATAATACTAATAATTATTAATACTTTATGATATTAATTTGTGAATATTTAAGAGGAATACTTAGAAAAAGTTTAATTACCTCTTGACATTCTTACCTCATATCAGTAATCGTAAATATATAAAATAGTCATTCATTGTTACAAATAACATAAAATAAGAATTTGTGCATATAAATGTATAAAATCTAAGGAAAAAGGATAATTCATTTATGAAAACTATTTTTCAGAATATTTCGTGGTGTTTTCCTTTTACATATTTTTATTTAGTGTTTTAGGGTATTTTTATTAAGTTTTTCTTAAACTAAGTTCAAATTCTGTTTATATATATATATATATATATATATATATATATATATATATATATATATATATATATATATATATATATATATATATATATATATATATATATATATATATATATATATATATATATATATATATATATATATATATATATATATATATATATATATAATATTATCCCTTTAAAAATTTTATTAATAATTTTATTTGTTTCATATAAAATATATTATCAAATTATCCAAGTCAACAATTTCAACTTAGTAGTTGAAATATTTACAGAATATTAAACATCCATAATCTGTTTTTGACTTTCATGGAACATTTACGAAACATTTTATTGGGCCTCAAATCATGTGTTTATATGAAAACAAATGTTTCAGTTTTCTATACTTATTAAACCCATATAAATAGAAATATCAGCAATTTAATATTTTTTAAACCAAACACATTTGATATAAAAATCACAAACTATGAGAAAAATTTTGAGATGAGGCATAAATCATTGAGGTTTTGTTTTGACAATAAATAGTTTTACCTTTTGTATACATTCCAAGAATTTATTGAGGATATAAAAATCTTCTTTATTTCAATTTAATCAGTGAAGTCCTAAGTTGAAAACGTTTTTAAAAATAAATGTTGCTTTTTCTTATTCACTGAAAGCAAATTTAATAGAATTTGCTTGTGATGAATTGACTATACAATCTTTACTAACGTTAATGATTTTATTTTCAAATAAAAAAAATTATTAAGAACATCTATCATAAATAAATCAATCTTACACAATTTTTAATTCCTTAGAATGTGTAAAAAGTTTGCTATAATTTGAAATTTACTTATACATTTTATTTTAACACATACACAGAAAACAAATAATAGTTGATGTTCACGTGTTTGAAAATTTAAACTTATTAATAGTTCGATTATTAATATAAAATGCTTTTTCCTTGGTTTTAATGAATACTGAGTTAATTTTTTTATATTTCTAATTTAAAATCATTCTTCAATTCAGAATGATAATATTTTCTGGTTAGTTAAGCTTTCATCTTGGGAGGAATATTATCTTAAGTAAAAATTGAAATTAATAAATTAAAGGTTGAGATAACATTAAAAAGGAAAAGTTTTCTTCACATATAAATTGATTATTTTTTCTCTAGCGATTTTTGTCTCTATCTTTGTAAACCGTGAAAAATTTATTGGCTAATAGTAAACTCAAAGAATATTGAAATTTCTCTGCTCCTCTGTAGCTCATTTTTAGCATAAGGATTAATAAGGAATTTTGAAAATTCTGTCAACAAAATAAAATATATAATATAATCCTCAATTAAATTTGTAGTTTTTATTGCTAACTCAACTCAAAACTGTAATAACTGTTGTTACTTATTAATTCCTAGAAAACATGTTAGAAATTAATGTGTAGCATGTTGAAAATTAATGTTCTCCTTCATAAACATGTTAGAAGACTTTATGTGAACGATGTATTTAAAAATATCATTTTATGCAAATTTGAAATGTATAAATAAGTATAATATGTTTAATCATATTTTATATTAAATTCATTAATCTTAAACTTAACAAATGCAAATGATGTATATAAAGGCTCTGATATTGTCGTTTGAAACTACTTCCTTAGTTGTACGTATACAGTATATAATACTGGATTTTGAAAACAGTTATGTTTATGAAACATACTTTTCGGATTATAGCCATTAATAATATATTCATTAATATAAGTTATTAATGTTAAGATTTAGAAACTCAGAGGGAAGCAATTTTTATTGTAAAGTTTACTTAAACATGCGTAAAAAATATAATCGATATTACTAACATGAAATCTATTATAACAGCTTGTCATTAATTTTCTTTAAAAAATAATATCCTGGAATAGTTCTTCCTATCGTTTTAGTTTTGTAACCATGAACAATTTATTTTAGTTGCCTTATGATATTGACTGAATTCTTTTCATATAAATATGTGTGAGTTATGATGTAATTTTTTATTATCAATAAAATGTTACTAAACTTAGAAAACCCGATACATAAATTATGTTAACGAAAAATCAGTACATAAAAATGTTTGAAATTCCAATCATAAAGCTGCCTAAAACAATGAAAAGAAATTGAAAATCTAAATTTTTTTATATAAAATTGCTTTAAAAAAATATATTTAAAAATAACTTTATCTTATATTTGCACATTTATTAAATATAAGTGAAAAAATATTGAATATAATTTATATTTATGAATTTATTATTAACATTAAATTATGGATTGGTGTTAATTTCATAAAGTTTCAATTATTATTTTTTTTATTTTTTATAAAACTTCATACTATAAACTTTTTTCTCCCAGAATACCGTTGAAATTTACTCCACTCACAACTTAAATTAATTACTCAAGATATTTGAAATTTAAATAATATTTTATTGGTAATTGCATGCCTACAATGTGTTTGCATTTTGTAGTTAAGATAAGTCTTATGTAGATTTATATAATTAACTTATTTAAACTCAAAAAATAAAGTAAATTGCTAAAGATTTGAGATGAAATGTTTTTCAGTCCTAACAATATTTTTGTCAGTTATATTTCTTCTTGTTATACCAAAGTAATTTGTAACTTTAATTTTCTTACACTATTTGATATTAATAATACGTTTGAAAATTGCCTATCTTAAATACTAAAAATCGAGGATTTTAGAAGTAAAAGTTTTCAGAGGATCTAATAAAATTCAGTTCTCTATACATGACAATAATTTTGAAAGAGTATTAACAAATTGTCAAAGCTCAAATAGTTTTTCAATATTTTAGTTAATATTCACGGCACTATGATAATCCAACGTTACATGGACGATGTACTGAGGCCAATAACACTCCCCTACCTTCAGCGGGGTGCCTAATGCCCGTTACCAACAGGATAATGCCCGACCACGCATCAACCAACATGTCCTTCAAGATGTACTGCTTTCTCTGCTCACCATACTTTCTAGAACTCTTACCAATCGAACACATTTTGGATATGATTGCACGCTATTCTCAAACCCTGCCACTGACCCCTTCAAAAGAAGCACCAGCAAATTTTCGACAGGAAATGGAGAGCCATTCCTCAGGACGTCATCCGTACTCTCATTGACTCTCTGCCTAGACGCGTTGCTTAGTGTATCATTGTGCACGATGGTCCTGCAACTTACTGATCCGACCCTATTCTCACTGTGTTTTATGCATATCATTTCACAATACCGATCAGTTATTATTCCTTGCTGTTCCAGTTCTGTTGTTTGTCTCGAGAAGTGTATTTATTTTATAAGATTTTGCTTTGGGAATTGCAGTCCCCAAAGCAAAGTGATATACAAATGAATATCCCTATATTTAATTACATTAAAGCAATCAATTTCAGTAAGAGTTTAGAAAAGCTCATTTGACGCGTAAAATGAGTTTTTCTAAAATTCATTTTCATTTCATTCGTAAAATTAGCTAGAACTTTTGTTCTAGCTAATTTTACGAATTATTTTTAATTTCTGCATACATATAATTTTTTTTTATATTTTATTTTCTTGCTAAGAAAATTTGCATATGCAAATAGTTATGATCCAAAAACAGTCTCTTGATTTGAGAGAGTTATTGTATGCACATTTATTAACCAAAAACTTATCTGAATTGGTAACTAAATGATTAGTTGTAATATTCAGTTCAGCACATTAAGGGTTCTATTTTCTTCTTTGAACGCATAGTTTTGTGTAATAGCTCAATATCTGAAATGTTGATCCCGGTGAAATTAAGTTTCATGTGCATAAAGTGTTAGTAGAACAACCAACTTTGAAAAACCATGGAGTAAATTTCGCCAGTACCTTCTGATAGTAAAAAGTCTGACTACCACGTGACCAAATGACTGTGACGTTGCATACCGGGGTTGACGCATTCTTCCAGGCGATGTTTTAACAGAGACTGTTGTTACAGTATTGTTTATTATTTAAAGGTAGTTCGTTTTCCAGATATTTTTCAAAATATTTTATTATATTTTTATCCTATGTATAATCATAAAGAACATGCCTTTTAAATATTGCGTAACTGCCCGTAAAGGCAATTATAATATTAGACCTTAGGTTCTTTGCTTTCGATTCCCACACGAAGAAGATTTAAGACGGTAATGGTTGTGTGCAATTCCGACAGAAAATATGAAAGTAACCAAACAATCCAGGGTAAGTAAATTAATTTCATTTGTTTCATTTGCATGATTTTTATCTTGTTATTTTATTTTTGAACTTTTTAAATATCAATAGTAATAAGAAATCTCAAATGAAATCCAAAGTGAATTTCTTTGGGAACTTTTTTTAAATTTGTTAGGCATAAGATCATATTATTCAAATTTAAAATTTCATATAAAAATAAAATAATTATTTATTTTTCGATTTCTTAATAATATTAAAGTGCAATTCATATATTCTTTATGAATGTGGTCCCTACGTTATAATGTAATCAACTTTACGATAAAAACTAAAAATAAGTTAAAACTTACAAAAATTGAAGAACCAAAAATATAATGTTATGAGTATTTTATCTGAAATTTTGTACAAAATTTCAAATAAAAAATGAGCTTTACCATACATTTATCGATTTTTTTCAACCTTTTCATATTTCTATATTTTTTTTTTATTAATAATATAATACTTTACTGTACATTCATCAATATTGTGTTTTTTTTACAGAATTACAAAATCCTTGAGGGCACATTTTATTGACATTTGTTAGGGGGCGTTAAAAAATTGGCTTTCCCCACCTTGCTAATGAACAATATCTTTTGACATTGAGTTTTAATAATAAATTGAATAATGTGATTTGAATTCCATTGTACATTTAAACAGTTAGTATAAAATAAATTCAAATGTATACACGAATTTATTGTAAATTTTTTTTAAACAAAACATAAAATACATTAATGGTATCTCTTTAAAAATTACATTTTTTGAAAGAAATTGTAATAAAAAAGAGTTATTTAAAACTTTCATATAACTAAAAATAATTACAAATTAAATAATCAGTTCTTAAATAACAGCTTAAAAACCCATATTAAAAGTTAATGAATTCAATTTTCTAAAAATAATTTTAATAGTGTTTTTCGAAAAATTATAGCTTTAGAAACAATATCTAATAATAATTAAATACTACTTCAATATTTCAAAATAGATTATAATTAGTTTTAGAATGAAAATTTCATTTCCTTTTTAAGATAATTGAAACATTTATTTATTAAAATTGTATATAAACATAAAAATTATTAAGCTTGTACAATTCGAAATTATAGATTCCATTAAAATAACGTTAAATAATGTTTCCGTAATACAATATCAATAATGGAAGAATATTGGCAATTAATCCTTAGAATACTGTAACGGGAATCGTTAACTGAATTTCTAAACAAAAAATTTGGTTAATTACTTTAATGATATGGAATATTAGAATAATCTAGATAACTGAAAACAATATTTCGTACAGTAGTCTTCTGTTAGAATCTTTCAATTAATCTCTATAAAAATATTGGTTAATTACTTTAATGACATGGAATATTAGAAAAATATTAACAAGTATGTTCCCTGAAAATAAGGTTTTGTATAGTATTTTTCGATAGATTTTTTATTATGATAGTTTACTTCCTTTTCATCATAGGTAAAAGATACATAGAAAATGTAAGGAATATATCAACAATTGTAACTGAAATAATATGGACTTATCTCTATGCATAATATTATCATTTATGTTTCTTTACACAATATGATGTTGTATTTTCTTATGCCAAGTGTGAAACATTTTCTCTAGATCAACAAATTGACAGTGAATAAAAAATTATGAGATATGATACAAAAGCTAAAAAAATAATAGCTTTTTCTTTATAATTTTATATATTTCCATGAAATTGTTATTTGTTTAGATAAAGTGAAAAAACTATGAGATACAAAACATTCTGATGTATGCGAAAGTAAAATAGCTGTGATATAGCACTAACATTCTAAACGTTTTTTGTTCTTGTGCAATAAATATTTTTCTTATCCTTCTGTATTTTCTTAATTTGATATTAATGAACATTGCAGACAAAATTTTAAATGAATCTGCATAAATTTATTATACAATTTTATTTCTTGATCCTTATATTGTTTTATAATTTTTTCATGATTTGCGAATCTAAGAGTATATATTCTTGTTTTGATCCTTGAAACATAATCATTAAAATACTAGGTCAAATAATAATATGAATGTTTAATTTTTCATTTAATTAGGTTCAAATTTGATTGTTCACTATGGAAAATAAATAGCGAAAGCGAAATAACATATAAGTTTATTCATTGGCTTACTATCTTAAATTTTAATTTTCATTTTTTTTTCAGAAATTTTCTTTGTCAGTAAGAGTTGCTCTTCAAAAATGGATGAATGAAAATTTTGAAAGAAACATGAAATTAAACATGAAATTGTTCCTTTTGATAAGTTCATCATAAAACGAGAAATTAAAAATTAAATTTCTTAAGAAAAATTCCGTTTTTTGTAAACTTTAATTACAAGAAACAAATACATATTATGTACATATTTAATGAAGTATTACAAAAAATATATTTATATAATATTTTAAAAAATTGACTAAAATCGCAAGGATAACTAGAGAATTTTTCAAATTACATATTCATTTTTACATATGTGCCCTAATTCAAAATTAAATAAAACTTTCTTCAACCCTACACCAAAAAAAATTAACATCAAATGGAAAGAAAATTTAATCGAAAAGAAAACTTTTGATGAATAAAACTCAAAACGCATTAGCCAGAAAAATTCATTTCTTTTTGTCAAAGTATCATAAATTGTTAAAAGAAATTTCAATGAATGGAAGAAGAATTTTCCAGATTTTTGTTAAATTAATATACAAAAAACAATGTTTGATCTGTTATTCTTAACTTAGACAAAGGTGAGATTGTTAAATGGTTTTGATACACTTATGTTAAACATAATAGGAATTTTTAAAAATAACACTTTGATGCATTTGATGATTTGAATAAATCAAATATTCTTAACTGTTAATGTTATAAATTAATCAAGTAGTTAAGGATATTGGATTTATTCGTATTATTTTAGTCATGAAGTTGTTTATTAAAATTGTAAGCAAAAAGAATAACTGTGCTCTTTGTAAGAGTCAAGATATTTTGAAATAATGATTTGTTATAAATATCCAAACAATCTGAAATTTAATGCAAAAAGCAAAATATTTAATTGTTGCTCAAAAAAAATTTGTGGCAATTTAAAATTATATTTAACATTTACATATTTAACTGTACTTGCATTAGCAAAATGAATAATTTTATTCAAAGAAAAATTTTTTTAATAAAAGTTCCTACGGTATTTGAATAAAATTAAAATACCATTTGGGACTTCAAATAAGTATCCAAAGTTTGATTTTGCTGATTTTAAATAATACAATTATAAGTAAAACATTTAATTTCATATTTAATTAATAAAATATAATTTACTAATATAACAAATACAATTTTATACAAAAGATTTATAGTTGTTGAATTTTACAATGATTAATTTGTTATATAACTTTTAAATTATTTTTTATAATTTGAAATACAGTTCAGCAAATTATAAATTAACAATGTACTGTAGCTTGCTTAAGCAAAACAAGAATATGAATTTACAATTTCTTAAATTAGCAAAATTTATCCTTTTGTAATTTACTAAATTTTTTTACGTCGGCTTAAATGAAGTAGTTGGTCAAAACAGTTTAATTTTCCTTATAATTTCTTAAGGTCATTGTTAAAATGCATAGGTACTATCAATAAATTATTTTGTTCACTCCATTATTTGTTGAAATTTTCTTCCAATTATTTTTATCAAACCGTGTTTTTTCTTCAAGACAAATAATTGTGATTTTTTTTAATATAGCGTATAAATTAATGAATTCGTAAAATAAATTTATTTGTTGTTTATGCGGATGAAACATATTGCTATGGATCTCAGTACTTTCATGGTTAAAAGAATTTGAATGAAAAGTATTGTCCTAATTAGTCCCAAAAACTTCTTAGAAATAAAACAACGAAAATATGCAGTTTTGCGAAAGAAAAAACATATTTGGCTCTGACTATGGTAATAAATTAAAAGACAAATACATTTAGTTCCCTTTTGTATGTTAAAAAATTAACTTTTTCTAAGGAAAAAAATCAATTATTCATGAAGTTGGTTGCTCCAGTAAAATAAAACCCCTGTTGGAAGTTCAATTACGGATTTTCTGTTTCATATTTAATTTTATATTTATTACTTGCTATCCTTTTTTATTTCATTGCAAAAAAATTACATATTATGTGAATTTCTTAACTAATTTATTCAAATTTACACCATACTCCTTATTTGTAATA
This sequence comes from Latrodectus elegans, assembly GCA_030067965.1. Taxonomy (NCBI): domain Eukaryota; kingdom Metazoa; phylum Arthropoda; class Arachnida; order Araneae; family Theridiidae; genus Latrodectus; species Latrodectus elegans. The sequence goes on along the minus strand of CM057820.1, from coordinate 98,989,858 downwards.
CGAATAGTTTTAAATACAAGAGACTAAAACTTACATCATTTAAATGCTTTTATAGTAAATTTTTGTATAAAATTTCTCATTCAAAATCTTTAATAACATCTTAAAAGTAATCAATAGGGTACTTCCTTTATTTTAAAAAATTCATTTATGGCGATATTGGAACGAAAATATGCTATTTTTCTTTCTACTTAAGATTCCTTAGCATAAAGTAAATCGAATCATAAGAGGAATTAATTGTTAATGTAAACTTTCACAATTATAAATTTTTATTAATATTTTTACGTAGATAAAATTATTTTTTTAAAAAAATAAATAAATGATTTTTCCAATAGTGTCTAAAAGTGTGTATGAAACAAACCGTAATAATCATTACATAATATGATATTATGAAAAAAAACCATTATTCCTCTCAAATTTATTAAAAAGTTGGAGTTTTATTTTCCAAAACAAAACCCATAGAAATTGAAAATTCTTAATCCACTGTTACAAGTGGTTTATATTTTACTACAGAATAAAATATCATCTTACAGATACAAAATATCTCTTAACTGTAAATTAATTTATATTCTCTTTGCTACGTTTAAATAAACAGCTCAAGTACGTATTCGTCCAAATATATATATATATATATGTATATGTATATTAACTTTTTTAATTTTCTTCAATATTCTAATATTTGTGTTACTATATATATATATATATATATATATATATATATATATCAATATATATATATATATATGATAAAATCAAAACAAAAAGCTTGCAATATCTTTTACTATGCCAATAAAAATGAGAATATGTAAAAAAATTTTAATATATATTTTATAAAAATAATTACAATATAAATCTTTTATATTAAGTTTTTGGAAAATTTATGTATATTCAATGAAAAAATGGAGCGTTACAATTTTACTTAAAGAAATTACTTCCCTATTGCTCGAGATAAATTGTGACTTTTTTAAGAATTTGTATCATACCGTTGTCTTCTAAGAAGACTTTTTATAGGTGAGAGGACTTTTGCTATAATATAGTTAGAGAATATTTAATATGAAGGTACATATTAATATTTTGCATGAACACATCATTAGTACCTTAAAATCACTTTATTATTATTATTATTATTATTAATATATTTCAACTATGTTGATGAATATTAAAATATAATAGCTTCACCTGTTAGACGACAGTGTTACTACATGTTACCAAAGATATTTAACCAATATTTCGTGTTAAGATATATATATATTTAATAATAATAAATCATAATCATAATCGAAAATATGTGTCTAACATATTGTTTTGAAATGTTTCAACTACTATTTTATTAATATGAAATAATTTTTGTTTCCTTGAAAAACAGAAAAATATTTAAAATTGCCTTACTTAAAATGAATTATTAGTATGTCTTTTTTTTTTTTTTTTTTTTTTTTTTTTTTTTTTTTAAATAGTCATTTTAATAAATCACGATATAAGTGCGTATATGAAAATAAAAAATATATAAATACATAAAAATTGCAATGATTTTTCAAATAAAATTTTGTTTATCATTAAAATATCTTTAGCATTTTGGTGATTGAATAAAATCAATAAAATTAATGAAATGTTAATTTTAATATAAATTCATTTGGTATTAATCCTGCTTATTTTTATTATTTCTTGAAGATTTGATACACTTTGTTCTCAGTTACACATAAATTAAGTTATGTCATAATCTTTGATCTTGTTTCTATGCATATTTTTAACTATGATTTGGCTCATGCAGACAATCTTTTAACTGAAGAGTTCAAAGATTTTTCAATTATTTTATATTTTTAATTTTAAAATTTTATTAATAATTTTTGAAGTTTTAGCATCCATAATGGTTATTTTTAAATAGCTTTTAAGAAGAACCCATCTTAAATTTAAAGTTTGTATCTCATACACATTAATGTAACAAAAGTATCTTATTTGGATTAAATTAAATATAATAAAAAATATGTTGATAACACACATTTAATTAAATCCTTAATGTTGTTTACATTAAATGAAAAATTTGGATGGAAACAATTAGTTAATATATCAATAATTATTAGTTTCATATTCGTCTTTTCATTATGTTGAACGTCAAGTTGAGCAATATATGGAGTTAATTCCAAAAAATACAATCAATATTCTGGTTAGAGACAGAGTAGAAATATTTCATGAAAAAAAATTTTTGTCTTGAGCTAGCTAGACTGACAATATGGGGAGTGCTGCTCCACTTTTTCATACTGAACCATACTTGGTGTAGAGTCCGACTGCTTCAGTACACACATGCCATAGGAACCCGTTTATTTGGTAAGCAACCATTTACGCCTCATTCATACACAGAAAGTACAAAGATAGGATAGGTAAAGAGAGAGAAAGAAAGTGCATCCATGCCCAAACCGGGATTCGAACCCAGGACCCCCCTATCCGCAGTCAGGCACTCTGACCACTAGACAAGGCGGTCGGCATTAAAAATAATGTAAGGATTATTTAACCACAAATTTTGATTCAGCATATAATCAAATCTCAGATTGTAAATAGTGAATTTTAAGCTTTCTATTCCAATCTCTCACTTTTTTATGATCGAATAGCTATTTTCATGATTAAGTATAAATACTTATCCTATAGAATTATTTAAAGATTCTAATCCACTATAATAAAAATTGCTGATCCAATTTCGAAAACTAATTTAAATTGTAGATTATAGGATCTGCACTTTAAGGCAACATGTGAGCCAGGATCAAGAAAATAAATCTAATTCAAATAATTATTAATAAAATAATTAGATATTCAAATTATAGGGAGTCAAAATTACATACTTAATATTTTAATTTGATCAAGAAGTATTTATTAACAAAAACGCAGATTTGAAAAAAACAGTTATTGTAAAATAATACTTTTGTACTTTTACAATTATACATTTTGCGTTTATTTTTAGAAATAAATTGTTTACTGACTTATATTTATCTATTTGTAGGTAAAGAATAACAAATTAAGAAAAAAATAAAATTCAATTATACTTTCATTAAAATTAAAATAGGATTATGTTCAAGAAAAAAAGATTAAAGAAAGATTATCTTTCAGAAAATAATGAACATTCAATGATGCATCATGTTTTAATTTAAATGATCATATATCAACTTGGACATACAGTTCTATATATCAAATTCAGTCTAGATCTAATTGCTTGGTATGAACGTTCATCGATTTTTTAAACACTACCAAGTACGTTATTTATTCTTTTATTGCAAACGCCTGCATTGTTCATCCGTTCCAGAAGTTTAACCATTTACTTTATTCGGCAACTCACGTTTCATGCCGATTTATATAAACATTGTTCTGTTTTTTTTTTTTTTTTTTTTTAAGAGAAAATTTTTTGTAGTAAAGTTTAAATGTAAATTATATTCCAACTGAAAATTTTTTAATGTTAGTGATTTTAAAGCAGAATTTAAAACCATTGAGATATTAGATCTGGAATATTTCTTAGCTATTTATTTTTATTAATAATGGATTTTATAACTGTCTTATTTGTGAAGATTTTTTTACTTTCATTAGATTTAAATATAAGTTTTCTTATAAATTTTTTTCTGAATTCATGCATTTTTAGTCTTTTCTTAATTTTTTAAGAAGTTAGAAAACTAGATTATCTAGTTTTCTAACTTTTTATTTAGCAGTTATATTTGGAAAACACATAATAATTATTAAATACACAAAATAAGGAAAACTTTAAATGAAATTTAAAAACATAAAGTGCTTTAAAATTTACTACTAAAGGAACAACATTAAATCTACTTTCTTTTATTGATATTAAATCCTACATTGAAATCAATAACAGTCAACGAGTTAGTAATTTGACCCTAAATGAATGTAACTAAAAAGGATTTAAGAAAGTTTTATAGTATTTCTTTTTCCATTTTAAAGATACTTTTATTTTGCATATGAACGAGGTCTACACATTTCTATACTGACAACAAGCTGTTTTATATTAATAATTTCAATAGAATTGTATTTTTATGCAATATAATAATTGCTAATAATTGTGTTAGTTAATGAATTTTATTATTAGATAAAAAAAATTCCTAATAAAAGAAAGTAACTATTGTTACAATTATTAATTGTTAAAAATAATAGTTTGAAAAAAGTTTCTCATTAAATCAGAAAATCATTATGGAAAAAATGATTTTATTAGTTATATAACGATACAAAATTGCTCACATATATTGAAGCACTAACGCTGAAAGTTATGATATCGCCTCAATTAAGCTACACTCATTTTAACGACATTTATAAATTAACGCATGAAATAAAATCAGTCTTACATTTATAAAATATCACACCTTCTGCAATATAAGCTAGCTTAGAAGATCCCAACTTTTATTAGTCAATTTTTTATGGTCTTTATGTCTTTATAACTTTCTTCAAATTATGCAACTGAGAATACTATATGGTCTCATAAAATGCCCATGCTTAATGAAGTCAAAATTAACTATGGTATTTCAATGTATTATATTACTTTCTTGTAAATTAGATTTTCAGACGTAGAGTTTATTTTGCTTCACTATCAGTATTTTGCTTTCTTATATTTGTTCTATGTTTTAACCATAAACACTTATCTGTCGCTTTTAAGAACTCTTTAATATGCTTCACTTTCACTGCACCTTTTAGGTAGAAGAAAACTAATCTTGATATTACTTCTGTGAGTAGTGGTAGAATCAAAAATATGTATTGTAGAATAATTAATATTACCATTTACTAATAATTCAAAATATATGTTAAGAAACAACAAGGATTCTATGTTTATTGGCTATATTTTAATAAAATATTTATATTGAAATTTTGACTTTTGAATTTAGAAAATCATCCTATGATTAAAGTTCTATACAGCGTGTAACTGGAAGTAAACTGGGATTAAATTTCATATATAAATGTTTTAGTAAAAATTAATACCTAGCAAAAAAAATTTAAAAGTGCATAATAATTTCATATAGACATGGAATTTTAATTTTAATTACTATAACTTTTAGTTAACGAAGAAGGCAATTTTCTTCTTAAATTACTGATTACGAAAAACATTATCAACTTATTTAAAATGGCAATGCATTAATAACTAAAAAGTGCCGAATAAACACAAAACAATAAGTTTTACATTTTAATCACGTAAAAAATTCATTCACGTAATCATGTAAAACTTATTATTATTACTTTTTTGTGATTCCTGATTACTTTTAATTTTTGATATAAAAATACTGATATAAAGTTACTGAATGAAAGAAAACTGTTTTTTAAAATATGATTAATTAATTATTATAAATGACACAATTAACATGCAAGCAATTCATATAAATATTGTATTAATTCTTACGAGAAAATGTATACTATTTTTAAATATACTTTAGGTAATAAATCCAGGATAATCGAAAGCAATGTAACTGCTCGAAGTAAGTGCTTACACAGAGGGTATCACTTGTTGTTTTTCACTTCATTGCTTTGTAGTTGAGAGAGGAAATGTAAGGCTCTCTTTCATCACGGCTTTCTTGCCGTGTTATTGATAGTCATCACTCGCTGCAATTGCAGCTTAAGTGGAATATTTTCTTCAACACATTTTCAGTATGCCAATTAGATTAAAGTTTTCATTTGAATTAAGATTAATGTTTATATTTGTTATCAATGGTACAAGTTAACATGCAATGAATAATTAAATAATTTCATTTCACAGTGAGAAACATAAACTACGATTATAGCAACACCAGGCACTCATTTCTGCTGCAACAATTAAAATATAAATATTTTATATGGTAGAAACATCCTAAAACTACAAATTAATGCTGTGTGCGTGGATGCGCGTTTGGTTTAGTTTGAATGCTTAGAAATAATTTTAACTAGTTAAAATTAAATTCAAATTTTTATGTGAAACTTTCTATAAATATTGAATATACCATATTTAACAATTCCAATACTTTAAGTAATAAATTTTGCGGCACATGTTCCGTATTATCTATGATTCCAAATTCAGAATTTTTTGGTGATGAAGAAATGTTGCCAAGACAATGTATTGTAACGTGCACGATGACGTAAATACTAGGGTTACAAAAATAGAATTTTCTGCATAATTTTTATATGTCTCCATAAGTATGGTGTAATAAAAACGAGGCATCCAGATACATAAAAAAATCCGCCAAAAAATCTCCAATTTCTGCATTTAGAATGCCCTTTTTTTATATATAAACTAAAAGCAAATAAAATAATTAATCTTTGAAGAAATATTATAGCTATACGAAACACTTATTTTTAAAATCATTTATATATAATAAGTATCCTATATAAACACGAATATTTGTACTGTTTTACAAGCCCATTTCTTTATTATGAAAATATATGATTCAAAATGAATAAAAAATTATAGTAAAATGAAAATCAAATTTCTTATAAAAGAATAACATTTTTCGACCTAAACACTTTTTTTCAATTTAAAATTTTTAAAAAAATAAAATTCATTGAATTTAAATGAAAATTCATTTTAAAAAATAAATTCATTTACAGTCTTTGAAGACATCAGAAAACAATAGTTTTCTTAAATATTTTGCATTAAATGGATTTTTTTATTCATTTAAATTAAATTTGATAGAATAATTAAAATAGAAGTGTCAATCTTTAATTTTCTTTTCTAAATTAATAAACTATGATTATACTCGTATATATATATATATGTGTGTGTGTGTATATATATATATATATATATATATATATATAAACTGTCAATATGAATTAGAATATTCTAATGTCATATTTTAAACAGTATATTTGTATCATAATTAAGTATCATATGTTATATTTTGTTTTCACAAACTGAGTACCAGTACATTTTTATACCTTTCCTAACATTAAAATTTGATCTGTTCTATTATTCTGTTTAAAATCGGAAATATATGTAAATGTTATTATTTACAATGTCTTCATAAACTAAGAAGAACAAACAGAAAATATATAATTTAATATTTTTCTTGGTATGCACTTTCCACAAAATATAATATAATATTTTTAAACATCCCATATAAAATTCGTAACAAGCAAAACTTTTATGTTTTGTTTTTAAAAAGCCATTGCATCCATAATAGCTAAAGATTATTTTGAGGATATTAAACATAAAAAATATATGCATATCTTCTATAATGATTTCTTACAAATAGTAGGCATCTTACACATTAGCACTTCTACAAATAGTAGAAGTGCTAATGTGTAAGATGAAATAAAACGTATCGAAAAGGAGGAAACCTAGAAAATTTCCAGTTAACCATCCTGAATCATATCATAAGAGAAAAATTGCAGAATGGTTTTCTCGTTGTCTAATAATACAAGAATCGAATCCGAAACTTCCCGTTCTTCTAGGCTTCTTCTTTCTCAGCACGACAGCCCAGGGTGGACCAAGGCTTTTCTCAGAATACTCTTCCATTGTGTTCTCCAGGAGGCGACAGTTCTCCAATTTATCACTTCCAGCACTTTCATGTCTTCCTCTGCACAATCAGTCCATCTAAGTTTGGACCTACCTCTAGATCTGCTTGCAGGGGTCTATAATTAAAAATCAAGTCAAAGACAGGGGTCCATTCGACAGATATAGCCCACAAATCTCAAATGACATATTTAATATAATTGTCAGCTTCCTTAAGAAGTCTGTTTAGCTCGAAATTTTATCTGTGCTTCCAAATTTCATTTTCATTTACAGCACCAAAAATCTTTCTTAGGACTTTTCGTTCAAATATTACAATTTGATTTGACAGAGTCATTGTTAGAGTCCAGGTTTCGTATCCAGTTCTACGAGGCTAGGCTTTTATAATTTTCAAAATACCATGTGATATCCCTAGCAAAATGTGAATTTTGAAAATTGCTTGTACATAGGTGAATAATAAATACGTGTGTGTTCATAAACAATGTAGACAGAATTTATTGAATTTATAAATGCTTCCTTCTACTTTGGAAGCAAATGTGCATGAATAGATTAATAACTTGATAATTCAAATTAATCTTCATTGAATAACTGCATTTTCTACAATGAATGTACTACTACTTTTACTGTACTACTTTTACTGTACTACTTTAATGTACTACTTTTAATGTACTACTTTTAATGAAATTGTTTCTAATCTCAATCTGAAATTCCAAAAAGAAAACTATCAACATGCTTATATTTTGGTTGCAAATTATGAAATAAAATCAGAGGAAATACACTTCATGCTTCAACATATTTCCAAAATTCATTAAATCATATATTCTTCGATAAATAAAAAAAATTGTAGTATATATATATTTATTCGATTGAGAACTCATGTACAATTTAAAATTATCTTCAAGAATATTGTATATTATTTGAAAACTATTTCTCAATATTTTCTAAGCCATCTATCGTATCAATTTCTTTAAAAATAAAGTAACTGATCTGAAAAATAACAAGATAAAATAACATCTGTATGAAGTTTTTCTTTTTTTACTTTGTAACTTTCCATGTCTGAGCTTCTTAAATAGAGTTGATGCGTGACGCAAAACTTCAAATTGCGTGACATTATCTCATGTAGAACTTACCTGTCAACACTGTGTAAGTAGTATTATTCTATTCTCGGCAATAGCATCTCACCATTTAGTCTTTTTAGTTTCCAGAATACGCTTTATAAATCTAAACAATGAATTTAGAAAACGACTAAACACGTAAAGCTATGTTTATACTTTACACAGAAAAAACGGATACTTATTTAAAAAAAATAATTATTTTTAATCTTAAATAATAGATAACATTTTCAGTTATAACTTTTTAATAACATAAAATTCTTTTTTATTATTGCAGTAAGATTTATGATTAGAACTTATTAAAAATTATGTTAATTTTCACAAAATATCTTATATTTGATTGTGAAAGTTTCTGTTAAACTCTATAATTAATTGTTTTTAGGTTAAATTATTTATCCTGAGAAATGAACGTATTATTTCAAGCTCCTAAGGAAAATAATACATTGTTAACTAGAGAATTCTCTTAACTTTTATTTGATTCCTTAAAATTTTCTAGAAACTTGTGCCAAAGTTCCTTTAGTGAAGCTTATTTGTTTGAAAACAATTAAAATTAGATCAGTTTAAATTCTAGAACTTAAGTAGTTAAAAATGAATTTGCTGAGATATAAAGCACAGTCCAATAAGAAAACAAACCATATACATTTAAGTATTTATCTCTTAAAGCATATATTTGTCTTAAAGATATTATTAATAAATATATCTTAAAGATATTATTAATAAATCAATATTATTAATAAGTATTTGTCTTAAAGTAAATAATTAGGACTTGAACAATCTAAAATTCCTTATATTGATAAATTATATATATTAATTAGTCATAGTATTGTTCTTCTCATGATGCTTAAAAAAATTCGAAGATAAATGTAATAAATCATTTGTTGAACTTGTCATGTGAATGTGGCATAATATTATAAACATATCCTTTTGCTTACAGTTTTAAATGTATCTCAGCATATCTTTAATATTTCATTTCAGTACCAGAATTTAGATATGAGTTATTCAGATCAACCAAAAAAGAGACTAGTGAATGCTTTTTCCTGCATTAATTATTCTTTTAATGCATATAATATTTATATCATTCCATAAAAGAATTTTGCTGTAACTATATTTCAGGAACATTTTTAAATAATATTTAGCTTTCTGAAAATAAATCTACGTGTATGAACAATGTCTTTAATATCATTACTCTTCAATATTCTTTACAAAACATTAACATTTTCATCGTACATTTTAGACTCATATAATCTTCAGAGATGATAACCATGAAATGTTGGACTTTGATCCAGTGTAATCCAGTAATCGGTAGCAATAAATCAATTTTAAATTCTAATAATGTGATTGCGTTTGAAGTCACTGCTATTAATTTTTTACATAGAATTTCATTTATATATTTTATTTATGAGCATCTTGTTAAATATAGTAGTTTCCTTTTGTTTTCATTCATCTCATTAGGGGTTATGTGTAACCATTATTCTGTTCGTAGCATTAGAGCAAGAAAACCAAACAAAGTTAGAATGAAACATATTGAAGAAGCAATTTTAATGGCTAGAAAAATATTAAAAAGTATTATCTTTATCCAAACTGAAATGTTTTGAAAGTTTTAGCTGTTTTTATCAATGAAATTTTAGTAGTGACATTTCAATGAAGAAAGTTCAATAAATATGTATTTTCAACCAGAAAATAAAAAACACATTGAATTCTTAAACACTGACAAACCTGTATTTAAAACCTGTTTTCAAAGTCAATAAATTTGCATTACTCCTACACATTTGTATACAAATTTGCACTGAAAACTGAAAATTAATTTAAATCCTTAAGGTTATAAATAACAATATATATATAGATAGATAGATAGATAGATAGATATAGATAGATAAATATAGATATAGATAGATAGATAAATCAACTAATTTTGATAAGAAAATAATAGATGGTTTTTAATCTTCAGCTCAAATGAAAATTATCAAATGACATTTAGAAAAATTTCATTTCAAATCAAAAATTACCAATCAACTAAAAAAAATTAAGTTTTAATTATTTAATGATAATAGTTCTTTTACAATTTCATTTAATTTCATTAATAGAAATAAATTAAATATACCAACTTATATCATAATTTCAGGCAGGTAAAGAGACTTTATTTTCGATAACATTAAAATATGAGTCGAAAAAAATTGTTAATATTCCATGTCTTCTTTTCCTCAAATATGATAAAATCAATCTTAATTTTCTTGATTTTGATGATAATATCATCAACTTGAAATAACAGAAGTAAATGAAGTTTAAGTATTTTTAATACAAATTTAAAATGTTCTTTTCAAATCTATACTTCTTAACTGGATTAATGTCTTACGAATACTCATCTAGGTATTTTAACTGATTAATTACAATTTTGATTTGAAAGTATTTTCAAGTACTAACTTAAGTAATATTTTTAATACCGAAATGAACATTCATTAAAGATATCAGTAAAAAAGCTTACATAATAAAATTTGAATAAAATGAAAAAAATATAATGCAAATTTTTATAAACATTAAATAGGACATATAATGTATTATTTTTGACAGAAAATACTTTTATAGTTTTTATATAAGCATATTTAAAAGCAATCAAAATTGTGTTATAAAAAATATTTGAATATTTAGAAAAATAAAATTAATATGAATGATCAATTACACAGAACAATTTTGTTTGATTTAAAATAAGTTTATAATTATTCATTTGGATGAATAAGATCCTACAATTCTCTTTGTAAAATATATTAAGTTATTAAAATCAGATATAAAATAATTCAACGGAATATCCAGGTATCATATTTTTGAACAAGTGTGTGTTTCCTAACAAGTAACAATTTATTTATACCGCATAGCTGTAAGTCAGTCGTATGCGCACATGTAGTGTAAAACAACGTTCTTTGTGTGTGTGCATTTTACACTACATCCGTAGATGACTGACTTACTTATGTGGTAAAAATAAATTGTGAATTGTTAAAAAACACACTTATTCAAAAATATTATACCCGGATATTCCGCTGAATTATATATACAGGGTGTCCACTAAAGTCCCTTGCCACCCTCTTAACTTCGGAACGGCTGCTGCTATATTCATAAAAGTGGTGTCTAGGTATAGTAAAGCAGCCATGCGCTACTGAATAAAACAGACTACAGCCCCACCTGGTGGAAAACAGTAGAGTTAGCATTCCTATCATGAAAACGGAACGAGATAGAGAGAAAAAGTGATTCGCAAAGTTGTAGAGTATTCTCGATTTAGTGCGAAACCTTGTAGGCCTGAATATGAAGAATACAACGGTTAACACGCGCATTTGTTGTTTCGAGCTGTGACGTAGCATATCGTACGTGTGCATAATTAAAAAAAACAAACATCGTTTTTGTACTTAAATTTTTCACTTTTATTTCGAAATTGGAAGAACAGAAGTATTAAAAATAATTCCAACATTTTGAATGCAGTATGCAAATACGTAAGAAACATCACGCCTGTTCACCTGAGACAGCTATAAAATAGTTATCTTCTTGGGGCTTTAGTATGTTGATGCTCATGATCATGGCTGAGTATTCCAAAGTTGAGTATTGTGAGATGGTTTTACTGTACGGTGAATGTCGATGCAAGGCACGATCAGCAGCAAGGCTGTACCACTAACTTTTCCCTGCAGTTCCGCATCCTTCTCATCAAACCAACCTAACTGTTGTAAAACGTTGCTCACAAGACATCTGCAGTGAAACAGTACCTCGTCAAGGAATTTGGCAACCAAATACTAGGGTATGGCGGTTTTGAAGAATGGCCTCCACGCTCTCCTGATCTGACTCCACTGGACTTTTTCCTGTGGGGATACTTGAAACAGCAGGTGTATGCGACCCTTCCACACAATTTGCAGGACGTTACGGTTGCGTGTTCCAACGTGTGCAACGTAATCTTCAAGCGAGGATCCAAATGTGCATTGGAGCTGACGGTGAGAAGTTTGAACATTTTAAATAAAGTATATCGTTATAATTATTTCCTTTTTTTTTTTTTTTTTAGATGTAGTTTTGTGACGTCACAGAACGAAACAATAAATGCGTGTTTTAACCGTTGTATTCTTCACATTAATGTCTACAATGTATCTTTTCGTGCTAAATCGAGGATGCTCTACAAATTTGTAAATCACCTTTCTCTCTATCTCGTTCCGTTTTCGAAATGAGAATGCTAATTCCGCTGTTTACCACCATGTGGCGCTGTAGTCTGCTTAATTTAGTATCGCATGGCTGCTTTACTATACTTAGACATTACTTTTATGAATATAGCAGCTGCCGTTCCGAAGTTAAGAGGGTGGCAAGGGACTTTAGTGGACACCCTGTATAAATAAAGATAATACATAAATCATTAATAAAATATGCTATTTTTCAGCTGCTAAGGAATTTAGAAATCTCGAACAACTAATTAATCATCAATAATAAATAACTAAAATCATAATAAATTTCAAATAAAGCTAAAATCTTAAAGATCAAAAATGAATAATACAATAGAATCCCAGAATTGATTTACGTTAGATATAACGAGATAGGAAAAATTATTACATATCTACGAGAGATTTTAGAGATTTTTAATCATGATGACAATTACTTGAAAAACATACTGTTCATTATCTGCAATTTCAGACTTTTCCTTTGGTTTGTGTGTTTAATTTACGTGAGGGAATAAAGTACCTTTTCTTTAAAGCAAAATCTTTAAGAGTAAAATCAAACAGAAAGAAAATAAAACAGCTTAAAGTAGATTCTATTATCTCAAGTAAATATATTATTTTGAGCTTCTTAAGCTCCTTCTAATAAACAAAGTGAAACCAAACTACACAATTAAAAAAAAAAAGAAATCAAGGAGAAATAAGTAAATAATTGCAAACAAAATTGTCCAAACTAATTATAAGTTTGACTTTATCCTTTTAAAATGAATTATTTTTAATTAAAAAGCAAAATAGTATTATAAATCAAATGTAAATATAATTTGCGAAAATTTATTCTGTTTTATGACATAAATTAAGTAGGCTATATTAAAGTATGTGAGGTAGGAATTTGAAAACCTCATTAGCTGCATTATAATTAGCAAAATTTTTGCTACTTGTGGCATAATTTGAATTCAAACTCATTAATTATACGAAGTTTCATATTTGAATTATTTTTAATTAAAATTTATCAAATTTAATTTCTCGTGATTTACTTTATTAAATTCTTAATTTAAAGTGTTTTAAAATATTCTAATTTACTCTGGTTCTAATTCTCTTTTTAAGAAATAATTATCTTGATTAATAACATTTACTTAAAGACAAGAATCAGTATTAAATAAGATATAACACTAAAAAATGGAAATTTTAACAATAAATTTATACATATTGTATCTAATGAAATCGTCAAAAGAGATTCCAAAGTCAAAATTTTAAATTTGTATTAATTTTCTCATACTGCAGTGAAAATAATTGAAAACTTTACACTAATTAACAGAAGATATGAAAATTAAATAAATTTATTTGCTTCATAACATTTAAATCAGACAAAAGAAGAAAAAACTCATGAGGAATAATACATCCTTTACAATTTATTCTGCTGTAATCATAACTAGGTCTAAGCAATTGAATCGAATCATGTTCTGTTCAATTTCAGTTTATACCTGCTTTTAGTAATCTAATATGAAAGATCTCCTTCATAAAGAATTTGAAAAATTGATATTTATTAAAATAGAAGTCTTATTAAACTAAAATTAATTTATCCAATTTCTAAAAATATTATTTTATTATATTACAATAAGCAAATGATTATTATAATTAATAGTGTTAGAACATAAATATTTCAAAAAGTATTTATAAATTAATAAAAATATCTCCATAGCAAAATTTGGGAATAAAATTTATAAAATGCGGAGGAATAAATTTTCCCTGTTATATTTTATTTATGTTCTTATAGATATAATACCGTATTTACGCGAATCTAATGCACATCGTTTTTGGCCAAATGTAGTATTAAAATTGGGGTGCACATTAGATTCGAGTGCAAGGTCAGCAGTTCGCCAATGATGTCAACCAAATTTAAATCGTAGCAATAGATTACTGTATTATTCATTGTATTATATTTACTGTTACATTTATCGTTTACACATTATTGCATAGATGATATAAATTGCGGAGTACGTAGCCATGAAATGGAGGGCAAACAGAAAAGAATGTCATATGACGCTACTTTCAAACGTAAAGTAATTCTTTATGCTGAAAAAAATTACATTAGAAAGGCAGGGAGAGAGTTCAACGTAACTGAGAGCAATATTCGCTTGTGGTGGCAACAGAAATTAGCACTGTTTGCAATAAAAGCTAGTAGAAATAAATTCACTGGCCCTCGCAAAGGAAAACCCTCTAAAATTGAAGAAGAAGGTTTGGAATTTGTACGTGAAAGGAGGAAGAATTGACAACTTGTGATTAGTGACACCATAAGAAATAAAGCAAAAGAGGAAGATGAAACTCTTGGATTACCGAAACAAGAGTTTAAAGTTAGTCATGGAAGGTTGGATCGATTTATGTATGAAGCAGTTGGGCTTATCTCTAATACGCTGTACAACAATTTGCCAAAAGATTGCTGCAGTTTTTGAGGGTAAACTACTAACATTTCAGCGGTATGTCATCACACTTAGGAAGGAAAAGAATTTTTCAATGAGGCAAATTGGTGACGCAGACGAGACGCCAATTTGGTTTGATATGACTCGTAACTACACCATTACGGAGAAGGGGACTGAGGAAGTTATCATTAAAACTTCGGGATGGGAAAAACAACGCGTAACAGTTATGCTGGCAATAACAGCAGACGGATGCAAACTTCTCCCTTTCTTAATCTTAAATACCCTAAAACCCCTAAGAATGAAAAGCTGTTCCCAGGTGATGTCCTGATTCGAAACCAAGAGAAGAGGTGGATGACGGAATCATTAATCCTCGATAGGGTTCGAAATGTGCGAAAACGCTGTCTCAGTGGACTCTCCAATCCACCATGAATGCTTTGTCTGGATGCACTTCGTGGTCATCTGACCAACGACGTAAAAAAGATGCAAAATCTATGCAGTATTCTTGTTATCATTCCTGGAGGTTTGACGTCTGTGTTACAGTGCCTGGGCGTTAGTATAAATAACCCTTTTAAGCGGTAGGTTCAGGTGGAGTACGAAAAATGGCTTTGGGAGCCAAGCCGTGAATTGACCCCGACAGGAAAAATTAAGGATGCTGCACCACACATTGGGATTCTGCTACCTGCAAAAGCATCGAAGCACCAACGATTGTGAAATCTTTCAAGAAATTCTGCATTTCAAATTCATTGAATGGCAGTGAAGATGATGTGCTCTGAAACGCTTAGGATGATGATGATGATGAATTTGCTTTTGACAAAGAGAGCTGTGAGGATTATAGTGATGAAAACATTAGTGGATAAAGACGTTTCATATTAATCTCTGATTGTAGAAACTGTTAGCTAGATAGAAATGTTACGATTTATTTCATGTTCATATTTTAGGATAAGTACTGTATATACGGTAGTGCTAATTAACAATGTTTGTTTCACATAACAATAGCCCACTAATAGGTTAATTCTATGTTCTGCTACTTTATGTATAAATCCATTGTTGTATAAAATATGGTATCTAAATGTAAATAAAATTATCATACCATTTATTGATACAAATCCATTGTTGTATAAAATAAGATTCAATAAATCCTTCATATCATTGATGCGCATTATATTCGCAGGCAAACAATTTTTTTTATTATTTAAAGTTTTAAAATAGGGATGCGCATTATATTCGATGGTGTATTAGATTTGCATAAATACGGTAATATTAAAAAAATTTTGCCCTAGATCCCGTTATTTTATGGCTTCTGTGTGAGAGTGGTCGGAAAAAATCTATATGAAAAAGTAAATTCAATTGCATGTTGGGGTGAATGAAAATGAGGAATCGGATACACTAGCCAAATATGGTTGTAATCTTCTGCCCATTAGATTAAGTCAGCTTACTCCCATGTAAATCCATTACTTAAACAAACAGAAACTGCTCACTGTTTGGTATCTCCCACCGGTACATCACTGATATGCTGTAAAAATTTCATGTCTGTCCCTATCTTGTAGTACTTCCTGCCTCTTCAATCAACCATGGCGTGATTTACAAGAGGCCACTTAAAAAGATTAAAATTCCTTAATGGGGAGACAATTTTTCCTTATTGTTCCTGTCTCTCTCTACCTGTCCTGCTCACTTTTTTATTTGTCAAGACGCCTCTTGGAGGCAGTTGTAGGTTGAGCAGAGTAATATCTACAAGGAACTTGTACGTCGTGGTCTTCTGGACCTGTTGCAGGCTTTCCTACACCAGGGAGATATGTAACAGCAACGTATTAAAATTTTATGTTCATTAGAATTCTAAGTATTAAAATTTATAAGATTAGTAACATTAGAATTTCATAAAAAAAAAAAGACATGTTTCTAAAACAGGCATTCCGCACAAATAAGACATACATATTTTAATAGTTCTAATACTCAGTGTGTGATGGTAATAGTATAGAGACAAAAGATAACTTACATTCCTCATTTTAACTTAAAGTTATTATAACATGCATGGAGCGTGTTGACATGGTGGTTACATGACACGAAACTCTAATATCAAACAGAACGTGCGGTGGTATGAAATTATTAGTTTTTCAGTAAATTCATGCGAAAAACTCTAATGTACCGACAAATAGAACTTGACTATGAAAAAAATTTCACACCAAATTATTCAGCGAAATTAAGTATGGACATTTTCAAGAAATATTTTTCACTATTCTTTATATAAAAGGAGGATAGAAAAAGAAATGACTACCAGCCATTATATTAGACTTTGATCGGTGTGGAATTTTAATTTCCAAGATTAAGTATTGCAATTCACATCGATATTGATCACATGATTATCAACAGAATGAAGACTAACATATCTTCAAATGTATATCTATGTAGAAAGCATGCTTTTGGTTGAATTATATCACAAAGCTGCATGGTATTAAAGATCTAACGACTAAAAGTTTATCAAAAGTTTTAATTATAAATTAAAAGATGAGATTTCTATATAAAGACAAGTATCTATCATACGTTACATAATATTTCTCTCAGGTAGGAAACTGCATAAGTTTTAAATAAAATTACAAAATCAAATGTGAGGTTGTTTATCCTTCTCAAATAAAGACTATAAAATTATTCAAATTTGAAATTTATCTTCTTCATTATTAAAAAATAAGCTTTACAAAGAATCAAGTGTCAATCAACTCTTGTTAATATGAAAAATAATGAATTAATGTCAGTGATTTCTTTATTATTGAAATACCTAATCTTATTAAAGATTAAGGTATTAAAAACCTTTAATCTTTTTTTAAAATATATTCCTAAAAAGCGTTAATTTCCTTACTCCCATGCGATACAATAAATGAAACAAAGTTAGTAACAAGCCAGGAATCAAAATAAAATTAATAGCTCACTGGAAATAGGAGAAAACCTACCAGAGGATTATAATTTGGCTTTTCTTCCGCCGAAATGCTTCCGTATATAGCATCGTCGAAACAAACAGGACCATAAATCTCTTGCACTATTCTTATAGAAAAGAGTAATTTCGATCTTATAATAACGTATCATAGATTTTATTCTGAAGCATAAAATATTTTTGGAACAAAATAATACAAATAGTTATAGCTTTAAAAACATTCATAAATTCTGCTATCTTGTTTTACATATTTTTAATACATAATTAATGTTATACTCTTCATCTTTTCCCAGACTTCACTGTCATTATTAATAAATGCACCCAGTTATCAAAGAAAAGAAATAATTATTATTATCTAACATAAAATTTCTGATTTAATTCTTTTAATTATTAATAAATAGATGTAAGTGAAGAAATTCCATCATAAATTGGGAAATTAATTTAAATCAATCACAAATAATATTCCTCTTTCATATTAACACTAATCTGAGAAAATTATAGATATATATTTATGAGATATATATTTTAGAAAATCATATTCACAAAATTTTAGAACTAAACTAGAAAACATTATTCCAAAAACTAATTTTAATTTTTAAATCAAAATTTATCAAGGGATTAAAAGTTTAAGTAAATAGAATTAAATGCAATTGAACTTCATGCAAATTTTCAATATATTTTACGACATTCCCCTTTTTAAAGGAAAACTCAACTCTTCATTGTTGAAAGAAGTTACTTTTCACTGTAGGAGGTCACGAATTCGATTCTAGACGCAGTCAAGCAATAAGAGTTGTTGGTATGTTGTGATTTTTTTTCTATAAGCATTTTATAAAGAGGAATACTTAGAATTTTTCATTGTTTTATCTTTTGTAAGAAGAGAATATGCTCAATAAATTCCAGTTTGACGGGAAAAAATATTGAAATATTTATATGATTTGACAAAACTTTGGCAGTCGGGTTTCTTGTAAAGTGTGAGGTGTTCAATGTAAAAATTAAATATTTGAAATAGATTCAAATTACGTGAAAAATGTAACAGTTAAATATGAAAAACATTGCAATCCACTTAATTAAATTATTAATTACAATCAACAAAGTTCAAGGAATATGTTTCTTTATTTTTTATTGTAAATATAAATTTCTTCTTTTATTATCTGAGTAGTTTATTTATATAGCTAATAAACTTAATATACTAAACTCATTTTAAATTTCTATCGGAACGCATTGATTTAAACAACATTTAGCTTAAAAAGCACTTTTAATAAAGATATATTAATTTTTAATTGAAATCTGAAGTTTCTTTTGAAATCATTACAACAAACATAACTAAACAAAATTCCTTTATTTTTTGGTTCAATAAATGGAATAAAAATGGTTATCAAAAATCACGAAAGGAAATGAGTAATTTACTAAGCAATAATTCAAGTGAATTGGCCTTTCTTTCACCCAAAAGATTTTGCATGTGCCACCAAAGAAACAAATGAAGTCATAAATCTTTCGCTTAATAATGAAACTTCGATTCTACTACAAAAAAACTAGATTTTATTGTCATTTAATGCCATTATTCAAATGCTGGAGAGTCTCATTAACAAATGGTAATATTTTTAAGTAGTTCATTGTTCACCATCACTTCATTTTTGACAATGTGTTCCTCAGATAATTAAATCTATTATGTGAATAATTTCTAAATGTAGACATTTTTAAGATCATATGTTCGAGCAGAACTCTTAAAAAAACATTCCAAACTAAACAATAAGACTATTGTAATTTTGCTTATCTTTTTAAAGATTTCATGGTTTGAAATTTTTATTTAGAAAATATTTAGTTAATTTTTTAGCAACAAATTATTTAAGAAATCACCTAAGTATTAATTAATTTTTGATAAAAAAAAATCTATAAGTACTTTGATGGACAATTTAGTGAGGAAATAAATCTTCTATTTTTTTCAGGCATTATGAAAATAGAAGAGTATACTATTAGAAGCTCGACTTTAGATGGAAGCACATTTTGAGTGCAAATGATTTTTTTAATTTTTAAATTCATTCTAATAAATATAGTTTTCTTTCAATTTCGGTTTGTTTCTTAAATTAAAAGAGCTTATTTAGTGAAAAAATTAATGAGAACGTTAGTAATTATATGTGTTAATCAAATTTTGCTAAAATTGTGGAAAAAGAAGCCGAAAAAATACAAATTCTCTTTAAAGATCATATGAAAGCAATCACACAAAGGATGTAACAAAAATAACATTTTTAAGAAGCTTCTAGAAGAAGAATGGGCACCAACACATCATCATCTTAAGTGACAACTGACAGCCACTGAAAGTCATTTATTTGTGCATCCCAAGCATAATTTTTTCCGGGAAAACAACTTTTAGATAATAACTTTTAGGAAACAACTTTTAGGAATGTTCCATACCAAAAGGTCAGAAAATTTTGAAGAATTCAATATAACAGGTATGTAGGCAGATGAAAGAATGGAAAACCCGTTTTCCCCTTTATTCAACAGTGGTTAATATCAAACACAGGACTTCGTACTCCCGAAAACACAGTTTAAACACATGAGAATTAATTACCCATAATTCCATTTATTTTAAACTTCCTTATAATTTATTATTTGATGTTAATTAAAGAAGTTTTTCCGTGTATCATGTTCAAAAATTAAATTATATACTATAAATTCAATTTGAACTTATAAGAAGTTAAAATATATATATATATATATATCAAATACACACTTATCAAAAATTTTATTAGTTTACTGCTGGATTAGGGTTATTAATAGATATTTGTAAAGAAAACAATATAGAAACTAATAATTGGAAAACTATGACGATAATTATATTTTGAAAGTCATTATTTAGCAATTAAACTTTATACTGCAAATTTTCATTTTATATTAAAGTGAAGAAAAAAGATAAAAAGCTTATATTTGTTTTAAAAAAAGAAGAAAGAAAAAAATAATAGGCGATATGAAAACTTCATAATATGACTTATTTAGGACTTATTTGAACCAATATTTTTTCCGACAATATTCAATTTATTATAAATTAGAAATAATATTAAAAGGGTTATATATTTCTACTATCAGGCTATTATTACTATTATTAAAATTAAGAACTCATATAAGGAAATTAATTATTTGTTTTCCTTTTGTTATAAGAAAAATCTTCATTATCTTCTTTTTCATTGCATTAAACGTGAAATTAAATAAATCAAAAATAACTATTTAAATAATTAGTAAACTTAATTGAAACTAAAATTTCTATTTTTTTTCTTCAACTACATTATATAGTTCTATGCGCAAACACTTATCCATAACTTTTTTTTCTACTGTTATTCTAAAAGAATTTTATGACTCAAATGTTTCTATAATTACTTTAAGAAAAGTAGTTCCAAACAATACATTTAAGTAGCTTAAGAATAACTAAAAACATAATTGCTTCTTCAAAGCACTAGACAATTTGTTTGAATTCTTCCATTGTATAGTAATCTAGGTATTTAAAATGACATCTTGATCGAAAAAATATTTCAAAGCAGTATTGAGAGGCAGAAAAAGACCTTTATTAATGCTAATGTCTCAAATACAGTAATGCGTAGAGTAAATATCTAACAAAAAAAAAAATTTTTCCAATCATATCATAAATTTATTTTCTAAAAATTTCTTTGGTTATTCATGCTTTTTGCCTGATAGTACCTTATAATGGCAAAGTTACCATAAATTTGAAATAAAAAAATTAATCATTTAATCTATGATTTTGAATTCAAAAGTGAACTCTTTTCCACAAAACGTTTTGCTGTCGATGGAATGCCATGATGATCCTTTAATATTTCTGACTATGTTAGGGCTTATAAAATATATTTTACATCCAAAGATAAAATAAAATGTTTGCTTTCTGCTTAAGAACTAGCTAGTAAAAGTATGTTCGGTGTACCAGCCAGAAATATCGATAGCATTAGGAAATCACGTGGATGTGAATGGTTAATAGCTCTTGTTGTTGTGAATTTTTTGATTAATTGAAAGACAACAATTTCATTTTTTTCAAGACGTTGAACTATGATAATTGCGGAAATTTGTTTGATCTGATTCTCATTTAATATTATTCTCAATTACTTTTTTTTATTAGCAATGCGTATTATTCTGTGTAAAAATAATAGGTGTTGCAATTAAGATAATTAAAGCAATAAATTAAAAACAAATAATTTGTACATTTGTTTTTCAAACAAATTTATTTTAGAATATAGAAATTGTATTTAAATACCACCAGCCTTTGGGAAGAATTCTTGAATATAGTATAAAAATATGTATTTTTATACCATTTTCAAGAATTTTTAATGAAATTATAGAATTATAATTAGATAAAAGTGACACGTAAAATAATGGCATTCATAATGTAAAATTCTAGATTATATACTCTTTGTATAATATCTGACGTAAAATATATGAATTTAATCTAATAGTGTTGTAAAATGTTATCGAAATAACTATTTTATTAAAAATTGCTTAAAAATATTCATATTCTTCCTTAATTTCCTGTAAATATAAAATTAGCATTATCAAATGATCATATTTACTCGTTTTTGATATCAACAACTAATAAAAATGAGCATATCTCATGTATATAGTGTTGCGTATTTTTAAGCGAAGCTTAAGTTTAAAGTATAAAAAAGTGATATGGACGTAAATGTTTTTTCATACATATGTCTATATCACTTTTTTTCAGACTTGAGGAAACGATGATGGTAACACATTTCTTTAGAAAAAAGGGAATACATTTAAAATCAATAAATGTGAGTTAAAATGTACTGTGCTTAAATGTCGTTTTAAATAAAAAATTATATCAAGATTTTGGTAAAAATTAAAGTAAATCAAAATCATGACGAAATTATAATCTACATAAAAATAGTAATCATAGTGTTCGATTATCGCGCTTATATATATATATATGAGGTAAAAATGAGTTTGTTAGTGACTTTTCATATTCATGATCTCAGAATAGAATTAGATGATAGAAGACCAACTTTACTTTATAAAAAATCTTAGGATAAAAAATTAATATTAATATATTTAGTATCTAAAAAAGATGATTATTGTAGTTCTGATTAAATATTTTAGAATATTGTTTTTAAAAATGCACTTAAAAGGAGATATTTTGTTCAATATGAATCTTAGTTTTCAAATGTTTGTTAATAAACATGTTTAATTACAGATATTTAAAATCTGCTTTAAAAACAGAAACACCAAATATGACTCACGAAACAGATGTAAGTGAAAGCACTGCCAAAATATCTCTTATTAAATACTTCTAGTTCAATATTATGTTATCATATTTTTTTCTAACCATGGCAGACTTAAGTGAAATATCGTGGTCTTTCATCAAGAATAGAGTATGCAACCCAGGTATGCATATTATCACTAAAACGTATTAAGCTTTGCTTGTATGTTGTGGAATCAAATTTAAAAAGTCATAATTAAAATTCCTTTTTTGATTGGCTAGTTTATTGCTGTACACTTACATTCTGTGAATACAAAAATTGTTTAGTTGGGATATTACAAATTAAAGTGAATTCTGAATCATTAAAAATACCCACGTCATAGTTGAGATTTGAACGTACGAACCGTTGAACAGAAAGCCAGAGATGATTTACAAATTCGTTTTGAAAAAATTTAACAAATATGAAGAGGCTTTCGTTAAGTTTCAATTCACATAATTTTAAAATCAGGTATTAACCAGAATTCAAGCATATTGATAATTTTTTTAATTATATGTATATTCTACAAAATATAAAACCATTAAAAACTTTGTAGATTATTATAATAAATATTTTCAGTTTTGTTTTCCAAACATTAACTGTAATAAATATAATAAAAAAGGTTAGTTTTAAATTTTTCAAGACTCATATTTGATTTAAAAGGTTATAAATACATTCAACCCTATTTTAACATAAACTAATATTCTTAGTTAAGTATATAAAGCTTAAACAAATCTTAAAAATTAAAGGAAAATTTATTGCTTTTAGGCTGTTAAGTTTGAAAGCGAAATTATTATATTATTCTACATCATATACTCTCGCATATAAACTTTTCCATTTTTTTCTCCTCCTGAAATTCAAGCAAAAAGAATGATGTACCAAACTGTTTTAAAAATAAAAATAATTAATGGTATATTTCTCCCCTGATATATTTTACCGTAATGGATAATTTTCTACAGCATTCCTAAATAGATTTTAATTTATTTTTTGTTATACATCTAGTTTTAGAGTTTTCTCATTATGAAACTTTAGAAGTTTTATTCAAGTAAATTGGAAAAATAAAGATATGAATTAAAATAATTCCCATTTTTTAGATGAATAAGCATGAATTAAACACATTATTTAATTTTCCTTTCAAATAATATTTGAATATTCATTTTGAGAATATTTTTCAACAGCTAAAATTGTCCTTATTTAATGTCATAAACAAATATATATATATATATATATATATATATATATATATATATATATATATATATATATATATATATATATATATATATATATATATATATATATATATAATATATATATATATTAAAATAACGCATAATTTATAATTATTTATTACAAAGAATATATTAACAAATTTTTCCAAATATGATTTATTAGTAATATTATATATTTCAAAGGCTATTTTCAATTACGCTCCTTTTATCAAAATAGTTAATTATTTTTAGATTTTTATACATAAATTAATTTTATTTAGGTATAACTATAAATGCATGAAAAATTATTATTAAAATGCAATTAAAATAAATATTCCTTTTAACTCTTAATGAAAATGGTTTTGATTTTCTTTGTTTTATCATTTTCAAATTAACAAAAATAAATGTATTTATTATTATTTATTTTTAAAACAATGGATTATTTTAATATTCAAATATGTATTCGTCTACCATCACAAGCATATAGTGAAAGCATTTTGTTTAATTTCAGCAAAAATTTAAGGCATTTCTCTTATGAATAATTTTAAGAAAAATTAACATCATAATTAAAATCATTGAGCAAAAAGATTAGTTAAGTTTCAATCAAAACATATCCTCGAAATTAAATATTCAAGCATTTTATTTATTTAGATTCTTTACATATCACGCACGGAAATGAAAATTAGAAAAATATATTATCAACAAATCACAAATATGCTTCACAATTTAAAGATTTCATCAAAAAATCATTAAAAAATATTCAAATTTATTCAAATGATGTAAGTAGAATTTAGAATTCATTTCAATTCTATAGTAAATTTGCTCGATTTATAATTTTTACTAAATTGATTTTATCTATACTATTAAAGTTCATTTTTGTTCAATTGCATCCTTTATAATAAGAAGTTAATAAATAATTTAAAGATTTCACTATTTACGTACATTTGCTCTTCTGTTAATAGCACTATTTATTCTAAAAATTGAACTATTTATTCTAAAAATTGAACTATTTATTCTAAAAATTGAAACAATTTAAGATAGTTATGAAGAAATCATTGTATCTATTGAATTAAAATGCCTTATGCTTCATCTAATTCGACATTTTTTCAATAGCATTTATTTTAGAGGAATTATATCAAAAATTACATGTACACAAACATTCAATTTTATTTTACTATTAAGGGAAAAATCTTAAATTGTAATATTCATTTTTTTATATTATGTTAATTAAAAAAAACAGTAACTGACTTTAAAAGGAAAAAAATAAAAATTCAACTTAAATCGTGATTTTATTTCCTTGATATTTTCTACATACTTCGGTTTTATTTGTATGTGAAGTAATTGTAGTGGGAAAATATTTCTTAATTATACTCATAAAATTTACGTTTAATGAAATTTTTTTCTGAAGGTAATTCTTTCTCAAAAGAGCAACTCAGAGCTAAATTAAATTTTTACTCATTGATAATAAAATAAGATTTTAGTACATTTTAAATGTTAAATAAAATGTGCAAATAAATGTTAGGTAAAATAAAGCTTAATTGCAATTCACTTAAATTGGAATTTTATTATGTTTAATTTTATTAAATTTAAATTTATTATGAAAATAAAGTTGTTTACTTTTATAAAAATGACAGCCATAAGAACACTTTTCGTAATTTCATTTCTTCCTTTAAAAACAAATTAACGAAATCAACTTTACAGAGCGTGATCAAGGAAAAGAGACACAGAAATCTTTTTAATATTGCCATATGACTATATCATGCATAGTAAATATTAGTCAAAAAAATATATTAAAGTAATGAATACAATATTGAAAACACAATATAATAAAATATGAACTACGAAACATACTAAAATAAACATAAAATTACAGATAATCTAGTCAGCGCAAAAACAGCTAAAGAAAGATTTGCCCATATAAATAAGATAAAACATGAAAAATATTGAAATTAGAAATATAAAATTGAAAAAAATACTAAAAGTTACGATGCAAATGATGAGAAGAAGGCATAGGGACAACGTCTTCATCAGGAGGGAGATGGTCAGCTATAAAAAATAAACACTCTTTTCTGACATGCATGATGGACAAATGTCTAAAAATCTTAGAGCAAGTCTCCCGAAGAGTGTACGTATTTAAAGAAGAAACAAAGATACATTTAGTTCAAATATTAGTATAAATACATATGCAGAAAAGAAAACATACTTACAATAGATGAAACATACATACAGTAGAAAAAATATGCAATACCAAGCTCAGCAAATCAGATTGAATTCATATATTAGAATAATAGGAGAGTCCAAAGGTAAATTTGAAATTAGAATAAAGAAATAGGGTCAGGAATAATTAAATTCATTTTATTCAAATTATATATATATATATATATATATATATATATATATATATATATATATATATATATATATATATATATATATATATATATATATATATATATATATATATATATATATATATATATATATAACTTATGTTTATTTAAGTATAATCTTATTAATTTATGGTGGGGACTAAAAGATAACTCAGTGAAAAGACTATTATACTAGGTGAATAAAGGTGCGTGAATTAAGCAGTTTTCATTTCTTATAATAATAATTTAAATTATTTTTGGCTTTTACTTTGTTTTAAATAAGCAAATAGAGTCTAAATGTATGAAAAATAAAATTGATTTTCTTTGTTTATATACTTAGAAATTGCGTGCTCAAGTTCAAGTTCTTGCATAAGAATCCTGATCTGTACCATTTGGTTACAAGAATATGTCGCTCCATCACACATATTTAATAAAAAATAAATTTAGATACAAAAGTAAGTCAATAAGGAAACCTCTAGTAACCTATCGCAGTAGCTCTCGGCATCAAATCTCAGAAAAAAATGCATAATATAACATAATTACAATATAATAATTCTAGTAATAAATAAATTTAGAAACATAAATATAAAATATAAAACAATGTTACCTGATAATTCTTATGTTTAAAGAATGAACTCTTGTCGTAAAATAATATTTTACCCAATTTAATATAAGAATACTTGTGACCAAAAAAAAATAATTTTGATGAGTATAAGAATGAAACAATAATTATGTTAAGAGTGTAATGTATTGTATATTTATACACAAAACGCCTAACAGAACGTTCTCATTTTTATCTCTTGTTGGTTTTTAACATCATCAGTGGAAATGCATGTGTCAGACTTGATACTCTGCAGATATATTTCAAATTCTAAAATAGAAATTCGAGTAATTTTATTAGTTCTTTTCCTTTTATCTGTTAAAAAAATTTTATGATGTGAAACTATATACAGATGTTTGTATCAACTAATACCTTCCCATTTCGTTTCACATAAAACCCTTAAAACATTTCAGTAGAATGAAATTCTTAAAGCTTTATACGTTCGTATTTACTTTAATCGTGTTATTAGTTTAGCAATCATTTGATGGATTGTGAAAATAAAACTTTTAACGCATTTAATTTCATAATTAATATGTTACACATATTCTTCCATTTTTGTTCTTTAGTTACTGTTTTAGATAAATAAAAAATAAAATTAGATAGTTAAGAAACTCATATAATAGAATAAGTGTTAAAAATCTGTCTTTTTTATAGTGCATATGCATGTAAAAAAACAATCTCTAACATTTTCTTTCAAGATAGAAAAGTAATTCTCTGTTTTCATTTCTTCTCCAACCACTATAAAGAAAAATTCTGGAATTTTTGACGAAATGTTTATGTTACTATTACAAAACAACAAGAAAATGCAAAGCGTCTGAAAATACACTCTGAGAAATATATTTTTTAGAAAATATACCATCCATTATCTTATTGATGTTGTTATAGTATAAATAACCTTATCGTAATTGTTTATACATATGTGATAAGAAAAAATACAAATTATTTCACTTCAGTCTATTTTATCAGACAGAAGTTGATTTTACTATGAAAATATTAAGTTTCATTAATTTGTTAAATACTACATTTTAAACTAAAATAATAAAAAATTTCAGAATATTTCTTCACAGGAAAACATATCTTTTTTATTTTGCACTTCTGTTAAAATTTATGATCTTATTTACCTATCAGAACTTGTTTTCAAAATCATATATGCAAAATATTAATATTTCTCATTTTAATGAAATCCTAAAATTTATGGTTGAATAAAAATTTGAAGCTTTTTCGTCTACAGAGTGTTTCTGAAATGGACTGCTGTAACATAAAATGTCGTTAACAGCTGATTTAAATTTTTGTGGTATCTTATATTCCGTTAACCCTTTTTTATGAATAATGTTATTCATATTCATATTTTTTATTGTTTAGAAACATTTTCAATGCTGACATGTTATACACCCCCCCTCCCGGTAAGACGACAGAATTTTTTAAAAATAAACCTGAAATTATTCGAATATTTAGCATCTCATTTTGTCAGAGCACTTGAATGCAATGAATATAACTTTAATTAGAAGATTAATAATGAAAAAGCATACTTAACAAAATAAATAAATTATTTACATTTTGAAAGTATAATAATTTGCTTTTGAAAGTGTAATTTCATTGTTTGAATGTATAACTTAAAACAAAAAACTAAGGATTTAAAATAAAGAACAGTAAAAAATTTTTAAAACAGAAAAAAATTTAAATTTCTTAAAATGTAAATATTTATAGCTGAATTGAGTTTAAAATGAAAATGCATGTATTTGAAAAAAAATTACTTGACGTTATGAAAGGCATGTGCAATTAAATTTGTATTCTTCTTGAACTAAAAAAGAATTAAAAGCTTCGTATATTACTAAAATGTATTTCCTTTGTTCAGAATTTACTGCTACTTATGTTAATGTTTCATTTTAATCTATTTATTAAATGTTAAAAATCAGAAATACTTCACCAAGAAAAACATTTTTTTATTTTTCAACGAAACATACATAACTGTATCTCGGGCATAGCTTTTATTTAGATTACATAAAATATCTCTCCAGCGCTATACATTCTTTTTGGAAAAAATTTTAAAATGGCATTTTAATGTTATTAAAATTGAACACACATTGTAAATAATTTGTGCATAACAAATAGCACTTAGCATTAATTTTGCATAAAAATAATAACATTCAAATTTTAGACATGACCATCAAATGATAAAATATTTGATGTTTATATATAACTCATAACAGATATGTAATGTAATATTATTATGTAGTCATCAAAAATAAAATTTGTATTTAAATAATCCGACGTTTAATTTTAATTTTGCTTTTAACATGCGAATTAAATCACCACTCAATGATTCTGTCAGTTTCAGGAAAAATGTAACTCATGAATTTTAATATCTTATTGATTCTTAATAGATTTACCTATAGAAGAAACCACCGTGGTAGCCTAGTTGTTAGGGCATCCGCCTTCAACCCGGAAGGGTGGGGGTTCGATTCCCAATGGCGCCAAAGACCCTCCGAGAACCTGTGATGTATTTGCTGAATCAAAAGTCCTGTGGTCGGTCACTGAGCAGTTACCATGGGAACAATAGTCTGGCGAAAAGTTTCTCCACCTACAGATCAATGTCAAAATTAAGGAATGGATCCTCTGGTGATGCCATCTATCGGAGAATTTAGAGACAAAGACGTACTTTCACCTTCATGGTGCTCTGATTAAAACGAAA
Source organism: Latrodectus elegans (assembly GCA_030067965.1). Taxonomy (NCBI): domain Eukaryota; kingdom Metazoa; phylum Arthropoda; class Arachnida; order Araneae; family Theridiidae; genus Latrodectus; species Latrodectus elegans. Next base: position 98,959,659 of record CM057820.1, on the reverse strand, counting down.
GACACTTCCTATTGACTTAAATTCGCATAACCATGGCATATCGAGCTTAGCTTGTACAAGTGTCATAAGTAAAAACAACATGGAAAAAGAGCCATAAAATAAATAACACCAAAATTATTAATTTTAATCAAGACAATTTTTTGACAAATGAATATTTTCGTTGTTTATTACCATTTTATTTTTTGAATATACATTTGATCATTATTTTAAATTGATTTGAACTTCCATTAAAGAGTTTATTTCTAGTTAAGCCTACAATTAATCATGTTTTTCTTATATATTAGACACAATTACCCATTAAAATATTCTTAACATAACCAATTCTTATTTTAGATCAAATCCTTTCCTTTTATTTCTGATACATTTTAAGCTCTTTTTCACTCTTTATAATTCTAAAAGAAATCCTTTTCCCTTTACCGGCTGCCTTTAAACTGTTTACCAAAAACTATCAATAAGAAAGCACTCGTAGAGTGAAGTAAAGCACTTACATTTTTATGGCTTTGTGAGTTTCTTATCGGATCGTAAACGTCATCACAAAGAAATGCGTTTTATCATGTTCATTGTGTAAAAAATTTAAACTGGAATTGCGTTTTTTATTCCACTTGGAAGTTAATACTTTAAAATTAATTAAATTTAACTTATATGAAATAGGATTGAAATTAATTGAATTAAAATAATAAAAATTCTGAAACTAATATTAATTAAATTTCATTAATGAATCCTCAAAGCATTTATTTATCAGTGCTTTTCACTTACTAATAGATCTTATTCATAATACAAGAAAAAATACTAATAATTAAAAGTTATTTTAGTGATAAATTTGCTACACATTATCTCCTTATAAAATAAGCTGTATATTTATTGGTATTATTTCAATTAGTTTTGCTTAACCATTTGTGAATGATACCCTTTATGTAAGAAGGATAATCTTAGAATCTTTCCTTTTTTAATTAGCTTTTTCACTTAACCTCAAATTTTTCTATCACTTTTCTTTAAACAAATATTTTAATCACTTCTTGCTTAATTTTATACAAAAAAGAACCTTGTATGGAATTTACATCAGTTTAGAGATCCTTATTCTTATCATATTATTTATATAAGACAATGAAGGGAATCCAGCGAATAGTAAAATCAACTTAATTTTTATTTATTAGGTATCTAAAATTATAAAATAATTAGTAAACAAAAAGTAAAAAAAAAATTTTTTTTTAACTAGACATGACTGAAATAAATATTTCACAAAATTCTCTCGTTCATAAATAGAAGCTGTGTATGTTAAATATTCATTTTATAATGATCCAAATAATCCTCCGAATTTCCATGCCACAGTAAATGGAATTACGTCGACTCATAATGAAAAATTTTGTCGAAACTTGATTAGAACTTGTAAACAAATAATTTGAAATATGTTTTGATTATACAACTTCAAAATCATAAGACAGAAAAGACCGTTGCTCCAAAATATTATTAAAATGAGATTATAATCATAATGAAACTCTTTATAAGTAAAATATTAAATAAATAGTATTGAATAATATAAACTGGATTAAGTAATTAAAATTAGATTATTTTGAAATATGATATGAAATTAAAATCGTATAACTCTGAATTATACTTATATATATATATATATATATATATATATATATATATATATATATATATATATATATATATATATATATATATATTAGAGGTTGGGCAAAAAAAAAGGTTAATTAGCAGATATTTTAGTTATGCATTAACTTTAAATTTAAAAAATACAAAATTTTCATATTACGGACATACATAGCCGAAAAATTGCGGTACAATACCATAAAAACAATTAATCGGTTACCTTCACTAACTGCTAATAACTTTAACTAATATTAATTTATAATGAACTCTTTATTCGTAATATTCTTTTGAGAGACTCCTAACTATATATCAACATTTAACTTTTGGAAAATCTTGACTCGGTGTAATGGATAATCTTATTTACAAAAACGACTGTGTAAATAGTAAAGAAACATTATAAAAAAAATACTACTTGAAAACATCAGGAATGAATTGTTTTCTACAAGGTGTTTTTAGTAAATGTGTCTACTTTATTATCCAATTATTTGTAAAATAGAAGACTGTATAATCTTTGTTCATACCTATATTAAATAGAGGCATGGGGTAAATTGATTTTTATTTTTAAAGAAGAAAAAATTATTTGACAAATCCTTTATAAACATTTTTTTCTTATTAGCAATTGAAAAACTAATAAAGAGATACAGTAGGTAATCCCCTTTTCATCTCGGTAGCTATATTTTAGGTATCATGTCATCCAAATCTGACCACAGCAGTAATATGTGCCTTTACAGCCTTTCAGAAGAACTTTCAAGATAAAGAAACTACATTATCAGTTTTAATAAATATTTAAATATCTTTGATCAAACTTTAATTGAAGTCACTCACTCTCTTTTATTAGAAAAGAAATCAATGACACAAGATGTTTCTGGATTAAAAATCTACTTCTTTGTTAGGTTTACCAAATTTTGAGGGAAAAAATGTGTCGTTTCAATAAAAAGTGGAATAGCTTTAAGGTGTTTCTTCATTTCTTCTTAAAATGTGTGTTGTAGTTTCCTTTATGCAACAAAGCAACTTAAGACCGATGAAGAAACATGAATCTTAATCATCAATCACACAATCATCACTGATATATTTGTGATTTTAGTTATTATTGTCAGAGGTATAGTAGCCGAAACTCTCCCAAAATTTATGTCTAAAAACCTCAAAATCATAGAGACTTTATGTGAAAACTATGACCCATTTGTATATCTTGAAAATATCACTGTGGTTGCCTTTATAAAAAGAGAATTCTTAAATTTTAAAACAAAGCTTTTAATGGCTGAGAACTGGTTTGTTCTGAGGAAATAAGATTATTAAATATTGGGTGACGTAAACTTTTTATGTGAACATGAAATACATTTACACATACCCTCTTTTTATGGATATTGGAACAAAAGCTTTTGTTTGATATTTTTATCTTTTATATTAAAAATGAAAAAAAAAGCTTTCTGAACATGTGTGAATTCAATAGAGCAATTTTAAGCTTAAGTTTTAAAATTTTTCATTGAATTTGTACATTATCATTTGACACATTGAATTTTACTCAGCACCTTTGAGATTACTAACTGTAGTTGAAATAGATTAAAAGAAATAAAGCGTTTAAATAAGATTTAACAAAATTTCAAAAACGGCTATATGCAATTATCTCAGGTTCATTTATGATATCTCACACTTTTCTTCTTGAGCTTCTTTTTTATCTTGCATTTTTATTTCGAATCTGTTATTTAAAAAGATTTAATGTGCGTGTCATGAGAAGGGTTGTTATGATTTTTTCATCCCAGACAAATCTTAATATTAGTGTAACTATTCTGTATTTTAAAATTATGCTTACTAACTGTATTAGTAAATAACTGAATGAAAGAGGGTAGGAATAAGTACTCGATTGTAAAAATTATACTCAGGATATATTGGCCTCTCAAAAAAAAGTTAATGGACATTTTAATATTGGAGTGCAACTAGCAACAGAAGTGTTAAAAGAATTTTCAGATGATTCATATACGGCAGCTGCAAGATCTTCTTCAGTTATTGGCCCATTTGCATCTCACCCTTTTTCAAATATATCCGGAGAACCAATTTCTTCAAATTTTTTCATCCTGGCTGTAACTATACATTTACAAACATATATTCTATAGCTAAGATTTTTAATGGCTTATAAGCACGGAAAACTCCTTGATCGCTGCTTTAATTATATAAAGAGTTTCATGATCAATCCATGTTCCTTCTTGTTCAGCGTCATTTACAGCAGGTTCCTTCTTGTTCAACGTCATTTACAGCAGGTGAATTATTTCTCTAAATTTAATCTCTAAATTAAAGGCTACTGAACTGACTAATATCTTCCCAATCACTAAGAAACCAGTGGGATATAGATGTTAGAGAGCAAATGACATAAGAGAAATCAACCACTATGACATATCAGAAGAGAAATTGACAAGATGTGATTTTATCTTTAAAAACTACTAATTCTTCAGAGATATCCATTTACTTGGCATAATTTATTCTGATGATCATTAAATTAGTTATTGGTGCAAATATGAAATTTGAACTTTTTTTTAAAAGTGTTAGGATAAAATAAAGCATACTTTCTACAAAAAAATAATATACACAATGTTTAAAAAAATTAATATCACTACGTTTCATTTGAAATGAGTCAAATAAAAGAAGTTATAAATCAATGAAATACATTCCGTTTTTCAATTGTTGTAAGAAAAAAATTAGTAGTCATTTTATCTCGGAAATTACTTTTTGTGATCACAGTTATTATGTTACTAAATTGTAATTTTACATCAGAAGATACAAAGTCCAAACGAAAGGGGGGGCACTCTTTCCACATATTCTTAGAACAGAAAATTCTTGAATCTATCCTTTAGTTCAATTGCTCATTAAAATTCACTCTTAAAGAAGTTTGATATCTATCTTCTTCAGAAGTGGATGTTTGTACTTTCTAGTTAGATTAGCCTTTGTAAGCTAAAAATATCTTTAGTTCGATTAAGTTTTCCATTGAATATATTTCACACTTTAAGTATGAATTAATTATTTTTTCAAAAAAAATTTTAAAAATTATAGTCTAGACATTAATATTATCATATTATTCATGGCCCAAAACACAAAGAAATACATTATTCACAAAATTCTTTATGAAGTATCTAATTAAGGATACTTCATAAAGAAAAATAAGATAAAAAAACACTTCAAAAATTATTTTTATAAACTTCAAAGAATTTCTAATTATGAATAGTTGTAATAGGGTATGAAAATCCCCATATTCTTTTACAAGAGTTTACATTTCTAAACAAAATTGTCAAAAAGTACTTCTAGGTGTTTTCAAGTGAGGAGAAACATGGATTTTTAAATTTCAAAAATATTTAGCAGCTAAGTATAAATTAGATTAAACAATCACTATAGTTTTCGAAAATTGTTGCTTTCTAGAAATGTGAAAATGTAAATAATGATTAGATTTATCATTTACTTAGTAATGGTTGGAACTAATGGAGAATAAATATTTTTGGCCATTAATTGAGAGAGAGAGAGAATAAATGCTTATATAAATAATATTAAACTTATATATTTGATATTATAACTAAAAACTCTTCTTTTTGGCCCTTTTTTAATAATTTATATATATATATATTTCTAATGATCAATAATAAAATACAGAATTCTTAACTAATGACAAAAGAAAAGTATAAAATATTCACAGTTCGTGGTTTTTTAAATACCCATGATTTTCTATTCCATGATTATATAAAAAATAAATATTAAAAATATTTAAGATTTAATTTTGCTGAAACAAAAAAAATCCTTTTTTTTCAATAAAATATATGGATATTTACAGCATTATTAAAATAATATTTTATTTACTTTATTACTTAAGTGAAAGATAGAATTCCTCTTCATTTTGAACAAAAATGAAAACAAGTAGAAAAAATTATATGAAATGCAATTTTCTTTCCTTTGATGCAAATATAGTTAGAGAAAAGGCAGAGGCCATAAAAAAAATGCAATATATTTAATTGAATCATTCACAATATAAATACTAAATACATTTTCTTCTAACTAATATTGCTTATAGTAATTTTCGATCTCAAAACAATGAAATTCAAACAAACAATATCACTAGCAAATAAAGTACAAAACGTAACAAAATAAAATTTTCAAAGACCTCAAACTTACCATGATAAAGAAACTAACTGGAGACTTGAAAATATTTTCTCCCTTCAAGAGAAGAAGAAGATAAAAGTTTGAGAACATATAGCTTAGTCCACTGGAGACGAGAGCTCGCAAGTGATAAGTTCAACAACAAAAGCCATTTCAAAATCAATTTGTGAAATCGCTTTGCTTTCACTGAAAGGTAGCTTCTTTGAGAAATACAGAAAGTAAATGTATCATCAGAAAGTAATTCAAAAAACTTATCTTTATTTAATATGTAAAATATATTTACGAAAAATGATTGCGTGTTCTCCGCTTAAAATTTATGCTCAAAACTTATTGCTTATTTTTCCATTTATTTCTGTAGCAGTTGTTTTTCGCCAATGCGGCAAACCATCACCAATAGAAATTAAATTTTGTTTTAATGATTTGAATGCCAGAATGTATTTATTAATATTTAAAATATAAGAAAAAATATTATATGTTAATTTTATTAAAATTCATCTGTTTTAATAAATCCTTTCTCTGACACTGCTAAACACTCTTATATTGTGATTTGCAATATAATTTATTACCAATATTATTTATTCACACTGACTTATATATCACTAATTGTAATGTGTGTGTACGTTTTTAAGATAAAATATTATATATTAAAAACTACCAATGCAAATTTTATAGAATTTTATTAAATACACATTTCGTTCCAATCAATTTAAAGTCTTGGAATACAATTAGAAGCCTAGATTCAAACGAACTTCTTAAATTATTTACAAAAAATGCAGCTTTATTTCTAATTTTATCCACTATTTTATTAATAATCTACAGCAATATTTCAATAAAAAAATTCATTTGTGCATACATATGTAGAAGAAAAAAATTAATCAAACTCCTATTATTTGAAAATTATTATTTTATTTTAATGTTAAATATATTTATTTTAAAGTTTACGTTAATTATATCACACATTGCATTTAAAGTAATATATCATTATTAAGGGGCTATATATATATATGGGAGTTTAAAATAATTTTTAGTCCAATTTTTAATTAATAAAATATTTATTCTTATGATCTATTTTAAATTTATAAACTGTAGAAATTAAGGTAAGAAATAATATGCGGAAAATATGTTGAAACTTGTATTTTCATTTAAATATATTTCATGAAACTTTAAAATATTTTCATAAATATTTAAATATTTATGAAAATATTTTGAAGTTTCAAGAAATCAAATAATTTATATGATAATATTTACCCTAATTTATTCCAAATAGAATTCAATTTTAATATGCATCATTGATAATAGGTATTATTTGAAATAATAACATAATATATATATATATATATATATATATATATATATATATATATATATATATATATATATATATATATGTATGACTATATATATATGTATATATATATATATATTATATATATATATATATAATATATATATATATATAATATTTCAACCAATAGCATAATAAACGGAACGAATTATCGAAGATTTCGTATCACCATATCCATTATTGTATATAAATCCATCCACAAGTCTGAAATGAATATTATATTTTGAAGTTGTAAGTTTTAATCTATGTTTGTATTGAATATCTCGACTATCTTTACTTCGATGCCAATTTTTCTCGTAATAACGATATCGCATATTGGAAACTTTATTGAGTTTGAATAAATATTAAAGTAAGCTTATAAAGTTGTCGAAATGCAGATGTATTAATACTCTCAAAAATATACTATTTAATTATTAATATTTGAAACTCTGAAGAACTTTAGGTTTAAGTTTTGTGATCAAATTTCTAAGCATTGTAATTTACTTAATTTAATGTATGAATAACTGAATTATTTTTAAAAATATTTGTGGGTTAAAAGTAACAGTTTTTAAATTTGCGTTTTTTGTGAATGTAATGAATATAAAATATTCATTACATTCACAAAAAACGCAAATTTATATATTATATATTTTATTATGGTTCGATTTAATTATTCTGATATGGAATTTTTATTTTCATTTCTCTAAAATTATAATGGACACAAATATTGTAACTCAGTTATTTGATACGAAAATTTTTATTATATGATATTAATATCAAATAATTATGAATATACAGCAGCACACAATGCAAAATGCCGATTGTTTTCAGTACTAATTTATGTAACAGAATACTAATTTATATGGTATATTGTATATATTTGTAAATAATATATATATATATATATATATACATATATATATATGCGTGTGCGTGCCTGTGTGCGTGCGCGCGTAATTCACAAACCTTTATCAGTTACTTTTTTATGACATGTTTTGACCAACGCTACGTAAACATACTTACTTATCCATATAATTAATTTTTATTATAGAATACAATTCAAAATTTCATATTAGCTAAAGCAAATAATTTTAATATTAATTACAGTTATTCTTTCACTGAAAAAATATAGTCTAATAAAATTCAAAAATCAATAAACCTCAGGGAATAATTAATTTTAAAATTTTCATCCTTATGAATTTATAACATACAGAAAAATTATTTTGACTTGTCATCTATATTGATGATAAGTTTTGCAGCAGTAAATTCTTCTTTCGCGTTCGCTTGTGATTTAAAACTGAAACAATGCTTTTAATGGTTTTATATAATGGCTTTGAATTATTTTCTCTTATATTAAAAATTACTTTATACATTTTAATCCCATAACATCAAAATTATAAAATGCATTAATATTTATGGAATTTCCAAAGCATTAAATACCTTTAATCACTATAATAAAATATTTTTACTGTACGTTAGCAGATATGCATATATTAAAGCATAATTATTATAAGAAAAAAACAAATTTTTTATTTTGACTGAAATTTGTTTTCTTGCAGAAAATTATGCTTTCAAAAAACGCCGTGTGTGTTACTTAAGAAATAAATATCATGAGAAGTAATTTAAATGCATCATTGAACTTTCTTGTTAAATATATAAACATAAAACAGTATTTATTAATCTACAACATATAAAGATGAACTTATTGATCATCTAATAATTTTAATAAGACAAACGCACATAAACTCTATAGTAACTTAAGCATAAGAATAACTCTCTCTCTTTCTAATGATTTTCCATCGTATTCTTCCTACAATTTATTTGTAATTAATTTTTTAATGATTGTTTTAATCTTATTGAATTAGAAAATAATAGTATGAACTCGTCTAAGATTTTCGGAAAATTTTCATATATTTCTAATAGTATTCTTCACATAATATTTTCAAATGTATTGAGAACTATTAATTTATCATACAAAAGTTAATTTGAATATTTTTTGTCAGAGCAATAAAATATGCCTATAACTATAGAAAAAATAAAACTCTCATTTTTCTCTGTGATTGTTTATTCAGATAGAATGACTAATTTTCTACCTAGTTGTAGACTATTTCTACCAAGTAGAAACTTATAACATTTAACCAAAAGGAGATTTTATGCAATGGCTATAAAATCAAATGTAATTTTATACGCAACAAAATTTATGTCCCTGAAGAATATAAAAAAATAATCACTGAAAAAAATAATGATAATTTTTTTATTCATAATTCGTTGCATACCTTATAAAAATATCATTTGCAATTAAATATAAATTTTTCGAAGAAAAAAGTTTTCAATCATTTATTGCTTATAAATATATCATACTGCTGAAATTCTAATACTTAAATAATAAAACTTTCTTAATAATAAGTAAAGACATTTGCTCATTTAAGAAACGAAAAAAGGAAAGTCCATTATACAATTTGAACTTTATTTTTAATGTTTATCAAGCATAAATTAAATTAGTAAATTACTACTGATAACTTCTGTAAAAAGTCAATTTATAAAAATAAAATGTTAACAAATTGTGTGTAAAATCAATGTTAAGAAAAATCAAAAATTTAAAGAAATATCCTATTTTTTAATTGATGTAATCTATTTTTTATTCAATAATTCTATATTTCTTTTTATAAGAATATAATTCCCTTACAAACTTACACTATTAAGATATCTTAGTATTTAAAATGTAGTATAAATTTATTCACGAATTATATTATGCTTTTAATATAAAATAAAACCACATGATCTTTTGATAGACTTTATAAATATGAATTATATCTTCCTTTTTATGATTGCTTAAAATAGTTTTTATCTAAGTGCACATGTAAAAATTACTTAGATTTATTTAATGTATGAAAGAAACTTTTTCTTAAATATATAGATCTTTATTCAATATGCAATATATATAATATGTATACCTATGTGTGTAATATGTATACAAATGCTATACTTTATTCTATATTTTACATTTATAATAGTTAATCCCTATTTTACATATGTAAATGTACGAATTGCTTAAAACAACATATTTAATCTAACTACTGCTTCCAAAGTAATTGCACGTGTCTTTTAGATTTTGTCAGTTTAAATTCATAAAAAATATAATTCTTCAATAAGGTAAGCATTGTTAAATATATAAGCAAACATATATTAAAAAGAAAAGAATAATTAAATTGGCAAAATTTTAATAAAGTAGTTGAGTGACATAATGTGTTATGAACTTTTGGATTGTTGCTGTTGGTATATATCGTCCATGAAGCAAAACGACATCATAAATCCAACAGGATTTCTTGCAAAATGACATTTTCATGCTACATCTAATATTTGGATTTATTGGAACTTGAAAGTCATTACCCAAGATATAAGCCTAAATTATTTTTTATTTCTTATAATGCATGTTTTTCCAATATTTAGCTAGAAATTTATAGGGAATAATTAACATTGTTTTCCCTAGAGAAATCTTTCATTTTTGCAGTCATTAAGAACTATATAAGCTTGCTTGGACAGTTTAAAGGGGAAAGTTATGATAACTCTCAGTGTATAAAATTTTATTCTGAATCTCTGAATTTTTTAGAAAGTAAAATGGAATCCTTTTATTAAGCTCACTCAACTTATACACATTGTTATTTGAGATTGAAAAGTTTACCTTTGATTTTGTTTATATGATATTTAATTTTGTGATAAGGCGTATCATTTAAATAAGCACTTCAATAAATAGCTAAACTTCCATTACTTCATTTTTAATATTTGAGTTAAATTATTCAAAAATTTACACTGTGATGAAGTTTTGAACTTTTAAACGTTTTATTTCTCAATAAAAAAACAAATAGATTTTTACAAATATTATTACTTATTTTTTATAATATTTGTAAAAATCTATTAAAGGTACAGATACGAAGCAAAATGTTTTTATAATTAACGGCTTATGTTAGAAAATTTGATCATTCAATTTTAAGTTCGTAGTTAATCAAAACTTTTATTATTTTGATGTCGTTAAAAATGAAATAATATGACGATTCTTTATGAATAAATTTCGCGTGACCACTAAATATATTAGCATGCCTAAAAATTATTAAAAAGATAAATTTTTTATCAACTGAAAAATAATTTAATTTGAATAATAAAGTTTTTTACTAATGCAGAAATTTAAAATGCAATAAAATTTAAATACTCTTTGTTATTATTAAAAGATTTTCTTAAAGTATGGATTTAATTTGTAGCATACTTGGATATCGCTTTCAAAAAGCATACTTTCTTAATATCAAAAATATTTTCTTAAATATTTTGAAAGTTGGAAAGCATTATATTTAAATAAGGAAAAGAAAGAAAAACTTGTTAGATTTGTTAAAAAAAATTTTAAAGATACGTTTCAAAAAAATTTTCTTTTTAATTTAGGACATATTTTGATATAACATTTTTCTTAAATTCAACTTTTATTTTACTTAATATATTTAAAGAAAAAATATATATGTTTCATTCCTTCAATAAAAAATTATTACATTATAATACAAGATTGAAAAATTCTAAATTAGCATCAGAAAATTTGCTTATTGGTATTAAGAAACATAAATAGCTAAAAAAATCATTTGAAACGAATAAACTACATAAATTTCTTCACAATAAATCCGTTCCTTTTTCTGAAAATTAAAGTTATGTTGTTTAAATTTAAGTAAAGTCAGAAAAAAAAATAGTATCACTCTAAAATATCTTTATCATATTTATCTAAAACATTAAAGTAAGAAAAAAGTATCAGTACCATTACCATCATATTTAATGACTTCATATTTATCATATTTATTTTCATACTATGCCCTTACACAATTTAATTTTTGTATATTAATTCAAAAAATTTAGCTAAATAATAGAATAGACTTTTGCAAATTATAAATTCATATAAATGTTACTAAAAAATAATCATAAGAAATGTATATAAAGAAATACACCTGCTTCAAAGTTAATTCATAAAACAATGTTTTCATTCAACAGCATTTTAATTTATGGAATAATATATTATTCAAGTAACACATTAATTAGATTAAGCACGTAAAGTTTAAAATTTTTCTAATTAAATTGATAAATATTGGTTTAAATGTATAATTACTTTATATATGTGAACTTTTTATTCCTATATTTGAATCGCAATTTATTTAATTAATTTTAGTTACAAAGCTTTTATTTCTCTAAAATGTCTCGTTTCATTAAAAAATAGAACATTAAATTAAATTAAACATATACGATTTCGTTATAATCATTTAATCCGTCATAATGAAAACAAAAAAAGTTATAGTCTAAAGCACCTGCTAACATTATCCGCAAAATTAAATCATTTTACAATTTATTGTCAAATATTCACAAATACTTATCAAAGAAATTTTGTAATAAATAAATTCTTTTGAGGATTTTGCTTAATATTAAAACAAATACATGTTTTTTTTTTTTTTTTTTTTTTTTTTTTTAAATAAGCAGAACATGTATATTTTAAATAAAAGTAAAAAACAAAACATTGGAGAATTATTAATTAAAACAAAAGAGATAAAAGTTTCATCAATAATTATATTGTACATTAAATTTACCACATTTATAGGAAATAATATTTATATGCATATATATATATGATAATGAGTTAATTAAATTACGTACCCATTACACTCCTGTCTTGTGCAACCACTTTTTATGGCGAAGCATTTTTATTGAAAATGATATTTAAAAAGTTTAAGCAATAACGGAGATTGCTATTAACAGATGTGATATATCATTATATAATTTACCATCAATAGCGTTGATCATCAATTTCTTTTGGTGTCAAAATGAAAAGATCAATCGCAAATGACGGATAGTAGCACACGGCAGTGAATCATATATAAATTGTCCGAGGAAATTGAAAAATAGTACAATAGTTGATGCATGAGAAACGGAACGATTTATCCAACGATTGAAAAGATTCATGACCAAAACTAGAAACATTTCTAATACAAATATTTTTAATGCCACCGTATTAAAAGTAAACCATGCATGGCAAAATAGAAATATCAAACCCAACTATGATCCAAATGTAGTGCACCACGTGGCGCATATGACAGGAATAAACGACAACTGCTGAGGTGCATGTCAGCTAATAGATACGCAACTAGAGCTTAAATAACCACCCAGATGAATAAAAATGGTGTCTCCACAGATCAGAGAAGGTTGTTGCAAATGAGCCCTTGCAACTGACGTTTGGTTGATGCAGCAATGCTGATTGATATTACCTACGACAAAGACAGGAATTTTCACCCCTGTACTACAATTGGTAACTACAAATGCTGAAAGTGGCTTTTTCCTATGAATCACATTTTATACTTCACCAATTATATAGAATATGACTTATATGGTATAAAGTGACTGAAAACAAGCATTTTGTAATTATTTTCCTGGAGTTTTCAAGCTGTGGGAGAGAGTATTATGATAAGAGTAATTTTTCATGCCATTCTCCTCATTCACTCATAATTATGGTTAGGGTGCATTAACACAAGTAAGTATTTATCTTTGTGGACCATGTCCTCTTCTACATGAGAACTGCTTTTTCTTCGGATGTTGACACCTACAAGTAAGAATTGTTTTAGTCTCATAAGGCTCACTAGATATATAAATGGGTCGAAGAGCACCAAGATAAGTTTACAAATACCACCTTTGCCAGCAAACATCCCGGGCTTAAGCTCAATTGAAAATCTGAGGAGCCACCTCGATCGAGTTCGTGCCATGGATGCTTTTACATCTAATCTGTGGATGGCTCGGGAATTAGGGTGGACATGGCTCATCATCCCTAAACACCTTCCAATAACTACTTTTTACAATACTTTTTTCCTACATGCATAACCATCTTGCATCAATCCTTTCTGAAAAAGATGGTTATTCTCGCTTTTAATAGATGGTCATGTTAATTAGAGACTATATATGTGATATATGTGGCTAGACTGTGTATTTTAAATCTGAATAATTTTAGTACTGACATAAAAATATCTTATACTCTACTAACTACATACCATAAAAAATAAAAACTTTAAAAGATGTAAGTATTTATAATACTCAAAAAGTGTTAATTAAATATTAATCTGAAAAAGTAACTCGGTACTTTATTATTCATTCTTTTCTAAATTGTTAAATCTTTACGGATGAGTAATTTCAATTTATTTGTTTGCTTTTATTCAGACATTAATATCGGATTTTAGTTTTATTTACCATTACATTCCTTTTAATTTATAATATATATTTAGGTTCTTACATTATATGAAATTAATATATTTATAAAATAAAATAGCATAAAGTAAGTGAATTAATATTTTTATGCTCTAATTTTCTTATTTTTCCTGACTGTAAACTTTAAATTATTCTATATTTTACTTGGTGTTACGAGGGTTACTCTGAAATTTTTTATATAAGCGCAAACGAAAACTTTCAAAATAAAAATAATGATTTAATTTTAAAATGCAAAGTACTTTAACACAGAAGACGATTTTTTACTGACTTACTTCAACTTGCTTAGCGTAGAATAAATTTTAAACACAGGAGAAAATGGAGTTGACGCGAGAACATTTTCACGCTGTGATTTTCTACGATTTAAAGGCAAGATTAAATCAAGAATAATGCGTTTAACGGTTGCAATTAGCATTTGGTGATGAATCTTTATCTCGTGCTACTATATTCAGATGGTTTAGAGAATTTAGAAGAGGTCGCAATTTTCTTCAGGATGAAGAACACACAGGAAGGCCGCCATCGGCAGTAATCCTGGATAATGTGTCTGCCATACAAAAAATGCTAATGGATGATAATCGCTGTACCTATCAAATGATACAGAAGTAACTTAAGACTGGATCCGCAGTCATACACAAAATCATTCATGAAGAAGTACAAATGAAAAAAGTAGTTTGCTGTATGGTTTCCCATAATCTAATTAAACCAAAAAGAAGAGCGTGTCAGAATCAGTAAAGAAACTCTTAAATTGGCAAATGATGGTGGCCACGGTATCATTTTTAAAAGTGCAACAAGTGTTCAAACGTACATATCGTTTTTTGACGTGCCAACACGTCAAGAAAGCAAAGTATGGGTCTTTGAAGAGAATCCTACGCCGACAATGGTGAAAATACAACGCGCACTGAAAAACGTGATGTATGCCGTTTTCTTCAGAAGTACGGAATTAGTCAGAGTCATCAAGTTGGAAGAGCAGAAGACAGTAAAAGCAAACTGGTATACCACTAAATGTCTTCCAGAAATTCTACAACAACTGAATGTTAAGGGATTAATGCTTCACAATGACAATGCATCTTCACATACAGCCGGATTAACAGTTGAGTTTCTTAAACAGAAACAAATTAAAGCGATCGAACATCCGCTGCATTCACCTGATCTAGCTATGTGCGACTTTTAGTTATTCTTTAATCTAAAAAAAAACTTACGTGGACGTTGTTTTCATTCAGAAGAAGAGATTGATGTGGTTATAAATGCATATTTTTCATCTATTCCAAGAAATGAATGGCTTGAGGCATTCAATCTGGGAAAAATTCGTCTGCAAAAGTGCATTGATGCTGGAGGAGACTACTTTGAACACACCTAAAATCTTGTAAGTATAACATTAAAAACCTAGTTGTGTCTCAAAAATTGCAGAGTGACCCTCATATATATTCTTCATGAATTTTAAATAAAGTTTCCAGTTTTAAAAATATTTCTACTGTAAAAAAATAAAAGTATTATGTAAAACTTTCAGAATATTGGGACATTTTAATATAATAATTTTAATTTCAAGTAGATAAAGTAAATCATTTTGCTTTATTTAACTGAACCATTTTATTTCATTCAAGAAAATTTAATAAATAATTTTATTTCCATTAATTTTATATAACATAAAAATCAAATAACGGTATCTCTAATACAAGTTTTTTTATATTTGTAATATTGATATATAATTATTTCTTATAATCAGATTTTCGATAGATAACAATACATTGATTAAGAGAAAATATAATAATCAGTATCAAATTATACAATGATAAAAGTTTCTGTAAAGATCCATAATTTGTTTGATATATATATATATATATATATATATATATATATATATATATATATATATATATATATATATATATATATGTATATATATATATATATATAATTTTTACTCTTAAACAAATATTTCTTAATCAAATTAAATATCAAATTAGTTACTTAACATTAGTGTCACATTATATGATAATTTTCTTATAGCTACAATAATAGTTTCTAAATATAAAGCTGGAATTTATAATTTAAAATTTTTAAAACGTTGTAGCAATCTATTCAAAAACGTAATCTTTATCTTTAGTATGCATACCATAAAATTTACTTCACAATAAATGAGAGAGTAAGCATTCTTCCTTTTGTTTTCATCTTACCTTTTGACTGTGTTCCAAGAATTCACTGACCATAACATGCTCTTTTTTGGTTTAGATCCAATCTTTCTTAAAAGAAACTGCATTTTTTGTTCTTTATTTAAGAAAAACACATTCTACAAAAATATTGATTACTTTAGTCTTATAGTCTTATATTTTAGCATTTCATCTATATAAGCGTGATTAATCGACATAAACTTAGAGTTTTCTGCCTAGTTATAAAACTTTTTTCAAAATATAGACATAGTCAAAAATGTTATTCTGAACTGAATGAATTAGATATTTCATATTGAATATTTTGAATTATACGTATAAATTTTTATTTATGAAGGAGATATATATATATACATATATGTATATAGAAAAAAAGAAAATATTGGAAAGCACACTTAATATGACATTTTACAACCGAATAAAATTATTAAATGTAATTTAAAATGATTGTAAAGAAACATATTCTATAATAGTTTTTAGATTAATTTATAATCTGTTCGGAAGAAAGTAAGTAAATTTTTTTAAAAAATATTTTAATTCCTAAAACCTTTTTGTAAACTGAGTAAATTACATCTCAATTCTTTTAATATGAAAATCTTGTGTATTTAAATTTACGAGTCTTACTTAAGAACTCAGAGGAATAAAACCTCTAAATTTTCTTGCATATAAAATGATTCTAAGAGCAAATAACTATGCTGTTCTAAGCCATAAATTAAACATTCTTTAAGAAGCGTACAGACGGAGTGCACTTAAAATATAAAACTAGTGTAATTTTGAGCTTCGAAAATTCGATTATATAGTTAAGTTGGTCCACTTTGTCTTTCCTTATCATGACATTAAGGAAAAGATTAATTTATAAAGTGTCTCTCAAAGGAAATGACTTATCAGCTTATAAACATTGTATCTCACGAAAATGGAAGCAATTTTAAAATTTGCAGGCAAATTAAGATGAATTCAGTTTTAATTAATTTTTTCTATATTCAAATTTTTTACTATAATCAAATTTATTTGTTTCTTCAAACAAAATTTAATTATAAATTAATTACTGACTCTGATAAAATTATCTAAAATGCAAGTTTAAGGTTTTTTTGGTTTATTGCTGAATTAAAAATTTTATTCAGCAATATATATGCTATCTATAATAAAGTATCATTCTACCAATCAATCAAATAAATAGCATATATTATTCTTAATGATTAGGAATAGCAATATCAGCAGGGAAATTCATATTTTATGGTAATAAATTACGTTATTTGAGCATATTTTACTTTTATTACTTTTAGAACTCTCATAACATAAAATTAACAGCAAAATAAGCCAATTTTATAAAGCAATTTAATTTTTATTTTTTAAATAAGAGTTTTGCTTATTTCCCAAAAATTATATTGTGCGTATGTAAGATTATCTTGATTTTTAACTAAAGCTCTTCTTAAGTTTCTGTTAGATTGAAGCCATGTACGTAAGGCCACATAAATATTACTTTTTCAAATATTGCCTAAGTATTTTGCATTTTAAATTCTGTGACATCCCTAATTTACAAATTTCTATCTACGCATATATTTATTTTTGTCATGAAAAAGAAAGCTAAAATAATCTTTCAAAGCTATTACTAAAATATTTTCTTGGAAAAACATATTAAAATAGTTTCACATAAATCTTACAAAATGTTTATTTTATATAAATTTATTTAATATTTTAAACAAGCATTTATGCTGTACATTTTAAAGTAGTATCACAACGAATTTTTCTATTTTTAAATGCATAAACATATATCCCAAATATTTTAAAATTTAAAAAAGTATAATGTTAGACGTATGATAAAGCGAATGGATTTACTCTTTAAACATTATAAAATTATTTATCATAAACTTTTCTTTGTTTCGGGAATGATCTGAAATTAACCTGGAATCTTTTAAATCTAACACAAGAATTAAATTAAGTAAATTTTTATTTTTTAAGTACATGCAGTAGTTTTTTTGTTCTGAAATCAATTGAAACTTTCCTAAAGTATTATCAAACAGTAATTATTTTGCTATATTTGACATATTAATTAAGGCATAATTATAGAAATTAAGTGAATTATTTTGTCATTGTTCACAAAGAATGGGAGTAAAAATATTTTTAAGAAACCTTTAAACTTTAAAAAGCTTCAAAATAATTGCTATTTTAAAATGAAAATCTTTATGAAGCAGCTTTTAATCAGGTATAAATTTAACGCTGAAAAATATAAAATATTAAATAGATATTTTGATTCCATAAGCATTGCAATTTAATTTCATGTGTTCATGTATATTTCTTAGTTTAAAACCCATGAATAAAATCAAATGAATTTTTAGATTAAATGAAAATGGATGTCAAGTTTGACCGAAGAGATTCCAACTTTTTTTTTTTTTTTTTTTTTTTTGCAAATTTTATAAATAAGAATTAAATTATAACTAATTACATCTAGCTATATCAATTTTAGGAAACAAACTATACATTTCAAACAAATTAAAAAGTATTAAAAATCATTTTCAGCTTTGTGTTGAAATAATTTCTTTACTTAAATATTTTTCAAAAAGTTTAAAAATGAAATAATTTTGTTCAAATTTAAAAATCAACACAAAGAAATATTTTCACAAAGGATTTAAATACATAAAACTCCTCCACTTCCATTGATCTCAAGAAGCAAATAAATTGATTAATAAATGAAATGATTTATCCGTTGACTCGAGGCAAAATAAATGTTTTCTAATTACTACTAAAAGAATGTAGATTAATAATGTATGTAGCATTAATATCACACACACCAACACATATTGTTGTTTTTGTCACAAGTTTATACATCAATACTCAGTTATCCTCCATAATATGACAGCTATCAATTAATTATGATATAATTATTAAAATATTTTTGCACAGTATTCAATATTTAAGGCTATGAATATTTTAAAATGTAAATAACAAAAAAATATATCAACAAAATTAAAACTTGTCATGATTTAATTAAAAGTTACAATAATATATAGATTTTATAAGCAGTTATAAAATTTTTGAAGTATAGGAAAAGATTTATGTGAATATTTTAGTAATTTAAAAAATTTTAATATTATTTCGTTATTTGAGTTCAGCCTAAATTCATAAAATGCGTTTTGAATTTAAAGCCACAGAGGTGAAGAGATTTTAAATTTAAACTATAATACTCAGTTATTTTTCTTTTCTAGTTTTCTATTTACTACGATGAACTGCAATTTCCATCATTCTTCTAGATGAAAAAATTAAGAACAACTAATCTTCTAATTTCAGGTATTTGGAAGAATTGAATTTTAATGAATATTTGATAAAATACAAATGATAAGGCAAAATAAAAAAAACATTCGTGATATTACCTTGACTTAGCTATAACTTAAGCAATTTTTTTTTATTTTTCAAAAAAAAAATGTTATTTTTCAAAAAAAAAGTCAATTTTTAGAATTTTTTATTTTTCTACAAAGTTAAAAGAATTTAAAATAATTTTACTTATGTAAGACATGTTTTCTTTAAATAATAATTAATTGTTGAATGAAGAAAAACTGGTTTAGGTCTTTTAATGTCATTAAAATCACTTTTTAAATGACTTGGTTAAAAGGAGAATAAATTCAATATTATTAAAAGTTTTGAAAGCTATATTATTACAAACTAATTATTCCAATATGATTTACCTATTCATGAAATAATTTGTTCAAATTATATATAGAGAGAATTTAAACTAAAATTTTTTGTAAATTTTATCTTATCCATTTTCATAATGGACATGGGATTTGATTAAAATTTTAATAAATTCCAAAGTGCTAAAAAAGAAAAATATAACCCAATTATTACCGCTATGAAATGAAAAATCATGTTTCATAATTCAAAAATAATTCTACATTAAAACATCTTGCTTTTGTTAATTTAAGTATTACAATCCCATAAATGAAAATAAGGGAATTTCGTATTTACTATGAACCATCTCTTTATCTTTAAAAGATTAACAAAGTTTCTTAAAAAATGTAGAAAATGTACGTAATTTATAAATATAACTATTTTTGATTAATACAATATTGTTGTAAAACCATAAAACGAAAGTCTTGTTTGTAAAATGCTTCCACAAAAATAATTTTCAAACAAAATCTGATATATTCATTGTCTTATAAAAAAGTATACTTATGTGTTTTTGAGTTTATGAATGGTATTATATTTCTTTAGCAATGTTGTTTTTAAAAAATTAAAATATTGCTAATTTTTATCTTTTCATTAAATTTAAATTACAATTTATTGTTATTTCTTTACTATGAAGTTATATTCTTTTAACGTGCTTAAATTAAGCAATTTATTTTAATTAAGACATATAATAATTATATTATTTAAACTATATAATAATCACATTTCTTTAATTTAAAATATTTTCATTTGTTAATATACTTTACAAAAATAGGTACATTATAAGTAAATGTACCTATTTTTTGTTTCATTGGAATTTTAATGTTAAATAAATATTTTTTGCTTTTATTACTATTTATTGATAAGAGGCATTAATTTTACAATGCATTTTTTCTTTAAAATAACGTTTGAAAGCACGTGATCTATTCCAATTTCTTCTTGCATATTTTTATTGCTTGTCAAATATATAACATTTTATGCATCAAATTTCAGGGCAATTTGTTATGAATATATAGCTTTATTTTAAAATATTCAAGCAAGTTAATATTTATTAAATAAATATTTCACCATAATAAAAAAACAAAAGAATTCCTTACTTAAATTGCACCTTATATAGTAATTTTATATAATTAACTAATATTTTTACATATTTTCCTTAAAATGTTAATCATTTATGTTATACGTGACCAAATTGAATGGATTACCATTCATGAATTTTACGCATTATTATTACTCAAGTTCCATTTCATTAAGAAGATTTAGATAAGATCTTTGCATACACAGCCAGCGAAATATCTGCCTTTTATCTCCTTCTGATAAGAACATGGATTAAAAGTGAATAAAACAATAATGAAAGACAACAATAAACATTTTCTCTAGATCATAAAAATTCCCTTTCCCTTCCTTTTAGAGAAACAGCGTTGGTTTCCAAAATATTGTTAATCCTATTATTCCAGATTAATAACAGCAATGGACTTTGATGCAGAAAAGGTATTAAATTTTAGGAGGAGAACTTACTAATTCTGACATTCAGTGGTAAATCCTTGGTAAAATTAAGGAAGTTGGAGGAGGTGTGTATAAACATACTTATACATTCGTCCATAGATTAAATTAAAACAGAGGTTTGCAAACGCAAATATAATTAGACCAATTGAGTTTTTGTACCTCTTATAGAATTCTAAAAATAGTTTATGTAAATCAAATTATTCTAATGAATTTGCAAAGTGAGTTTCCCAGACAATCTGATCGAAAAAATATTACAAAATTCAAGATTTTGTGTCTATAACACACGTTTTGAATCTGAGGCTTGTGAAGTGAAATAGTCATCAAAAATGAACTCTGTTGTTTCAGTTGAATTCCCATTGACTCTGCATATACCTTCCAACACATTTTTATTGTTTTGAGGAGATATTGTAGATTGTGGCCTGTAATAAAAATAGTCATTCAGACTTCTGTTTGAATTTTAGAATTAATTTCTAAATTTATTCAGTAAATTAAGTAAATTTTATGAAGTACTTAGATTTTCTTAGTCGCTTAGACTGCTACCACTTCTAAATGTCTGAATAGAAAGCTGAACATTTTCATCTTGTTTTCAAATTAGTTCCTGAATATAATTTTATATTTTGGTTATTTTTAGTATGAAAGACTGCAAAACTGTCTAAAGTGAATATATGCATTGATGCTTATTTTAAAATCATGCGTATAAAGTCTACAAAACTCACCACTTTACAATACATTGTTCTTCTCTTAATCCCACTCAGTTGGGAAGATAATGTCTGCTTACATAAAAATATTGAACTTCTAATCATATTATCTTAATTAATTAAATTCAAAAATCTGTTCAACAATGTAACAATGTAGCGACGTAAGAAAAGGGAAGTTAAAACAAAACAAACATTTATTTCATTACACATAATTAAGATTAGTTACAAAAGAAAACACTTAATAATTATAAAATAATAAACAAGGTTACATAGTACCAGGGTGGTACAAAAACAAACGTATTTAGGAACCGGATGGTTCGTCTTCCATTCTTCACATCTCTATCCTCATCTCATTTTATGTTGTAAGTATATTGGGCAGCAGCGCCATCTACTGTCAATATTGTTAATATGGGTCTGTTACAACAATGTAAAATACTCTTGAATTTCTAATTATGTAAGTGAATGACTGTAAGTGTGAAGTTTGAATGACTATTGACTTCTGGCTTTAAGTAGTACAGCTCTCATCATTGTATCCTATTTAATACATTTATGTAGAAATAAGAAACCATATCATTTCAAGTTTAAGATCAGATATTGTTTTAACAATATTTATAGCCAAGAAAACCGTCGTTTGAACTTTCTCCATTCTGATTTTAGTATTAATGCATCGATTTTGGAGCTATCTGTAATACTGATTTTATGATAATGCTATAGGGACAGAAGACAACATTTTAAGGTCTTGTGATGTCACTATATGTTTTCTGAATATAAAGAAAATGAGTATGACTTTCAATGTGTATTTTATTAAATGGATATTCTAGTTCAATTTAGAATCCAATGTAATACTAAGGTATTTAACTTTGGCATTATATTATATCACTGGAATTTAGCATTAGCATATAACCATGGAATTCCTTTCCTTATCCATTCTTAATTTATATAAGATAGTGTTACAATTATTTTTATAAATAGGATAATAAAGATTTTTCCTTTAAGTAGTAAAATTATCTGTAATTTCATAGCTATTTATCATTTAAAATTTTCCCTGTACAACAAAACAGATAAAATTTTAAATTATTTCTTTCATAAGTAAAACAATGTGTTCATTGTAAATCTACACATATAATCTTCATTATAAGGCTTATCTAAGATTATGAATCATAAATGAACATTAAAGAGGATAAAAAGCACCTCCTTTCGAACAATACTTAATTGTTTTGTTCTTAATGCGAATACTGATCACATTTTTTGCAACAATTTTGTTATTCACCAAGAAATTAATAAACTCATAAATTATATCATTAACTCGATGCTCTTAACTAACTTTATTGTTGATATCAATTAATGTATTATCAAAAACACTTTCAATATTTAGAAAACTAAAATTTTCTTGTCTTTATTAATAATTTGATGGCGGAAAATTCTTTACCTTAAAACATTTATTCTGTAACAAAGTAGTGCGAAATAACAACATTAACACTTATTCCAACATCAATGATTTCAGTCAAGGGGAAATGCGCTTGGTTTATATACCCTAATATTCATCGATGTTTTCATAAGTACATAAATTTTTTTTGTTGAACTAAATCGAAATCTTTGCCCTTGAATGAAAATTTATGTAATTTAAATGAATAAAATATGCTACTTATATGTTTGAACAACAAGAGTGTCTTTTTTAAACCTCTCGATCCGATGTTTATAGTCCCTGAAAAATCTTTTATTCCAGTCTTTTGTTAAGCTTGAATTTTGTTGCTTTATTAAATGAGCATCTTCTCTTTCTGTGTGACAAAAAAAGAATACCAGCAAAATGCATTCTTTTACTTATTGCTCTTTAATGTAGCATTCTTTTGCATGTAGACTCATTACGTTGAATATAGTCCTATTACTCACATCCTATGAATATAAAAAGACAATTATATTCATAGGATGTGATATTAATATTACTTAAAAATAGCCATTAGCTACATTAAGCCCATCCATGTGGCGGATGGAGTAAGTAAAGCAACGTTTATGTTGTTAGACTATGGAAAACATCAGCTGGATAACTCAGTTCAGATAAGGATCAGTTTTTTCTTAAAGACATTTCAATTGGTGTACTTAAGATTCCAAAATGTTATGCAATGACACTGATATCATCTATTAAAAGAAAATTAACATGATTGTTATCTGATTAAATACTTTCATCAAAAACTTACTGATGACTGATGAAATTCATCGAAGAATTAAATGTCAATATCATATTGAATATCACTTTTTTTTAAAAGTGAGAGTAAGATCAAGAACTTTTATCCTTCTGATGTTTTACAATAAGATACTATCTGGAGGTATAGGGTTTCGAATTATCTAGATATACTCAATCTCCAATTGTTGAATACTGAAAGTTACGAAATTCTCAAAGGCCTTTTGAGTTAAGGATTTTATTATTGTTATTATCTATAAAAAAAATTACTATGATGAAAAAAGTCAATATCAACATATTGTTGTTGTTACTAATCCTATCTGATATAGCAGAGCTATATCAGATGGGCTAAATCTTCAAAAAATGGAGGAAAAGGAGAAGTCTCTCAAGAAACTCTTCCATAATGAAATTCAGGCAATCAAGTAGGTGCTGAGGACTAACCTTGCTAAAATTGCAGGTCTTACAGGTTGGGAAGAGCTTAATTTGCCCCCTGAAAGTGAGACTCCTAGTATGACCACTGGCAAATCTACAGGTAGCAGTCTGTTCAGCACGAGGCCCTTGCATGCCAAAGACTTCACCAGGACGCTTGCGGCGATACCAGTTGTGAAATGGAGGGATAATCCAAACTCTTTGTTGACATTAGTTTTGTGGAGAGAAAACAATTCTGAAAAAGTGAGGGGCAAATCTGGAGAGGCTGGAAGGGGAGTACCGTCCTTACCCAACTGATCAGCACGTTCATTGCCAAATAGGCCCACGTGAGAAGGTATCCACTGAATATGGATGTCGTGGGAACAGATAGGGTAATTAACATACGAAGGAAAGAAAAACCAGCTTGGTCCGTTACTCTATCCCAATTGCTCAAATGCTGAATACAGCTTCGACTATCAGTGAAGATCCAGATTTTATCAAAGATGGCTTCAGATTTGATATTTTCCAGACCCGTTTGAATGGCAAGAAGTTCATTGCGAAACAGAACAAAAATCTGGGTTTCTAAGGGATCTTGATTCATGAATTTCAGCAGGGTAAATAGTGTAAGTTCCACTGCCGGCATAGTGATGATCGTCACCACTACCATAAGTGTAGATCTTTAGATCTTCAGCAGGAACATTGTCATCAACATGTCTCCATTTCACTCATTTAAGGAAACAATCTATTTTAACTCTGGTACAATGAGAATCACTAGATTATTCTGTGTTTCCGTTAAAATTATTATACTCAAGCACTTTTCATCACATTAGAAAGAAGCGCGACTCCGAAGGTCAGCTGCAAGAACAATACAGATAGATGACTTATAAATAATTGACTACATGTGTGCGTGCGTGCGTGCGTGCGTGAGTGCGTGCGTGCGTGTGTGTGTGTGTGTGTGTGTGTGTGTGTGTGTGTGTGTGTGTGTGTGTGTGTGTGTGTGTGTGTCAATGTAACTTAATTGCTTGATAGCAAAGAATAGAATACTTTTCGATAAAAGTATAGTTAAAAATTGTGACAATTTTTTCTTATTTTTTAAACAATATACATAAGGATAATAAATGTATTCCTTTAAATAATATATTTTAAAATTTAAATTTGTTAACCATACCATTTAATTTTATTTCAGTATGACTTTCAATTTATTTTAAAGTTATAATATATCACAAATGCATACTTGTTTGATTAAGTTAAAATACCCGAGTTATCTCGGATAAAAGGAAGTATGAAAGGTTAGCTTCGATATTACAATTAAACTCCAAAATGCTATTCATAGTAGCCTAAGACTTACAAAAAAAATGATTAAACATTTGGAACTCAAATTGTCAGTGTCACATTTCATTAAAAAAGAGCAGAACAGTGAAATTATCTAAGCAACTGGACTTTGAAATATAATGCGTAAAGATCTAATATTTTGCTACAATAATGTATATTTGATAGATGTGAAATAATTTATTAAGTAATAATTTAGTAGAAAAATGTTCAAGTGTATTAGTAACTTATAAAATCAAGGGGAATTTTTGTGTGAAACATTTTATTACTATGCTTATACATTCAAGACATTTTTCAAATTTTATTTCAAGAGATTTAAACAAGAAAATGAGTTAATTAATGTATGTTACATAGTAAAATAAACTTAAAATTCAAATTTTTTTTCACTAAAAAATAATTTAAAAATTAATTCTAACGTGGTATTGTATTTCTTTACATATATCGTAATTATTTTTGAAACACAGTCATAATTTTAAATTATGTTTTCCCATTTTAGATTAATATTTTTAAATTCCAAAATTTCAGTTTCTCAAATTTCCCAGCTTTATTGTATAAAAAATATTCAGTGATCGTTTGATGCTATTTAGTTCAAATTGAAAATATAGTATCGATTTCAGACTCTTTACATCATGCTAATTTTTGATAACTTGCTGCAAAATGAGTTTTAAAACTGGTAAATACAAAATGAAATTAACTTAAATTAATTTTATATATATATAATGTTTTTATATATATTACGCTATTGATATATATAATATTTTCTTCAAAAAACTTACTGCTTTGTTATGCATAAAGGTAAAGAAAAAGATGTTTCCTCATTTGGTGTATTTCTTGTTAAAATAGTTGATGTTTTTTACCCACAATTTTAGATAAACAAAGAAATAATTGCATTTACCTACAATTAAAAATCTCTATTCTGCACTTCTAATTTAATTAAATTATTGTTTCGTCCCTGATCTTACCATTAACTAATTTGAGCAACTATTAAATTAGCCTTACCTCATGTAATGAGTAAATAGAGATATAAATATAATACTTTGCTTCAGCAGAAACTTAACACCCACACAAAGATCTTGTGTCATTTTCAGGCCTGAATTTGATAGCTGTAGGGGGGAATTTTCATTTTTAAACTTTAGAAATACTGTGCTTAAAGCCATTCCGAAAAAGTTATGCAATATGTAACTTTAATACCTAATAAATACTAAATGAAAATATTTCAAACCAATAACTCGTAAGACAGAATTTTATTCTTAATGTTTACGTTAAATGTACTATTTTGAATATATGGTAAAATTCCTTAATTTTGCATTTAGCATATTCTTTGAATCATGGGTTCCCAAACTTTTATTTCTCGTGGAGCACTTTCATAGTTTTACTATTTTCAGTAGACCTCCAACTGCTACATTTCTATTGTATTCCCAAAACAACTAAAAAATATCACCCTAAATTGGGAGTACAAGAAAAAAAGTACCACATTTTCTTTTGTGTCCTATTTATTAAAATAATACTTATGGTTATACAAAGTTATAAACATTTATTATTACAAACAAACAACAATTGACAGAAAATCAACAATGAATTCTGAAATGTAAATCAACATAAAAACTAGTCATACTTTTAATGAGACGAATGTATTTAAGGTATTGAGAGAGCAAATTATTAAGATTTGGCTTCAGTTTTGTAAAAAGTAATCTCAAATCTCCCTATTCTGTGATGTTCAGTCTGCTCCTTTGTTTTGTTAATAGTTTGGTAACGGCACTAAAGCTTCTTTCGACAAGATATGACAAGGGAAACACTATCAAAAATTTTCTCGCAATTTCCCACAGCCCACGATATTTTTCGGGGATTTCTGCCTGTAGCCAAAATGTTTGATAGCATGTTTTTAATTTCACCTTCAGTTCCTCGTTGGTGCTGAGTTCAAGTATATCCTCTTGAAATACCACATTCGGCTCTTCTGTTTCATCCAATGGGGTTATGATCCATGGTGGTATTTCCATCGTCAGAATATCTTCAAATCTATTTTTGAAGTCATCATGCTGGGTATTTAACGGCGCAAGTCTGAATATTCTCATCAAGACATTCTATCTGTGATAAGTGCGGAATCTGGGAGAATTCGTACCGATTAATATTTTGCTTCATTTATTTCAATTTATTAAGAAAAGCCAAAATTACAACCTTTGTTTTTATTAAATTAATGTTATTCCCTTGTAATTGCAATTAACGTCATTGAATTTTTTAAACAATACTGTTAAATACGCAATGTTCGCTTTATATTTGATTAGATTTCCTTTTAAATCTGATACTTTTGTTTCCAAAAACTCTATCACTGAATAAAATCTCGATAATCATGCACCTTTCGACAACCAGCGTATGTAGGAGCAGTCCTTGGAAATCTTCATCATTTTCATCTCACAATAGTGCAAATAAACGGGTATTCAAAAACTTATTTCTTAACTGATTAACTGAGTTAATCACAAATTGAAGCAATTGATGCAATCTATCACTCAGGCGCACGGATGACATGTGGTGTACACTTGTATTATTATCTATTGTTCTATTCAATTCTGTGTTTGAAATGAATCTCGTTTATTTTTGAGTACCTACCTAGTGAATGATGCTACCTGCCTACGTTGATAAGTTAATCCAAGCCAAAATATTTGTTCTTTATTATGAAAACCAGAAAATGTTTCGTGTACCCCCCCCCTTACAACTTGTGAACCCCTGTTTTCTTTTTACGTCTACGTGGGCCCCCGTGTGGTTTTCTATGTTCCCTTGGGATCCACCTGGACCATTTCAGGAACCTATGCTTTAGATTGACTAGTATCCATTATTTTCATGTGTTATAAATTCATTATTTCCTTCCAGATCTTCAATAAGATGTGTTCTTACTAACAATAACAAAAATGGTTTTATTTCATATGTTTGACTAAAATAAGTAATTTAAAGTTTTAGCACTCCATGCCTAGTATACTATAATGATTAAAATGCGCACAAAATTGAATAAAGAACACAAAAAATATGCTAATAATTTATTTTTCTTTCATTCTTTCTATAACCAATCCTTTTAATATTAAAAGCCAAAATGATTAATTATTTTAATTTATCGATTAATTTTTCAAAATATCAAAAGAGAGCAAACCCTTCATTTAACTAATAAAATATAAAACGAACATTATTATTGCAGTAAATGAGACATTTTTTAATTTGAAAATGTTACATATTATTGAAATCGAATTTTTTTTGTTCCTTTTACATTTTAAACAAATACAAAACTAAAAAAATGCCTTCTATAAAAATATATATTTATTGCCTCGTTCATAGCTCCATCAAAACTTAATATTTTTAAAAGCTTTAAAGCTGCTTAAATTTGAAATCTAAAAAGAAATATTAATACCTATACATATTTTTCTTAAAAGATTTAAAAATGCTTAAAATTAGACATATTTGATAGAAACAGTGTTTGTTTATCAAAGTTAATACCGTTTTTCATTTAGTTAATTTACTGAAGAGTTTACATTTTTAAAAAATTCGAGAAGTCTAATGTACTTTTAAAAATTGTATTAAAAAAAACCTTGATTATATTAATAAAGTTATTTTTCTTTTTCGTTATATATAAAATGCTATAAAATTAAGTTTTTTTTTATTTTACCACCAAATTTCAATAAATTGTTTAAAAATAGTACATTTTAAATTAACTAACACTCTATTGTTTTTTATTACCTTATTTTCAAGTGTACGTTTCTCTTTGATTATTTCTTTCTCTTTTTAAGAAATAAATTTTTGTTTTCTCGGACAATTGCTCGTCTGAAATTTTTCCATCCTTTTTTAAATTTCGAAATTGAAATTTATAAACAGGTAATGTGATACTTAGATTAAAAACGAGAAATATGAAGCCTTTAAAACAGGATAAAAACTATTCTTAGGAAAGTTCAAAATATTTTAAATTCAATACAATTAACTTTGTTTAAGTTTTCAGTGCGTGCGCGAGCATCACGTGATATTTTATGGAATGTAGTTTATATATTGTGGAGAACGCTTGCGTTTCTCGAGCGGGAATTTTTTCCCCCTATCCTTTATTTCTTATGTTTGTGTCTGTAATACGAGAATCATTCTGAAATTTTTGACATACAACTAGGTTTTTAAAGTTGTACTTACAAAATTTTAGGCGTGTTCAAAGTAGTCTCCTCCAGCATCAATGCACTTTTGTAGACGAATTTTCTACAGATTAAATGCCTCAAGCCATTCATTTCTTGGAATAGATGAAAAAAATGCATTTATAGCCACATCAATCTTTTCTTCTGAATGAAAACGACGTCCACGTGAGTTCTTTTTTAGATTAAAGAATAACCAAAAGTCGCACATAGCTAGATCAGGTGAATACGGCGGATGTTCCATCACTTTGTTTTTGTTTAAGAAACTCAACTGTTAATACAGCTGTATGTGAAGATGCATTGTCATTGTGAAGCATTAGTCCCCTAACATTCAGTTCTTGTAGAATTTCTGGAAGACATTTAGTGGTATACCAGTTTGCTGTTACTGTCTTCTGTCCTTCCAACTTGATGTCTTTGACCAATCCCGTACTTTTGAATAAGAGATAAAGTTCTGAAGAAAACGGCACACATCACTTTTTTCAGTGCGCGTTGTTTTTTCACCATTGTCGGCGAGGGATTATCTTCAAAGACCCATACTTTGCTTTTTTGATGTGTTGGAACGTCAAAAAACGGTATGTACGTTTCATAACCTGTTACAATTTTAGAAATGATATGATGGCCCCCATCATTTAACAATTTAAGAGTTTCTTACTGATTCTGACACCCTCCTCTTTTGGTGCTCACTTAGATTATGGGGAACACAACGGCAAACTACTTTTTTCAGATGCAATTCTTCATGAATGATTTTGTGTATGACTGGGGATCCAATCTTAAGTTCCTTCTGCATCATTTGATAGGTACAGCGATTATCCTCCATTAACATTTTTCGTATGGCAGACACATTTATCCGGGATTACTGCCGACGGCGGCCCTCCTGTGTGTTCTTCATCCTACAGAAAATTACGACCTCTTCTAAATTCTCTAAACCATCTGAATATAGTAGCACGAGATAAAGATTCATCCCCAAATGCTAATTGCAACCGTTAAACGCATTATTCTTGATTTAATCCTGCCTTTAAATCGTAGAAAATCACAGCGTGAAAATGTTCTCGCGTCAACTCCATTTTCTCCTGTGTTTAAAATTTATTCTACGCTAAGCAAGTAGAAGTAAGTCAGTAAAAAATCGTCTTCTGTGTTAAAGTACTTTGCATTTTAAAATTAAATCATTATTTTTATTTTGAAAGTTCTCGTTTGCGCATATATAAAAAATTTCAGAGTAACCCTCGTAACACCAAGTAAAATATAGAATAATTTAAAGTTTACAGTCAGGAAAAATAAGAAAATTAGAGCATAAAAATATTAATTCACTTACTTTATGCTATATTATTTTATAAATATATTAATTTCATATAATGTAAGAACCTAAATATATATTATAAATTAAAAGGAATGTAATGGTAAATAAAACTAAAATCCGATATTAATGTCTGAATAAAAGCAAACAAATAAATTGAAATTACTCATCCGTAAAGATTTAACAATTTAGAAAAGAATGAATAATAAAGTACCGAGTTACTTTTTCAGATTAATATTTAATTAACACTTTTTGAGTATTATAAATACTTACATCTTTTAAAGTTTTTATTTTTTATGGTATGTAGTTAGTAGATTATAAGATATTTTTATGTCAGTACTAAAATTATTCAGATTTAAAATACACAGTCTAGCCACATATATTACATATATAGTCTCTAATTAACATGACCATCTATTAAAAGCGAGAATAACCATCTTTTTCAGAAAGGATTGATGCAAGAAATTCTAAATTCTCTAAGCCATCTGAATACAGTAGCACGAGATGGAAATTCATCACCAAATACTAATTGTATCCGTTGAACGCATTCTTCTTGATTTAATCCTGCTTTAAAATCGTAGAAAATCATAGCGCGAAAATGTTCTCGCGTCAACTCCATTTTCCCTTCTTATTAAAATTTATTCGACGCTAAACGAGTTGAAGTAAGTCAGTAAAAAATCATCTTCTGTATTAAAATACTTTGTACTTTAAAATTAAACCGTTATTTTTATTTTGTAAATTCTCGTCTGCGCGTATCTCAAAAATTTCAGAGTAACCCTCGTAAAATAACTTAAAAAAAAGATGCTGGCCCCTCATTTGTTTAATAATAGTTATAAAACCTTTGCCATATATTCATATCTAACCTATATTACATTAGTGATGATATTACGCAATGATGATGTTTTATCGTTAGCATTTACATAAAACATATAATGACATGAATCCTGTTTTACAGAGTATTAGCATTCAATAAAAATTCAAATTAGTTACTTAAGACAACATATATACAATAAACAAGATTTTTTTTTTAATTTTCGATAATTTCAGAAAATAATTTCCACTTTTAATAACAAAACCTTGCACTCCTGAACTTCAAAACTCCCAAGTCTTCAAACTTCAACTTGATGTTACACACTCCTACTATTATTTAAATTTATTGCAATGAACAAATAGAATGTTTTCCCGTACCTAAAAATTATTGAAAAAAATTAAGAAATTTGGGATTGTTTTCATAAACTAATGATAAACTAAGACATTTTAATTTCACAAATGACTAGCTTTTTAGAGAGTGCATCATAAAATGGCAACATGCTTTACTAGGATTCTGCTATAAATTAACTTATTTTCATAAAATAATTTTAATTACTAAAGCTTTAGCACAACAGCATTTCATTAAAAGGTATTAAAATAAATGATCAACATAAAGTAATATAATTATTAAATTTGAAGTATTAATCTCTCATTAAACATATACAGCAAGTTTTACGTGAAGGTGTAGCTTATAGTTCTCACAAATCATTTGGAGACAACTCTCATACACAATAAATGAAATTCAAAACAAGCCAAGATCCATCTGTTTTGCAGTGTAATTCAAATCTAGACTTACCTGATGGGGAATTAATTACCTTAATCACACAAGATAAAATAAGTTAAATATAGTTTGTTTATAGTTTATTTTATACAAGTTATATACAAGTTTCATTTTGGAGTAATTGGAAGAATTTTAATGTTATTTTGACAATGTGTATGTCTGAAACATATATAAATAATAATGCATTTAAGGGACAACAAAACTAATCCGCTTAATGCAAAATTAAAGAGATTAATATTTCGCCATTACTTATTTTGTTAATCTCACTTTAAAGTTATTCTAAATGCAAGAATTCGAAATTAAATTTGGTTCATCGTCTGAAAGTTTCAACAATAAGTATATAGCTTCAAAAACCACAATATATTTTCAATAATTAATATCAATTTCATCATTTATTCTTCGCCGAAATTTAGTCGGGGATTAATAATTCTTAACATAAAGGAGATAAGACGAGTCTTATTATTTCATTAGTGAAAAATTTCACCCACTGTAATAGATATTTTGTGGAACGCTTATAATTCTAATTTCATAAATTTTAAGTTCGCTAAGTCTTTACACTGTGACACTTAATTTCCAAATAATAATACTATTCTTAACAGTTTACTCATTTTTGAAACTATGTAAATTCGAACAATGTCTTTATTCCTTTATTTCAGAAATTTCACCATAAGATTATAAATTTATCATTTGTATAATAAGTTTAATATTATTTTAATGCAATAATATTTTCCATTAAATGCTTTTAAAAAAGTTATAACTCATAACTTTATGATGCTAGAAAGAATATTATATCATTTTAACAGCAATGGTAAGATTATTTTTAAAAAGAAAGGATAGAACTTTTTCCGAGTTTACCACTAATTCAAAACAAAATAATAAATAAGCTTCATTTTGTGAAATAAAACAATTTATACAGTCAACTTTACAATCTTGATGATGTAAATTATTTTGATTTGTAAATTAATAATTATAAAAATCCTACCTTGATTTAAAGGTATGTCATGTGTCTACGTATCTTCAGGTTTTTTTAATCTTGATATGTTAAGAAATTCTTTTTTTTTTTTTTTTTTTTTTTTTGTTTCTTGTTTATTGACATTACCTTTTCAAAATAATAATCTAGATTCAATTTTAAATAAAAAATTTTGATTTGAGTTAAAAATCAACTTCACAAACAGATATAAAATGATACAGTTTATTATTTTCCAAGGAATTCTTATTTTTCTCTATTTAATTTAGAAACAAGAATGAGTATATAAAATATGTATTTTTATTATTAACTGCAAATAAAATAATCTAAGATTTTTATAGAATGTTTCTAAATATTGTTCATTATACGAGTTGCCAAAATATTCTTAAAAGTTAACAGGTATAAATATTAAACAAATATATCAAAGAATTTACGATATTACTTCTAATATGATGAATAAAATTATAAAATTTTATTAATAAAGAAATTTTATCACGTATCGATAAAAGTTCATCATATCACGTTCATCAGTAAAAATCAAGAAGCTTATGGTAAAATGTTACTAATGAACAAGGTTGACTTCTGTATTATTCTATTATCTTTCAGCTAAATATTTTGAAAAAATTATAAAACTTTATTATTCAAGTACCTAAATAAAGATGGCATTTTGAAACATAATATTTCTTTTACGGATTACTTCCTATACTAAACTTTTAGAATAAGGCATAATTTAATTACAATTATAGAGGAAACTATTCAATTATTTAAATCACACAAGTTTTTCTTCTTTTTGCATATCAATAAATCTTGTATCAATATCATTATTTCTTATAGTATTGGTTTATAATAGCTCATCTTTAGTAAAGCATAAAAGACACAAATATTTTTACTAATTGGGCCGTTATAGTCTTAATAAAAGCTGATGAAACATATCAATAAAATCCATTATGGTAATAAAACCATTGTAAAATTGTAATTATTTATTGATCTCATAATATAAACAAGATATTCTGCTATTGGATTGTAAAATAACTTATATTATTATAGTCATTTTATTTAAATAAATATGACATAAAATATAGAAATTATTCATTATTAAGTAATGATAAAAATAAATCAATACTTTGCATTCATCTTTAATTAAAATGCATCTAAGATATTCTAAGACTTCAACTAATATTTATAAGTGTAAGCATCATATTATTTTATTTTAATTTAATTGGTTGCTTTATCAAGTTCCAACAAGAGACCCAGAACTCTAAGCTCGCTTCTTTCTGCTGAAATTGTGATAAATAAGGGAATAACGAATACAATCTAATTTTTTGTGAGGTAACATTTATCATATAAAATAATTATTTCAAAAAGATAAATATCCCAAATTTATATAAAAGCATACACTATCATTAAAATTTTAGTTCCTAAGTATTTAATCTTAAGTAAGTAAATAAAAAATTTTGTTATTAAATTGTTATAAGGAAGACCAATAATATATTTTCTGTTTAATGATTGATGTTAATTTTTAGTTTCTTTATTTTAAAAAACAGAGAAACATGTTAAATTAATATTATAATGAATACTTCATTTTTTTTTTAAATTTCGTAATCTTATATTAGTGTAAAAATGAAAAAATAAGCAGTGAGTTCTTATTTATAACGTATAACCACAGTCCTAAATTTTATTTCACACAAAAATAAAAAAGTTTCATATTGTCCAGAAGAAGTCTGTTTTCCCATTCATAAGTTTTCAGATCTAAATTGATGAATCCGTGTAAAGATTTTTCTTAGATCATAAAATTTTATTCCTTTCTTGTAAATAAAATTTCAATATCTTTGGGAGATAAAATGTAAGTGTATCTGGAGTTATAGGAGGAATTCTATTATTTCAGGTACATAAAATCTTTGAGATTTTACCTCCGTGAGACAGAAATATGGAACAACTATATGTGATATGCCTATCAATATGACAATGTTACAATTTAAATACTTGAGTTTATATTAGTTAAAATTTTTGACATAAAATATTATAAATTTCAGAAATGTTCCTTATCAACATTATGCTTATTTTTTCTTTAAAAAATTAATTAAATTTATATACACACACACACACACACATATATATATATATATATATATATATATATATATATATATATATACACGCACACAGAAACATATATATATATATATATATATATTATTGTTTTAAATTTTAAAAAATCCTAAATATAAATAAAATTAATAAATAGTGCACTACTGGCCATTAAAATTGTTTCACCAGGAAGAAATGCAGATAACAAAATGATATTTATTGGAAAAATATATTATACTAGAAATAACGAGTGATTAAATTTTCAAAAAATTTGGCTGGATAGATCCTGAGAAATCAGTACCCAGAACAACCACCTCTGGCAGTAATAACAGCAGTTATACGCCTGGGCATTGAGTCAAACAGAGATTGGATTGCATATACAGGTACAGATGCCCATGCAGCTTCAACACGATGCCACAGTTCATTAACCGTAGTGACTGGCGTTTGGTGAAGGGCAAATCGCTTGGAAACCATTGACCAGACGTTTTCTATTAGAGAAAGATCAGGAGAACGTGCTGGCCAGGGCAACAGCCGAACATGTTCCGTATCAAGGAAGGTCCGTACAATACCGGCAACATGCGGTCGGGCATTATCCTGCTGAAACGTAGGGTTTCGCAGGGCTCGAATATAGGGTAGAGCCACGGGTCGTAACACACCAGAAATGTAACGTGCACTGTTCAAAGCACCGTCAATGCGAACAAGAGGTGACCGAGACGTGTATCCAATGGCACCCCATACCATCACGCCAGGTGATGGGCCAGTATGACGATGACGAATGTACGCTGCCAGTGTGCGTTCACCACGATGCCGCCAAAAACGGATGCGACCATCATGATGCTGTACACAGAACATGGATTCATCTGAAAAGATGACGTCTCGCCATTCGTGCGCCCAGGTTCACACCATTGAAGGCACTCTTGTCTATGATGCAGCGTCAAGGGAAGCCGCAGCCATGGTCTCCGAGCTGAGAGTCCATGCTGCTGCAAACGTCGTCGAACTGTTCTCGCAGACACTTGTTGTCTGTCTTCCAAACGACCTCGTTTCTTGACTCACGGCTCGTGACGTGGTTGCACGATCCATTACGGCCATGCGGATAATATGCCTGTCTTCTCGGCTACTAGTGATAGGTGGCCGTTGAGATCCCGCATGGCGTTCCGTATTACCGTCCTGAACCCATCGATTCCATATTCTGCTAACAGTCATTGGATCTTGACCGACGCGAGCAGCAATACTGCGATAAGATAAACCGCAATCCCGGTACGCTACAATTCGACCTTTATCAAAGTCAGAAACGTGCTGGTACGCATTTCTCCTTTTTACACGAGGCATCACAACAACTTTTCACCAGGCAACAACGTTCAAATGCAATTTGTGTATGAGGAACCGGCTGAACAATTTCTCCATCTAAACACAATGTAGGTGTCGCTACTGGCGCCTGCTTTGTCTGAATGCGCTGAAAAGCTAATCATTTGCATATCACAGCATTTTCATCCTTTCTTATAAATTTCACGTCTGTAGCATGTCGCCTTCTTGGTGTGGCAATTTTAATGGCCAGTAGTGTACATCTCAATTTTATTTTTTCTATTTCCTATTTTTTTTCCCTGCTTTCTTCAAACTTTCTTAATTTAAATGTCATTAAAAGCGAAATTTTAAGGAAAAACTGAAATTAAATTATTAATCTAAATTAAGGCTTTCAAATAGTAGTTTTCATTTAGAACAATGGATTTCCTGATATAAGAATAGGATTTCTCATTATTTTAGAGCTCTTTTCACTTACAAATTAAAAATTTCCACAAGTAAAAAAAATTTTACTTGTGGAAATTTTTAATTTGTAAGTGAAAAGAGCTCTATAATAATGAGAAATCCTCTTCTTATAACAATTACTTATATAATAAGTAAAAAATTTTACTAAATAAGTAATATAAATAAGTAAAAAAAATTTTTTTACTTATTATAAAATGAAGTATTACTAATAAGTTTAAAAATTTTTTAGAAAAATAATTCTAATCAAAAATATACCATTCATGTTTTCTTTATATTTAATTCAAGCTTTTTTTTATTCTGTGGTTGCAGTTACTTGAACAAGTCAATCTCACTACCCAACGACTATGTGAAATTAAGTCAGTAAGATGATTCTTTCATTTAACCAAATCACTACGAATGTGAATGTACGTCTTTGCTCGAAAACTCCTCCAATAGATAGCACCACCAGAGGATCAACTCGTTTTTGACTTTGATCTAGGGAAAGAAATTTTCTCCATTTTATTGGACCCATGGTAACTTCTCAATCACCGACATCAGGAACGAACCCAGTCCTTCCGGACCAGAGGCCGATGCCCTACCACTAGACTACGACGGATCTTTTTTTAATTTTAATTATATTCAACAAATTTATATTGCTGTTTCTACAGTTATTCATAAATAAACCAATTTTAGCTAGTAACTATTATCTATAACATTATATTAACATAACATTATAATCTATAACATTAATATTAATTACAACATTTAACTTAAACTCCTTCAAAATTATATTTAAAAAACTATGCTTGATAAATAATAAATTATGTGAAAAATTGCTTATATTCATTAAATCAAAATATAGTGTTAAATTTAATATTTTTCTTAGAAAATTTTAATAAATAAGGTAAATATTAATTTTTTTAATTTTTATTGCACCATATATTTTGAAGTAGGTATAATATTTTACATTATTTGATAAAAAAAAAAAATAAATAAATTTTCATCACTTTAAATATTAAAATGCCAATACTAATTTTCATTGTGAACACAAATTTAAAACTTTATAACAACTTGATTTAGCAAAAAAATGCATTTTCCAATCAAATATATTTACCCAATTTTGTTAAAAGGATTCACATCACTTTTCTTAAAATTTAAAAAAAAAAAAGAACAATCACCTACGAGGACTACATTAACAAAGCATTTTAGTGTAATGGCATTTGGAACTGAAAAGATTGAACTTGGAGGAATTTTTCTTTAAGTAAAAATTATTCTATCTTCAATCAGCGCCTTTGTTTTAATTTTATGAATATTTAAATTAGAGGAATATTTAAATAATTTACAAAAAGTTAAAATAATTTACAAAGCAAATTAATCATAAATTAAGAAACATTATATGAACATAGTATGAAATTAAACATTAATAAAAAAAATATTGTATGAAATCTAGCAAAATAAATTAGAACTTTTGTTCATTAAATGTTAATTCAATAAACCTAAATAAATGAAGCAAATATTGGATAGTAATAATGTCTACTTCAGTTTAAATCAATATTTTCAAAGAATAATTTGTGTCCAAGATTGTAATTGCTGATTAAAGTTCCTACAACAGTTTATTACCAGTTTAATATTCTTTAAAAGCACAAAAGTTAATTTAAGTTTTAATAATTTTTTTATGAAATAACAATCTATTAAATTTAATGTCGAAAATAATTTTAGCAATCATAATGATTAAAATACAATTAATTATAACGATTTACTAATAGTTTTAATTAAGCATTTTTGTAAACGTTTATAATGAACAGCATATTATTATAATTCCTAAAACTTATTCTTGATATTAATTGTTATCTATGTTGT
Organism: Latrodectus elegans; assembly: GCA_030067965.1. NCBI lineage: Eukaryota > Metazoa > Arthropoda > Arachnida > Araneae > Theridiidae > Latrodectus > Latrodectus elegans. The sequence continues at coordinate 98,919,676 of CM057820.1, read as the reverse complement.
TTCCTAAAAATTATATTAGACCATATAAATTAAGTTCCGCGTTTTTGTTCATTAATATTATAACATAATATGTAGGTAACATCATAAAAGATTTCGCACAAAACATCTATGACTATTTTTATCTTATTAACAAATTAAAACAGTTCGTGAAAACATTTCTTTTTTTAAATTTAATACAAAAGATTTAGTTATATTTATATAAATATTTCAGGGTGACGAATGCAAGCAGAACGCAAACCGTTGAAATCACGAGATGTTCAACAAATGATATCTGGCGAATAATCAAGCTAAGGAAGAAGATGTAAGAATTCAGTGAAGATTAGTTCTGATCATTACTAGATTTTTAATAATCATATACAGAAACCAAGACTAAATTAAGATGGGTAGCCATTTTTTGTAAGAGCAGATAACAAATAGATTGCCATGTTTGAAAATATTGCTTTATATCAATTTTGCCATCAAAGAGGGGTTAAGTGCTGTTTTGTCCTTTACAGATCTTAGGGATGTTTGGTTTTTGACTGACAGTCGCAGCGCCATCCAATATCTTTCAAACTGGTGAAGAGATGGTGATAGGGCCGGAATTGCAATTCTTAACAGGTCTTGTCACTTTGAGAAGTGCATCTTCAGTGGATTCCTTCGCATGTTGACAAATGGGGGAATGGGATGGCAGACGTTCTGGCGAAGAAGGGTTCTGAAGAACCATTACTAGCTACCAATTCACTGACATATCTTGAAATGGATTCTGTTAGAAGACAAATGTTGACAGGCAAATTTGGCTCGTTCCCCCGAGTCATCTCTGGTGTTAAACAAATTGTCCTGGAAGATCCCTTGCTTTTGATTGCGATAGATATGTTCAGACAACACTTTCCCAATTCTTCACTGGACACTTGAAAGGACTTACATTCGAGAGAAGTCTCAAGGTGCACTGGAATTGTCCTGAATGTCAAAATGAACCGGCATCACCAGCACATATCCTTAAGCGCCTGGGCTAGTCTCTTGTGAACCTATATAGGTCTCCTACGCTTGTTTTCAACTTTCTGAAAGTAAATGGACTCGCTGACTTCGCGTAGTATATTCCTAGATATGGAGATTAGAAAGAAGAAGAAAGAATTTTGCTCAGCATAACAGATGCATTTGTAAAAATAATATTGCAAACAATACTAATAATTCCAGAAAGAGTTATAATACTATAATTACTTTTTATAAATAACCATGTAACATAAAGGGAAATCTGAGTTCAGGATATGTTTTTTTACATAACTGAATTTATTTAAATTCTTAAAAAAAGGTAACTTAAGCATATGAAATATTTTATATATTTTTAAACAAGTTATTCCTTATGCTGCTTCATAATTGGAAGAAAATAAAAGAAGATTGTTATTTATGAAGATTGTTATTTATAATGATAATTATTGTATTTATGTTATTTAAGTTAAATAATTATTTTATCTTTCGATAGAAATTATTAAATGTAAATAAAAATCATCTTATTCTACATATGTAAGATATTGTAATAATGAGGAAAATTTTTACCAAAACCAGTACATATATTTTAGCTATGTTTTATTTTATTTCCTCAATTTAAAGAATTGCTTTGATTTAACTTAATGCACTTTAGTATTATATTTTATGTAAATCAAACCTCAAGATAATATCATATTAAAAATATATCTTTAACAATTAAATTATATTCCTAAAATAAAACTAATCACTTTCTCGATTGTGTGAAAAATTTATTTTATACTTAACTTAATTATATCAAGAACATATAAATCATTCAATTTCTTTATATTTATATTTAAATTTTGCTTAAGTGATACGTTTAGCAAAAATAAATTATAAACAATTATATGTGAATTTAGAAATAATAAAAGTTTGAAAACATTATGTACACGTCAAATGCCACATTTTTTACTATATGATACAATACCTAACATTTTAGAATTGCGCTTATAAACTTTTTCAGTATAATCTCACTTTTTAAACAAATAAAATAAATTCATTAATTAAAAAATTTTATTGTGTATACTTATAAAATTTAAAAATGAATTCATGAGTTTTTTTGTAGTAAGAATATAATTACTTGATCACTGATATAAAATTGTAAAAAAAAACAGTGTCATTGAATTCTTAACTCCATAATGACTTTGCGTAGTAACATCTACAATGTTTAATATTCACATTAAGTTACTTTTAGAGTTACTTTTTCTACATAAAAAGTTTCATAGTAAATCGGCTTTATTTATTCAGAGGAATATATTTATGGAATACTTCTGATAGAACAAAACTACAAGCATTTGTTATATTTTTTTTTCTTTTCTGTATAATAATTTTTCTGGTCTTATGAATTAGATTTGCTTTTATTCATTTTCTTTAGCGTTCATGACAATAAACAATGCTCTATCATGTTCTCATTGATAATTGAGTATTTTGGCTAATATTCTTATTAACATTAGTGCCACAATATTAATCGAAATGACATTATTAATTGTCCTGGAAATGCTGTTTTGAAACATTACAGGCACATATAGTGTGGTTGCTTATAACTTAATACTAATTTATTTATTTAATCAAACAATCAAATATCTTTAATGCTGAAACGATTTAATTTTTACTTTTTTATATTTCTATTGTTACATTTGCAGTTATAAATTATAAATTACAATATTGTTGTATACACACAATTTGAACTATTATTACAATAATGCAGCATTAGAATTTTCCAATCAGCAGAATAATGTAGGGTAAATTTTAAAAAATAAGATTATCTTCATATATTACAAAATGTTAAAATAATATCAAAACGTTTTCAATATTTATTTGTGAGTTTATACAAAAATTATCTTACAAATTATATTTCACTTTATGAAACAACAATTTAAATACTCTAATACTATTTAAAGTTCTAAAATAAAAGATTTATTAAGAAAAGTTAAAATTAATTTTTAACTTAAAGAGAATTCTCTAAATTTTAATTGAAATGCAAATATTAGGAAATTTATTTAGAATTATGATAAGAAAAATAACCTAATATGGATACAAAGATAAAAAAAAATTACATTCTTTATATATATCTCTTTGCTTTTACATTAAATTCTTGTTATATTTTATATTTTTATTCATAAAATTCTTCACTATATTTTGAAGTAAATAAAAATAATTTAACTTTCTCATTGAGAATCATTTAATTCAGTACATAAAAAGTATATGAAAATTAATAATACCCTCATAAAAGTATTTACCGTCTTAAAATATTGAATAATTTTTTTTCCGTTAATCAATAACACTACTTATTGTACGCTAATTGGTTAAAAATTAATTTTTAATTTGAAATGAGTGTACTTTGAACAAAACAGAAGGTAATGATTCAGATAATTATGAATTCAAAAACAGAGTGATTCATATTAAAAAATTCAAACTGGTTTCACTCATATCTGACAAGTTATGGCAAGTTTATGTTTTCTTTTATTCAAATTTAAGTTCCATTTTTCTTTCTATTCGCACAATTCAATCATATCATCAAGTAAAAATAAATCTAGATGGTACTGAGTACTGTATTTAAATGTATAAAATTTCAAATTCACTAAAAACTTCAAATTCCAAGCATGTTTCTGCTCATATTTATTAGTTTCTTAGCTATTTTCATACAGATCAGTCAACTTGCATATACATTTTCTGCAAAAGAACAAGTTGCATAAAACAATTTTATAAAATAGTATGTGAATAAGATAATTTTATAAAACTTTTATGCACAAGTATACTTTTTTTAATTATTTTATATAAAATCATATTTAAAGTGATAACTTTTAAGTAGCAATTAATTTTACCCATTTCATCAAATTAATACTCAATTTTCAAACGAAGCAATTTTTTTTTATTTTTTGTGTCTCCTTAAAAATATATTTGTCAGGGCAAAATTAATTCAAATCAATTATAATTGCTAATTAACTTTTAAATTGTTCTCAAAAATAGAATTTTGTTATTATAAGATTTACTCTTTTTTATATTTAATAGGAAACCTAATTCTTTCCTTTTTTACATAGGATACATTTTAAATAATACATAGATAGTAGTATATTGTTACAAATTTTTAAATAATAATTGTATATGTCTTAAAATATCTCAGACAGATCGGAAATACTCACATCTTGGGCGAAAATTGCGGTATTTAGACGTGTTAAAAGCGGGTTTTCTATTAATTTGGTGACTTGGCTATGTTTTGGCGCGAAAGTTGGCGAGAAATAGATATTTCTGGAAACATCCATCCGTAAGCTCTAGGACCAATATTTAGCGAGATAGCCTAGAAGCTTCCAGAACCTTGGCGAAATTGGTAGATTTCCCCGCCAAGTCAGGTATAAATACCGCAGCCCGATATAGAAGGAGTCAGTTTTTGTGAAGACAGTCAGTGAGTGAAAACAATTAGTCGTGACTGCTAGTTTAGAAAAGCTGTTCTCTGCCTGAGGTATTTGAGACCTATGATTAGAAGCTGTTACTTATTGTATCTGACAAATTGGAGCTGTATAATAGTGATTGTTACAGCTGGTATATCTAGAGGAATTTTTTTTACGAATAAAAGTCTTTTATTCATTGAATGGTTGCTTTTTTCAACTCTCAATCCACACGAACCTCGAAGCTCGGTACAATATTAATAAGAAACTATATTCTTTAGTAACAAGTACAGATATTGATATTACAGTGGCTTCTTTAAACCTTTTTGACACACATTGATGACTCCCTTTTTAATTATGTCAGTTAAAATATTTCTTTATGTTTATCATTAATTAAGAGATATCTCAAATATATTTCTATCTGTATTTACTTTTAGTCATATAATCATTAATATTTATAGGTATATTCGTTCAATTATTTTCTAGAAATCATCATATGATTGGAAATATAATTTAGGTATAAAGACTTTTACTACAATAATTTCAAATATATTAATTAATTGCGTGTACACTTAAAAATGATAGTTCTAGTTAAAGTTTCATGCATATACATTTGTTTCATTCATATTTTATTTTATAAAAGTAAACAGAATCTTTAATTTTAAAAGTGAACACAATTTAAATTTTTAATATTTGATTTATTTAGTGTAAGTTCCAGACTTTTGATAACGGATATTTATAGTTATTAAGTTTGAAGAAAATATGAAAAGAATACTTAATTTTCGTAAATTATATATAAAAGACGCCATTTTAGATCAACACAGCAAAAGCAAATATTATTAGTGAAATAATAGAAAATACCACCTTTTAGTGGAATGATCACAAAATAGCAATAGCCATTTATTTCTAATTTTCAAATTTCCTCTGATGTGATCAGTAGAGTTATATAAGGCAATAATCTTTTGCTTGAGGCCATCACTAATATTTTTAACTAATAAATATTCAATCATTTAATTATTTAATATTACAAAAATATCAACAGTAAATTAGAAAATTTACTAACCTAGTTTAATAAAAAAAAATTTAAAAACTTTGAGAAGAGAAAAACTGAATTTTGCTTAGGAATTGATTGTACTTTTTGATGAACTTATAATTTCATGAGTGGTTACAAATAGAAAATCTGAATATCAAAGACAGATAATCGAACTTCCTTATAATAGAAAATCGAACAATCATATTATTGAAAATTAAAGTAGTTGTGTTAAAAATACAACTGCTTTAATACATCAAAACAAGCAAGAAATTATTGCTTTTCCTTCCGGTTTATAATCGTTAATATATTTTTCAGAAAATACCAAAGGAAAAATATTGTTCTTAATACTATCGGAGGGAGTCTTAGAGCTACGACGTACTTTCAACTTTGTGGTGCTCTGGTTAAAAGAAAGATGCATCCTATTGACTTAATTTAGATTAGTCGTCGGCTAACCAACTTGGCTTATCCAAGCGTCATAAATAATAACTACAATAACTTCACAGAGTTTGCCCATAATTTTTTCATTCTTGCTAGAATAAAAAAATACGTGAACAATAATGGTAACAAAATTTATAGTTACTATTCCTCCCATCTATTGTAAATGTATTTTATGCTAAAATTCTTGTGGAATCAGATTGATGATACTACTTAAGAGTCTGACCATTAATTTCATTTCTGAACATTTATGAAATATTCTCAGAGATAGTTCATGTAAAATTATAAGAAAACATAAAATCATTGTTCATAAAACATAAAATCATTGTTCATAAAACATAAAATCATTGTTCATAAAACATAAAAGCATTGTTCATAAAACATAAAATCATTGTTCATGAAACATAAAATCATTGTTCATAAAACATAAAATCATTGTTCATAAGACACAAAATTATTGCTCATAAAACATTAAATCATTGTTCATGAAGCATAAAGGTGACATTTTTGATCAACACAGCAAAAGCAAATACTTCTTGTGAAGGTAATAAAGGATCTGTTACAATAAAAATTTCCTAATGTCAAATGTTTTAATAAAATGTGTTTATATTTTTCAAATCATGTGTTACAAAAAAGACTTTAAAACTTTTTTTTTACACTTAAAATAAATTTTGTCAACACTGAGATATTAGATAGAAAAATAATAATACGTAGTGTTAGGATATGTAAATTTTTCATATAAAACCTTAGAAATAGGGAGCAGTAAAAAAAAATTTTAATAATACATCAGCTTATGATCAAATGACACATAAAAAACACCTCTAATGTTACATATGTGACAATAAATAATCAATTCTATTTTTCTATTAAATAATGTATGTATACCTGTTGCTGAAGCGTAAATGACATTAAATGTATTTTCTAGGTTAGGTAACATTTATGTACTTGTGGTTTTTTCTGAAAGAAAAATTGTGGGCAGAGAAATACTAATAAATGTCGTAATATAAACAATATACAATATAAAGCATTTCATGTATTAGACAACAGCTCGATTACCAAATGGATAATATAATAAAAAAAAGGAAAACCAAAAGAGAAGAAGAATTAAATTGTCTCCAGATTGGAAAAATTTGCCGTAAAATGTATGGGAAAGTGTATGTTAATAAAATATATGAGATCCGTAAAATTCAATGACATTTTTTACTCGATTAGTGCTAAAAAAAATTGAGGTATTTAATCTATCCTAAAAAAGAACTAGATTTGTGAAAATATATAATTCGAAGATCGTGAAATTATATACTAAGTCAAAAAGTATAAATTGTATGAAGACATATGATTCGAAAAGAATTTGAATGCGTAATACGTCATACGTAAGTTTAAAATCATAGCAATTTTTGGTTTTTCATTTTTTTTTTTTTTTCCTGCACAAGTTTTTGAACACGCAGACTTAAGCTGAAAACAATTGAGCGTGAAACAGTTAATGATGGATATATGTGTCAGCAACTCAATCAGTAATAAATGACAATCACAGAACAATACACAATTGAAGGTTTAAATACATGGAAGTATGAAAAAATAATTCCTTCGAATAATAAATCCATATTGAATAATTAGCGAGTGAACAGAATGATGAATTTGTACAAAAGTCGATGTTTGTATCATGCCACTTAAACCACTTTGATTTTCAATCTCACTTACATTCTAAAATTTTAAAAAATAAAATCTTTTTAAGAACATAACTTTTGGAAGTTAATATGTAATATGAATAAAAAAATATTTCCATACATATTTTAGAACATTACTTTAATGTAATCCTATTTACTGTCCCAAGCACGGTTAAAAAAAGACAATAATATTTTCCAAAATCGAAAAATTATTTAACAACCTAAAAATATAAAAATGAGCAAAACATAAAAAAAGAAACAGGAGTAAATAGCACATTTTAAAAAATTATTATGAAATGGAAATAAAATAAAACTTATTAGTATAAAACGCACACCTTGTGTGAAAAGTACTTTAATTAGGAAAGAAGTTCATTAAGTGAGAATATTAACTAATCAATATGATCTAAATTAGCATTCTAAGAAGAGATAATGAGCTAAGAAAAAGCAATGTTTAAGAAAACGGTGCAAAGTTCCTTTTTCTTAATATTGATGCGTAATTGTTATTTAACGATCATGTTTTCTTCTCACGGAGGAATATTTTCGAAAAAAAAAAGGAATAAATAAACATTTCAGATAATTAAGTTGAATCTTAAATTATAGTAATCTAGAAAAAAAATTCTGATGTTGTCTTAATTTTTAGTTATAGGAAAATCGAAACTATAATTAATTAATGAATTTTTGTTAAATGGAATTCCAAATGTTTCCATTTAAGTAAAAATTCTTTTTTACTTTTTTTTTTTTTTTTTTTTTTTGCTTATTTTACATAAATATAGATAATTCAGTTTTCTCAAAGCTCTTAAAAAATTAGAACATTATTTAATTATACTTTTATGATGTATATTTAAGTTAGTGCATCCTTATTATTTTAATCACAGTAAAATTAAATTTTATATAATGGTTTTGCTATGATTTTTATCATTTCAATCCAATATTAATCCTTTTAAAATTCAAAAAATTGTAACATTAGGTATCATTATAGTAACAATAAAAAAGAGATATTTTGTGTATGTTTTAAATTTAATTTATGTTAATACATCATTTTGATTTTGTTATCTTCATCAGAAAAAACTAAGCATTCTAAGCAATACCATTAATTTGTCAATTGTTTTTGTAAGGAAATTATTTTAATTTATTAAAGTATTCCCTTTAAAAACATAGAAAATATAAATGTAATAAGCATTTTTGCAAATAAAATGCAAAAATGAAATCCAAAATCATAATTAAAATCTATGCTATAAAATCTGTAAAGTTCATCCTATTAGTCTTCCATAATCATATACAGAGGGCCTAAAAAAGTCCTTTACTACATTAATTTGGTTGTATGAGTTCCAACTCAATTACATCATGAAATTCTCAAAAAGCAGCAACAAGTTGTCACAAAATATTATCACGTCTATGCTTATTCAGCTATAAGACACATTTGGCCTCTAGAGTAAATCTCAAGCAGCATATTTCGCAGTATTTCATATGATGGGTTAACACAAATATTCGTTATTTGTTGTCTAAAATCCAGCATCATGATCAAGGCCATTTCACGCACCCGCTTTTTGAAATAACGTTCAAAGAAAAATCCACGTGGGCTCTGTGGATTTTAAAACAACAGCAGCGTGGGTATCACTCAACTCAACCATCATAGCAGACAGTACGTTATTCAAATATTTCAGAGAAATATTCAGTGCTTGTTGTGTTCTTAAACAGTGTGCCACCGTGTTTAAATCAAATATTTAGTAGTTGCTCGAAAGGACATGAGGTTTATTTTTTCAAAAGACCATATATACACTTCATTATATTAGAGTTCAAAGATCTATGGAAGATATTTTAAAATATTATAGTACAGTGATTCATAAACACATTTAATTAAAGGTGTGCATCTCGTGATACCATCTTCATACATCCTTCACCAAGAAACATTTATTTAAATAAGGATCTTTTTCTGAATATCAATATACTTTTGTATGCAAATGAGACCTCCACAAATTTTCATGTAGTTTAAGCTATGAATTATCAGGCAAATAAAAGTTATTTATTTGTCTTTCCCATATTTTATCTTGAGGATCGAATATTTAGACCTGCTTTTACCTCTTATTCTTAAAGTTATGCATATTTTTAGTACCAATAGAAGGAATGTACAAAGTGAACTAAGTATTCAAAAATCACAAAAAATTACAAATCAAAAGTACATTACATCACAAAAAAATTACACACAATAATTATGCTTCAAATATGTTGAAATTTTTGTCGTATAAATTAATTTGTGATTAAATTAGCTTGTAAACTTAAACACAGGTTAATTTATACAATAAATTCTTCAACATAAATTTAAAGCATAAATTTTATAGAAATTAAATTTCAAAAAATTTCTTGTAAAGGCAGATTCATAGGAAACAACTTTTAACTAATGCTTTAAAAATGATTGAAAAGAAGCATTCTCCTTCTAATTAATTAATTTATTTTCAAGTGTTTTTTTTTTCCCCGGCTTTACAAATTATGATGTGTGCATGTGTCACACATTATAATGTGCAAAAGTTTTCAAAATCAGATTTGTAATAAAGTGAAATTTAAAACAAAATAAATAATTCTCCTTATTACAATTGTAAAACTTTTAAGGGATCCTTTTTGATTTTATACTTCTGAATCCTATTTAGAACTGTTGCTTTAATCTCTTAATAATCTCAAGTTTGGGAGCCATATATTTTCATCCAAATATCTTAATATTTATAAGAATTTATATTTTAAAATGTTTCGATAAATATTAAAGAATACATTCGTTATTTAAAAGTCAGCTTGTTCTTACTTTTGAAAAGCTGTACTTGAAAATGTTGCTTAATACTTGGTTCTTACTATTTTTAATATTTACATTATAAGGTACTTTAATTTTTATAATTAATAGAAAATTACCACTTTAAATAAGTGCAGTTACATTACATTCTTTGTATACAGTTCTATTTAAAAATTATCATAATCACTCTCAGAATTCTTAATACTACCAAATTTCTGAATATCATTACCCAAGAAAATTAATTATATTGATTTACATTTTAAGCAAATCATTTGTAATAAAATCTGCTATACATAGAAAATTTGTAATATAATTTTTAATAAAATAATTATTAAATTAAAATTAGCAAACTTAGTACAAAATTTGGATTTACAATTCTTTATGAGAGCCTTACAAGCCTAGAAAGAGAGAGATTAAATAGAAATGTATGTATATTTAAAATATATTTAATTTACTTCATAAAGAAGTCCTATGGAGTAGAGATTAATATTTTTTGAATAACATTAAGATATGTTCTGGTGTTACCAAATGATGGTTATTGAAGCTCAACTTCAGAGCTGATATAATAAAAGTTTATGATCTACGAAATATTTTACAGTCCATTTCGCGCTTTTACTTTCTTTAGACTCCATATCTTTATTTAATGAAAAAGACCAGCGGATATCACTCTAGGCCAGTGTTTCCTAATTTATTTTTTGTGCCACTCCCCCCCTCTCTAAGCCTTTATAAAATTCTTATGCTCCCTATGTAACATATACATAATTTTTAATATTAAAAAATTGAATTGTTCACTTAAAAAACTTAAGTGATAAGTTTTAGAAAGAAATCACTAGGAAATTTTAACGAAACACAGTAAGAAATTTTTTAAAACATATAATGAAAAACTAAAATTCAGATTCGATATAATTTTAATAAATATTTTGTATAATAAAATATTCTAATTTAGTAAGACCCTGTTCTTGACGCTTGCTTCACAGAGCTTTTACGTTAGGTTCCAATTTAGTTAGCTTCAGTCTCATGTCTCCCCATTGTTTTATATCCAGACGATTTCTTTTCTTTCCCAGTAAATTATTTACAAGCACTAAATCAACATTCAGCTAAATATGAAGATGAAAACGGTAACAACAGCTTCCTTGCACATTTGGTTGAATTCGGGTATTTGATTTCTGTTTCTTCACAAAGCCATGCCACATCACTCCTTTTATATTAAATAAATTTTTAACTGACATCATTTTGCATTTTTGCGAGTTCTTGATACTGCATAGTTGATATACCACACAAATCCACTAACAATGGTAGCATCATCCATATTGGAAAATCAACTTGTTTTTTTTAAATTAGAAAATCTTTATTTCAAATCAACCGATAGAATTTTCAGATGATCGACAGTAACATGTAAGGCAGTATCATTAACTTCACATTTTTTTGTGTCAATGAAACTGTTCAAAGTTTATTTGTTAATATATTTCTGACATAACTCGATATGGTTGATGAAACCAAATATCTTCGCTTTTGCATCAACAAGAGCTTTATTTGCTTATTTAATATATTTAGTTTTTCAAAGCTATCGACTAAATAACTCTTAAATGCTTAGCCATTGACTGTTAACAAATACTTCATTTCAGATTTGTCGCTTAAAAAATCATTAAGAGTTTCAAGTAGTTCCCTTTACAGAGCCATCTTAGTAGAGTGTGAAGTAAAAGTCTCACATGGTCTGTATTTTGTTCGTCACAAAAAAGCTTAAAGAGATGCTCACATTTGGCATTAGCTTTAATATAGCATTGATACACTTACTGAATGCAATACTTCATTTAGAACAGGCGAGATGCCTTTAGCGACCAAGTTTTCCTTATGAATAACATAATGCACAAGAATCATTTCTCGGTTCTCATCTTTCATCAATTTTAAGCAGCCATTTTTCTTGCCTATCATATGAAGCATCATTTGCAGCACAAGATGTTATATTTTTCATTGGTATATTATTGACATTTAAGTAGTTTTTTAGCTTTTTATACATATCTTTTTAGGTAGTGGCGCTTTCTTATCTTTTACAGAGCAACATTTCTTCAACAAAATGCCCTTTATCAATATATCTTACTTAAGTTATCACTACTGCCTCGCTGCCTATCAATACTGATTCAGCCATTTGCACAGAGAATATTCTTGTTTTGTGAGGTGTGGGCCCCACGTTGGGAAAAACTGCTCTAGGCGAAAAATACATGATTTTTCTCTTCTTAAAAAATTACATGAGGTTTAGTCTGAACGTAATGAATAAGAATTCAAATAAGTACTCATTTTATTCTGAGTCATTAATATAATATTCAGAATATACAGTTTTAAAATTTGAAAAATTGAAAGGAAACTTTCATTAATTACTATTTTTCTTCGATAAAAAAATTTATAAACATGAAAACGATATGCATCATTATTTTTGTCATTAATATTATTGAATTTTTGTCATTAATATTATGCGATTATATTGTCCTTTCGTATTTATTCCAAAGTGACTTTACTGATACATAAAATCATGATAAAAACTCTGTAACAAATTTCTTTAAAATAAAAATAATGCACATTACGTTTTATAGTTTAAAACAACATTTTTAGTTATTAAAAAGTCATGCTTCTCAAATTTCAAAAAAAAATTAATAATGATAATTATACTAATATTGGAATATCTCAAAATTTACTATAGAATATTTGTTTTGTATAATTTTTGTTTTGTGAATGAAAAAATAAATCACCAGCTCGCTGATTGTTGAACAAGAAAAATGTTCAAAAAAATGTTTTTAAAAACGTAAAATACGTTATAGAAAAAGTTTGATAATAAAAATAATTTTTATTGTCATGAGAGTTTTTAAGCGTTCTTTTTCTTATTTCCATTATTATATTGTCTTTTCTAAATTTAACTAAAAAGTCACCTATTTCTAAACTTCATATGTAGCTAATAATTTGTATTCGACAAAATAATATGATAAAATAAATTCCAATGTACAATTTCTGCTTCAAATATTATATCTGCTCATATTTTAAGCTAAGTAACTATAACTTAAAAAGATTATAAATTTTAATGGGAAATATAAAATTCATTAAAAAAATTTAGTTTAGAAATTAACCATACATTTAAAGATTTTCATTTTGATTTAAATACCTGATATTTAAACATTAAATGAAGAGTAAATAATAAATTTAAGATGATCAGTTCTCAAAAATAAATCTATACATAATGAACTTAAAATTATCACAGAATATAATTTTTATTCATTAATAAATACGATTTTTAATTTCTCCTTATTATTCATATTTAATGTATCTCAAAATCATATTTTTAAAAAATTAAAATAATATAGTTGCAAGTAACACATTTTTCATTTTTATGAAATCACATTCATTTTATGTCTTGTAAAGTTCCAAATTCCATGAATTGCTGCAAAGCTTAATGTCTTTTTGGAAAAAAGTTCATGGAAGCTTCATCTTTTCAATAATGGCCGAACTTTTCGAACTAGTAGTTATTTTTTCTTTTCAATAAATTTATAAATAAAATAAAGTCACCAGAAGTTTATAATTTTTATAAAATCAGGCTTAGTTCTAGAATTTATAAAAAAAAAAAAAAAAAAAAAAAAAAAAAAATTTTTTGAATTCAGTTCTAGAATTTATAAAAAAAAAAACCCTTTTGAATTCAGTCAAAAAATAAACTCTAAATTCAAGCATCATACATAGAAAAAGTCATAAGATAAAACATTCCCGATTTTTCTCGCTTTTTTACTTAGTGGAATTTAAGACCAACAATGAAATAAAAATTGAATCTTTCATCTCGATAAAATGCTTTTTAATTATTTTAATATGTTTATAAGAACCAATGACTGTTAATGATATTAATAGCTTTATACTTGGAGGTTCACTTTAAAATTGTAGCCATGAAGGTAAATATAAACATAATATGATAAAGCAAAATGGATACTTGGGAAGACGCCATTGAGTTAGTATGCGAGGACATACATATTTAAATTCTAAAATAGATACAGAAAATAAATTTTAGTCATAGCTTCTTTATGAAACGTTAAACTTTATTATTTTAACCTTATTTCACTATAAATTAATTTAAATTTAAAGCTCTTAACACTATTTATTTTAAAGTTTTGTGATGAGCATAAAAAGTTCCTGCATTTTATTTACTTTAACTGTTGCTATAAAATACAATAAATATCGCAAAAAGAATTTATTTATTTTAATTGCCTCATACACAATACGTAAATGGATCCCAATGTTTTCCATTCTAAAAAATATGAATAAATATTTTACATTAAGAAAAAATATGTCAAATATATGAGAGTTAGGTCTATCCTTAATAGATTTTAAGCCTTCGTTCTTTAAATAAATAGAATAAAGAATGATCCGGCAATTAGAACAATATAATCTGATAGGCCTATTTTATAAGATACACCAAAAAAGTTTTTGCCGTTTTCGCTTTGCCATTGATTGAAGTGAGAATAAGTATGCAAATTAAAGTACTACGTGTTTAAGTAATCAGTCAGTCGAGAGTAGGAATATCAGTCGTAATAAAAATAGGTCCACTGTGCATTCATCAATCGTAACTCGTACAGTAGCAAAGAAAATTGGACGTGTCAAAGGAGCCCGTTCGATGTTATTTGCTTTACGACTTTAAAGTGATGTTATCATTTACTGCATAAAGTCATCGAATATGTCAAACGTTTGTGAATGAATGTCAAGGCATCGATTTCAAACATTTAGGTCAAGTGATTTGTCTCTCTGTGATGAACTTGGTATCTGGTGAAGTAGTCGTCAAGTGGTTCACTATATTACCAACGGACTAAACGGTCACCTATACTCGCAGTGATTGGAAAGTGTGCAACAGACGGAACCAGCACTAGTTAATCGGTAGTGTATACTGTTCTTGGCCGATAACGCTATGCCGTATGTCTCGCAGGTGATCAGTAATGCCATATAGCGACGATATAGCGACTTTATGCCATCCACCTGACTCCCCTGAACTTCAGATTGTCAAATTTTCCATGCTCTTTACAATCATTTTCGAGGAAAATCCTTTACTGATGAAGTAGACTTGTGCCAAACACTCCTTTGCATCCAAAACCCCTGAATTTTACCGCAAGGAGATTTGCACAACTGGAGACAAGTTGGCAGAAAGTGCTGGATGCCGATTGTTATTACTTTGAGGTCTAACAAAAAGCAACACTTTCTGTAGTTCATGTTCTTTTGGATTATTAAAAACGGCAAATATTTTTTATTTACCTTGTAGTTCCATGGGTATGGACTTCTACCAATAGAAACGATTAAATATGTTAATCTCACCTTTAAAAAAATTGTAGATAAGATTCACAGCAAGTTTAAAAACTCCAAAAAAGATTTTGTTAAAAAAAAATATCTCAAAAAATCTTAAAACGAGCTATTACATAATTAAATCATGCATAAACAAGCCAAACTATAATTTAAAAAGTCCAACTGCGCGAATACAAAATTTATCAATCTGGAGAATTCCATTTACTGCAGAAATGAAGACCATTACATCACATAATAGACCTCCTTTACTACTCTATGCTTCCACAGGGTGATATTTCCTTTCACGGCTACAGTTGAGACAACAGAAAATCGTGATTCCTATACCATGACAATTGAAAGAAAACAACAATCATACAAATGTAGTACAAGTGTTTTCAGAACATGCACACATATAGTTGAAAAGTGTGAAAGATGATTTATAGCACCATACCTTCCAGTCACCAATTGACAAATTTATATGATTAGGAATGTAGTACTCAAATGATGCTGCTAATCTGCTATAAATAATCTGTTTATAAGATGCCTCAGTAATTATAAATATTGATATTTAAGAATCTAGACTGAACTCTGTAATCATTCCTGGTTGCAGTTTTCTTTTAGATATTACATTTCGTTTCTATATTTATTAATCTTTTACACTCAACTTTTCACCACTACTCCCATTTGATGTGCTGTATAAGTTGCCATATCTTTAAACACCATACCTCTAAAAAAGTTTAAAAGCTGGGATATTTGTCAAAATTGCTCCAGCTAGTCATTCTTAGAATCTGTCTTTATCAAAAGCCTATGAGGTCTATCATTAATTTAATATTTATGATAAAAATTCAAGACATACAGCTTCTCTAAAGCTATACTACTGTGACGTGCACTTTTTATAATAAAAAAAAACTGGTAGCTAATATTTTTAAAATCTATAAAAGGCATTCTTAATTTTTCCTTCGATTCACAAGTTATCCTTTATTTTGATTATTGCCTGCTTTTATTATGTTTCTAATTCATTTGTAGTAGATAAAGAAAGCAGAATTTTGTATCAAAATTTAAGATCATAAATAATTTAAAGATCAAATTTATTTTCTGTTTCAAAACTTTTAATTTTAAATAATAACATTAAGGTCACAATCATTATTTTAGTCAGTTAAAAAAAAACTATTATAGATTTAACATTATTTTTAAATCTTTGCAGTCTTTTTCATGTTTGTTTCGTTTAAATCAATAACAGTATGATAAAAACAAGCCACATAAAATAAGTAGTAAAATTTAAAAAGTTATTCATTTCAGCAAGATTACAAACTATAATGAAGTTTGAATAGGAACTGAGAAAGAATTTATTTAGATAATTTTATTATTTCAAGTATACATTTGGCAAAGAAATATACTATCCTAATATAACAATAAAAATTAAACTAACAAGGGAAAACTGCTTATAATGAAAGATCTTTGATTATAAAGAACACAGCTGCAGAAATTGTAATGGTTCCAAGAATGTTGAAAAGATTCAAATTACAATTTTATATTCAACATCTTCCTCAAGTTTTCAGGAATAACTAAATAAAATAAAAGAAAATATATAATAACAAAAAGCACATAAATTAACTAACTATAATTGGTTTGTTAACAAAAATACTAAAATAGAATAATTAAAAATATTAAATAATTATTCTATTAGATGCATCCAAATAGCCGCAAACACATACAACCTTTAACATAAAATTTAAAGGAAAAAATTAAATCCATTTTTTTTTCTTCATTCCATTATTTAAATTTTTTTTTATGATTTTAAGAAAAAAATTTTTAATTTGGTTAAAGAATTTTTAAAATTAAGTAAAATTAATGCTAACAAGCACAAAATTTAAATGACATTTCAAACACAAAATCATATTTTAAAACAATTAATAAGGCATTAATAAAAAATCAAAATATTATAATTATATTTTCTATTACAATAGCATTTAAAGAGGAAAAGTTTAAATTTTGATATCAAGCTTTTTTTATTTATTATTAGTGTTACATTTCATATTGAATAGATATAATCCCTTATATTTTAGATTAATTGTTTTGTTTTTTTTTTTTTGTTTTTTTTTCCCTCTTAGCAGTCTTTTTGTACATGAGGGCTGTATTTCACTTTAAAGCATTTAAGTTTGTTAATCAATTTTATGCAATGACATATAAACATTATGATATTATAAATTGCATAATACTTAATACTAAAAATTAGTATTATAATATATTTATGTATTTTCATAAATAATTTTATCAAAAATTTCCTTATTTCATTTCTAATAAGATTTATAACACAGCATGCTCCATGGGTATCTACTTTCTTGTTAAAAATTCATTATAAAATAAAATGTATAAATAATTTAGTTAAGGAATGTACTTTAAATTTTGTGTCTAATAAAAACATTTGAGCACATAAAATTCTTAAATAATAAAGGATACTAGACAAGTAAGTAATGGAATTCAAGGTAGGTTAAATGGTAATAACTTTGATATTAAAAAATAAATTTTACATGCATACATAATTCTCAACAATTTTGAAATTAGAGTGAGGAAAATCAAATATGTTGATAAAATTATGAAATAATATTAGTATATTGCTTACCTTTTCCATTTTGGCACAAAATAAAGTTAAAAGTATTTCTTAAAGTTTAAAAACATACATTGATTTTAAAATTTCCTTTAACAGTCATGATTTTGTAAATAGATAATAGAAAAACATGTCTCTTTAAATATTTCTAAGAAATATATGAATACAAATGTAATAATTCATGAAGCAAATCTTCAAAATTTAATTAATTTTTACTAACAAACATTTAAGCTATTCACAACAATACTTCAAGCTATTAAAGCTTTTATTTAAAAAAAGGCAAATATTATATTATTATATTTCCCAAAATTAAAAATTTAATAAGCTATCTGAACCACATTTAAATTGATTATTTATATACATTAAATATAACCTAGATTATACTAAAACCTTGTATAATTTTAAATTTTATTATTTGAAAAGCAACTAACTTGTGTAATTTTAAGTACTTACAAGTTTTTATATGTGTTAAATCACAAAAAGGTCTATTATTTGTCTGTTTACAACGGCAAAGTAGAAAACGGCCATCTTTCTGAACCGTAAAACGAACAGGTTTCAATTGTCGGGTATCCTTGGTGTGGCTACCATCACAGAAAGGCTGGTAAAAACAAAACAGAAAATAATCCATTCTTCATTGTTTACCATGTACATAAATTTCAGACCAACAACAGCTTTTATCAAAATTTTAAACAATTTCATAAATATTAAAAAAAATTTAATAGTTCTTAATATAACAAAATTGTAGATTGAAAATTTTTGAAAATGTTTTTGCATTCATTACATTATTTTTTTAAAAAAAAAGCGAAAAAAATATTTAAAAAAAAAAAAAAAAAAAAAAAAAAGATATTGTGAAATACTTTAATTTAAACTAAGTTTGAATATCTAGAAATAAATGGCTTTCCCACCTATAAAGCTATGTTAATTGCTAGAAAAGATAATATAAGCTATTTTATTCTTAGAAAACAATAAATGAGCAGTAAAATATACTGAGACATAAAAATTTTCAGTTATATTAAACAGAAATTTCCATTTTAAATCAGTTGATAATTCTATGATATGCTTTTTTAAACTATAACAAAATTTCTCTGTGCATAGCAATACAATTAATGAATTCAATGCAGTGTTTCATATACAAGTTTCCAAACCTAATATACTTTGAAACTAAAAATATCAAAAAATTTGAAAACTTTTTCACCTGTAAGACTTTTTCATTATTAAAAGTTTCTGAATTTTTTCAATAAAGATATCATCAAACATAAATGTTACTTCCAAATAGAATAATGGAAATAAAATAATTTATATCCTAATATTATTTTAAGACAATATGAAAGAATATTTAATATTATAAAAATCTTTTCTAATTCTCCAAAATAAAAAATATATAAATCAAAAGATATTGATTCAAATATAAATGAAAATATTTTCTTTATAGGATAATCATAGAGTGAAAGAAAAAAATTCGTCTAAAAACGATTAGCTTGTAGTTATTTTAGAAAAGTAATGCCTTTCAGCTTTTGTTTGTACGAAAGAAAATATACCAAAATTAAATTTATTACAGAATGTAACATTTCCTTACTTTCCTTATGTGAGAATTACTTCTTTTATAAGATCAGAAATATTCTGTGAAAAATATCTAAAAATAATTTTTCTAACAAATGAGTAATAATTTTAAATAACGATGAATAAAATTTCATAAAAAAGTAATACATAATTCTTAATCAAATTACGATCTTATTGATTTCAATAGTTATATGACCCAAGACACAAATTTATAAGATAATCCATTACTGATATTTCTCATCTTTGAAAATTACTGTTTTTACTTGCTGAAACATTATCTAGATCTTTAAAGTGTCATCAAGAATACAATGCTTTACACTTTACATTCATAAAAACATTAACATCAAAAATAATTATAATTGTTTTAAAAAATTTTGCATACTACTTAATGTTCTTAAATACAAATAAATGCTTGACTCTATTATATGTTATTCATTTGTACAGTAAAAAATTAATTCACAGATATTTTTTTTTTAAATTACGTCCTTATGTTGGCTCTTTTGAGCATAATAAGTCTTGCAGTCCAATAAAGAAAAGAAGAATCTCCAGGAGTGGAAAGCGTCTTGAAATGTGAAGAAGTGCAGGCTTCCTGGAGGGCAGAACATTTCCAAAGATGCTCGCCATCCATGTCAACATGTTCCCTACATAAAATGCAGTCGGGTGAATCCACAGGCCCTATGTGATATAGATGTTTCTGGAGAAAATCATGCCCAGTAAGTAACCTGAAGTAGGAGACCCCTATAGATCTAGGTAGATCTCTGGGGATACATGAGCTCACAGATATTAAATTACTAATAAAAACAAATTTAAAATTATAAAACACTTAGGTTGAGAAAATAAGTTCTGATATTTGAAATTTTTGAACTAACTCATAATTATAATTGAACAATGAGAAAAATAATTCACACATTTATAACTGTTTAAATAGTCAACCAAAATTTTTTATTAATTGATAAAATTAATTTAGCATTACACCAAAAAATAGGGGAAAAATTAAGATTACCATCTTTAAGTTTAAACAAAAAAACTTTTTAGTTATAAAAATTTTTAATTTTTCATGAAATAAATATCCCACAAAATTAATAACCTTTATAGTTATCTGATCAAATAATGATATCATGGAAAAAATGGTGAAAACCACAATAATTATGACATTTTATGCAAAACTGAATTTCTGAAATTCCATTTGATCAGGAAAATTACTGTTGTTTAGATAGTTTTAATTTTAAACTATTTAAAAAATAATTAAAAATACTATATCCTAATCAGAAAGACATTAATAATTATAAATAAACTAATTATAGTAAGTATTAAACTGTTAATTAAAATATTTGATAATGGTTAAAAAATGCAAAACCCTAAATAGAAAGATGCAAATAAAATTAATATTTTGATTATTTAAAACACTAAAACTAAACACTGTGACATGACAGCCCAGGTGGGCCAAGGTTTATAGTGCCCATCTCTGCTTTCCTGACTGAGAGTGCCTGGGGTGTGAATCCAGGCCCTCTCAGAATTACCCTGATTAAGCGGTCACCCGAACATGAAACCCCCAGTGTTCAGTTCCCAAGCATGCTTGGTACTCAGTTTACAGACGCGCTGAACAGATAAAAAACTGGGTTAACCTTGTCCGACCTGAGGATCAAGCCCCAGACCTGTACCTTGGGAGCATGAAACACTATCACTAAGCCATTGGACTTCACTTATTTAATAAACTAACCATGTGAAATATTTTAATGAATAAAAAATAAGTATTTAAAAATAAAAACCCTATCAATTGACTATAAGACTAATTAGAACAATAAACTAATTACAAATTTTTTCAACTAGGACAAAAATAAAAAATTTCAGTTTAGTATGAGCAATTTGAAATTTAATTCTGTTTTAAAAACCAAAAAAAGTTTACATTAATGCCAGCTAGTAATCAATTAAACTTTATGCTACAATATTAAATTCTGTAACTGGTTGGTTAGGTTTTATGGTGCAAGGTCCAAAAATGGACATATTGTGCCAAAAATTCTGTATCAGATTTTGCTTTTAAAAAAATCTCTTTTTGACCTAAAGAACAATATTATTTAGCAATTATTGCAAATCAAGGAAAACACTCCAAGAAAATACTAAAATTATATCTATCATAAAAAATTATAGAGATAAAAAATTCATTAATACTAATTATGAAATCAATTATTGAGACTAAACAGCTATAAATAGAATTCAAAATATGCATTACATAATATTACACATTCTACATATTTTAGAATTACAAAATAAAAACTAGAAGAAACTGTAGGAGGATGTGCAAATGCAATAAAGAAAATATGATAGAGTCTAAACACACAAATTGTAATTTATAAAATTCTGAAACATAACTGATATTTTTATAATAAGAGTGCTATTTCAACAATGTGATAAGCATTATTTATGAACTGAAGTAATAGTTTTAAAAAGATTTCCTTTTTTAAATTATTCAGTCACAAATTTAAAAAACTAATGCTCTATCCTTTACTGAAACAAACTATAAATCTTAAATGCACAACAAACACTTTACCTACAATAAAATTTGTAAAATAGCTTTAAAGATATTAAATTTTTACCTGTTTCTTGCTCAAGCCACAAGAGCACCATGAATATGTTTTATCTTTCTTTAATTCAACAAATGCTGGTATTCTCTTTGCAATTGAGCCTTTTACAATAACTTGATTTGAAGAATATCTAAATAGAATTTAATTACTATCTTTCAGATAAAAGACATTATAAATCTGTTTTTTAAAACAAAGTACAATCAATATTTTATAACTAATTTCAGCTTCTAAAACTTACAAAAAGGTATAAATAATTTAAAAAAGTTATTTTATAATAATTTTTGATATTGTTGCTACATAGAAAGTTCAACAGATTAATTAGGGAATCAATTAAATTATTATCACTAATATTAATTTTTTTAAAACATATAATTAATAATATATACAATAATAATCATTACATCAGTATAAGATGATAAATGTTTAACAGAACAATTGATATGATTAAAAATTATATTAGAATAATATTCTTATTCAGTCTTCCTTAATTCTGAATATGCTTTTTATCTTTAACAATTGCTTTATTTACATCATAAATAACCTTAACATCAACAAATTGTTTTTATTTAGCTCTACTTTATTCAAAGAAATTTTGCACTGTATTTGAAAAGAAACTATAGAAAATTGCTCCTTACAGATTATCAACGCACACATTCCACATTCTATTTAATTACTTTGAAGGTATTTCCTTTTTAGCTCAACAACTTTCATCACTATCAGTAAAAATATGGAAACTAATTTATTCCCATAAACAAAGAGTGCCAGTGTAGAAAATTAAATTCAAATGTACTATAGATTTATTCAGCAACTTTTTCACAGAATATGTGCATCTTCCATTTAATTTAGTTTTTAATTATTTAAACAGGTATTTTTAATGTATTATTTTAGCAATCTTTTTTTGTATAACTATATGTCCTACAAAAAAAAATAACTACATTTTTCATTCATATTTCATCCCAAAACTAGATAGTCAAAGAATCTGTACTATGTATAGGGGACATTTTTTTTATTTATCTCGGATTTTTAACAATAATTTTAATATTGAACATTACTGAAAAATTTCAGTACATTAAATGCACTACATCTAAAAATATTTTAATATGATTATAATTTTTATTGTAGCTAATAAATTTCTATTTGAATAATTCAAGTTAAATGCCTAATTCTACTACAGCATTGTTCTAAATTAAACAATGTGTATTGCAGCACTTATTACTGTGATTATCCTCAAATATGAATTTAAAAAAGCAAAGCATGGAAAGTAATGGTATAGAATAAATTGTCAAAAATTATCCCACAAGAAATAAATTTTATACTAAAAATACAGAAGGAAATAAGAAATCGCCTTATATTCAAACATAGAAAAGTACCATCAATATAAATGATTAAAATTTCAAATTAAAAAAAAAATTATTTTCAAAATATTTAGAAATACAATAATAGTTCTAAAACTTTTTTGATACCTCAAATATAAATACTGAATACAGTATAATACTATATATTATTCAGGATAAGTGACATAATATCTATTAAAATCCTGAATTATTTCTGATTAGAAATGCAAAAAAAGGCCTCATTAAAGTCTCAACTTATGGTGGCCCAAATAGAAAGTTAAATATCAGATGAAAGAAACATTCAGGTATCACTGGTTATAAGAAATTGTCAACTTATTTTAGGGGACATTCCTGCTGTTATGCATTGTGTCTCAAATGGAAAACTATCTTAAGAATGTTATGAGAAACAAGGTAATTGACAAAAGATTTTTTAGTAATATTGCTATATATATAGTCTAAAACTTTTCTCAAATAACTAATTAGCAAGAATAATCAAAGGATAGAGAATAAATAAAGTTTAAATAAACTATATCAATACTTAAGCAGATAGTGCTATTTACAAATTTAAAAGATAAGACTGAAATAATAATTATTAAATTTTTAAACTAGATGCTAATTTTTGCAGAAGTTTAAATTGATATAAAATCAAGCATTACAGACACGCAATTTTATTTTATTAAACTTGTATTCATAAATTTATCATTTAAAAACTTTAACACTGGTGATAAAATCTTACATTTTATGCATTCCTTCATTTATAACAGAACTGGGTTTTAGCTCTGTTTTCTTCATAATACTGGTTCAAGAATAAAACTATTACAACTTAGTTGTTACTAAAACCATTGCTTTCAATGCGATTTTCTAATTACAGAATTTTAGAAAAAGTATCACAGGTATTATTGTGATAATAAGATAGTTTCATAATCAGATTTAACTTTAAATAATGTTACTAGTTTAACTTTTATAAAGCATTTAATGGATTACTTAAGATATTTGGATATTCCAAATTGGTTGACCTAAAAGAACAATTACCTCATTTATATCAAGAAATTACACTGTGTTTCTAAATTACATGCATGTATAAACTCTTTAAGCGCATATATTCCAATAAATACATATTAATGCAGATGCTATAGGTATATCTTTTAAGCAATATAAATACATTTGTAATATATAAATGTAATACATTCACAATGCACACAAAAAGATTACAAAATAATACATTTACTAATGTAATAACATTCTAAAATCATTATTTTACTTATATAACCTTCACAAATAATTTTTTTTTCAGTAACTTTAGTATCAAACAAATAACACAAAATTGCTGCATATACAGTAAATCAACATATTGAAAACCTAAGAATATAAGATAATTTCATTATTAATATAGCTTGTTAAAATATAAAAAATAATTTCATATTCATTAATTACAGCATTTTATATTTTAACTTAATGAATACTGCACTGCAAAGATGTTTAAAGCTTAATATAATTTTTAAGAATTCATTATTGATGTACAAATAGACCCAATCACTCATTGAATACTTTCCTATATCTGAATGGATTTATTTATTTAACTTTTATTTTTTTTTTTAAGTTTATATCTTTTCTGAAGTATTGATTTTAAAACTAATCAATAAATTACTGATGTTCAAAAAATATTATAAAACTTTAAGTCATAATTTTTTAAGTTAAGCAAACTATGAAATTAAGAGGGTTACAAGTTTGAATAATAAATTTAGTGATTTTAGGTTTTTCATTGATATTAAAAGAATTTATAGTTCACATTCATTGATTATAGGATTAACATATTTTTGTCTATTGTGTTACATACTATGATTTTTTCTCTTATGTTACCCAATCATATTTTTATTGTTGTTCATATACGGTATGATTTTTTTAGCTTGATTGTGCTTCTAAGTAAACACATTATATTTGTGAATGAGATCTACATATTGAACAGCTCCACCATTACAATTTGTATCATTATTGGCTTCAATATGTCACTAGTAGGCAAGATATATGTAACTAAGTATGGTAGCTAAGATGAAGAATTTTGACAAATGTGATTTTGAAGTGTAATCTTTTTTTTGACAAGCAAAAGCATTAAATACTAATAAAATCTATCCGATATTAAGTAAAATATATAGGAAAAACTTTATGAGAAATGCAGTATATATGAATGGAGTAAAAATTTTGAAAAATTGCAATTCAGTATCTATTATGAATATGGACAATGGTGTACATTTATCTCTACTGTAAATTTTGTTCAGCATATTGATCTGATCAAAGAAAAACAATGGCTTACAATCAGTGAACTTATTGAATAATTTCTAGAAGTTTCAAGATTTTATTAAACAGACACAACAGTACAAGACTTAAAATACTAAAAACTGTTTCCCCAAATAGATTTTATAAAATGACGAATGAAGAACATAAAATGCAATAAGTGACTTCATGTTAAGGAATTCTCACACAGTCTTACAATAAGAAGGAAAAATTTTGGAATCATTTAGTTACTGGCGATAAGACTTCTGCTCTATTTCAATATAAAATCTTTGTTTTATTAATTTCTTTCATATTTATTTTGTTCATTTGTTTCAATATAACAAAATTAAAACAAGAAACAGTCTAAACAGTAGAAGCAGATTCTACATGACAAAAATTAAGAAAAATAGAAGCTAAGAGCTATTTAAGAAATAAATAGCTACAATTTTGTAACCTAAAATTGTAGCGATTTATCAAATCCCTTTAAAGGCAATAAATTTGGGAGCCAGCTCAGCAACTTATGAAGATGAATGCTCTCATCAAGATAGTTTTAATCCTTGACAATGACTAACCACACTGTGCTAATATAAAACAAATGACTTTCTTAAGCAATTCAAGAGGTAAGTTTTCTAGTATCCACCATATAATCAAAATCAAGTTAAAGGTAATTTTCATCTGTTCTAAAATTTGAAAGCATAATTGGGTAGACAAACTTTAATTATTTAATGAACTTAAAATATGTATCTCTCTTCACTGGTGGCGAACTTCTTTGAAGCAGGAGCAGTGGAGAAAGTATCAAAATGTGATAAATATCTCAATTATTTTAATGTAAAAAATTAAGGTACAGCAATAATTGAGTTAGAAAATTACTGTAGGTAAATTTTCCTTTTTTAATATCTCATTGAAAAAGGGGGGAAAACCTTCTATATTCTATACTTATATTTGTCTTACATTTACCATTGTTTTACACCTTATGACTTCACAGTTATAAATTTTACACAATATGTTAACGCAATATTTAAATAAAATGTTGTGTAATAACTTTTGAAGCATACATGTCTATATGTAATGATCAATGAAAAAACTTCAATAAAATGAAATTATTCATGTTAGTAATTTAATAATATTGATGAATTATTGAGCCTTTATCTCAAGCAAAAATACACAGGAAGTTTTATATAGTAATAATAAACTTAACATTTAAAAAACAAATGAGAGAATGAATCAATATACTCTATTTGTAATTTGAAAAATGAACTCAAAACAAATGCTGTATAATGCCTTTTGCATATTTTTGAAATTTTGGCAGTTAAAAAATGACACCAAGCTTGATGTAGTAGTTACTTCATAGATTTTTTTAAATATGAAATTTGAATCTTTATTAATAAAAAAACCTCAATAAAATTATAAAATATTATTTATTTATTTATTTATTTAAGAAAGTTATTAGAGACACTCTCACAAGAATTTCAATAAAAATGTGCTATTAGAACCCTGTGTTCTAAATTATCCCTAAATGAAGAAAGTAGGATTAATAAATAGATGTTGTTAAATATCCTTACTCTTCCTAAGGTAAAAGAAAATTGCTTAGAAAACAGTAAAATCTGAAAAAAAAATTCTCCAAATCTAAAAAGGCAACAAAGAGTAATTATATGCCACAAATATTTAAGATAAGGAAATAATTACATAAACTTTCAAAAACAACTTACGCTGTACATAAGTGAAGTTTCCTTGCTGTACCAATCAGATATGAAGAAAGTGTTTTTAGATGCATGATGCTGATCATATTGAAAAGAAACCCTATAACCTAAGCCAATCAAAAATACAATCAAATTAATTAAAACACAAATATGTTTCAGTAAAATATCAACTTTTGTAATAACATAAAGCATATATGCACTTAAAAATTTCTGGTTATATCTTTCTTAATTGGAGTGATCGCCAAAATTGATGAGCATTTTTATTTGATGTGATTTCCCTTTTGTTTTGCTTCTAGGTGAGTACTTACGCCAAAAATAGAAGATAAAGTCAATCATTTAGCTGGTTAGCACATTTTTTATCAATCTATATTAATTGTTTTTGAATTCAATCTATAAAAATAATGACTGAAATTAAAATTTAGATATTGAATAAAATTATTCAAAACACACCACTAGTTATCTACAAAGCAAAGTTGTGCAACATGTATTTCCAGATAGTTTTAACCATTTTTATAGAGAAAAGAATATAAATATGTTTATGATCTTATAACACATTAGTATTTCTGGAAATAAAACAATTTTTTCTCCACTTCATGCTTTGACATACTAGATGTGCTGTTACATGAAACTGATCCCAAAGGATTGGGAACAAAATTTAGAATTTATATTTGAAATTTTTAGAGCCGTTTCAAAGTTTACTTTTAATGGATATTTATTTTCACACTTTACAATACAAGTTAAGAAAATTATTGGTATATATTTTTTCTTGCTTCATGTTTGTTTTGTGTTCCAGCATTTATAATTCAGTGGACATTTTCGTTTAGCGACGTTAAAAAATGCTTATATGATGAAACGTAAACAACTAGGAGTCAACTCATCCCGATTATATCAAATTCACAGAATTTCTAAGCATGGAAATATTCTATACATGTATAAGTATTACATGTATAATCTTCAATTAAAATATTCTAGCCTGTTTAAAGTTTTAAATGGGCAAAAATATAAGCATTTACAAAAAATAAAAATAAAAAATTGAGAAATGTATGAATATAATTTTCTTCATTACTTCACATGACATCATAATTTCAGTTAATTCATTATATACATTATATATTTAACTCGATATTAATGCAATTTGAAAATTAGTTCAATTGATTTAAATTCATTATAATAATTGTGGTTATATTCAGTATTTTTTTAATTAAAATCAACAAAATATCTGCATTGATAAGTAAGTATGTAGTTACAAGGGGCAAATTAAAGAAACTAAAATCATTAATATTTTAACTTCTTCAATAATATTAACTTCTCATCTTTTTATTTATTATTTTACCTCAAGTTTCGATAAATTTACTTGAACCGGTTCTTCTGCTTCTAGTTTACATAACAAATAAAGCCAAACAACGTTTAGGAAATTTTTAAGCTTATACCATCTAGTAATTTCAAGTTAATGAGTAAACTGAGAATAAGGGATAGGGTACTCCACTATAGAACCTTTTGCTGTAATACCCGTTCCCATTGCACTTTTAAACGCGTTTAAGTCTGGGCAAAACACTTTTGCGGTGGCAATTTGTGATGTGTCAGTTCGAACTGATTTAAATCAGTTTGGGGAACTGACTTAAATACGTTTCAAGTGATTTAGCGCCATCTTGTTTTCTGTAAGTTGTTGTCAGTATTTGTTGAAATATCTGAAACCCATCACAATAAATGCAAGAGAAGCAAAATTTAAAAAGTAATAACAAAGAAATATTTGCATAAGTATTAAATAAACATTAAAAATTTATATTAAGTTTGAGAAAAAAATAGGTTTGTCAACGACATTCTTTAGTTTCGTATTAAACATTTGAAATGTCATAATCTTATTTATCATTTTAGTCTGTAATTACTTAATAATAGCTAAACTATAAAAGAAATACCAAAATATCATATTATTTGTAATAACAAGTGATAAATATGGCTTTGAAGAAAAACCAATATTTCTTAAATCAGTTTCGGGAATGTGAACTCTGTTTTCAGCATGGTGCTTAAGTTTAATCTGATTTAACTTTAAATCGATTTAAAAATGGCAGTGCGAACGAGGTATAAGTATTCAGAATTCAGTATTAAAATTTAATTCTTCATCGTTATGAGTCTGTTTCAATCATGGAGGAAGGAATATAAGAGGAGTAGCTCTAAGCGCGCAATATCATAAGCGCCGGTGATAATGTAAGTAGGTAGCAGACGATACCACGCCCACTTTGTCTTTCAAGAGAAACAGTCCTTTCTTATTGAGGACACAGTATAGACAGGCATTATTTTCAGCCAAATTGTACACACCGAAATAAAAGTGATCTAATTAATTAATATTTTTTTAAAAAATGTTTTTTTTTATAGTTAAGTGTTTATTTTGTATTTTTGCTAATTATGTTTAAATAAAGAAATTTTAGGCGTGTTATTCACCTTATTGACTTTGAGATAAACACTTGGATATTATGAATTAAAATAAATGTCATATTACTATATTTATACTCATGAAAAATTTCAATTTTTCTTTTCTTTATTGATATTCAGTGGCAAAGTTTCCTACCCATGTTATTCCTTGTGACTTTATCCATGCATGCAATATTCTGCTATTTGGTTATAATTTTTCCCTTCATAAGAACGAATTATGCTTCTGTATATACATTTCTTTATATCTATATAGTAAAAGTATTTTTCCTTTTGTGTATTTTTAGTCCAATATTAGAAAATAAAAAGTTTTTATCATCTATAATTTTTAAATGAATATCGTTGAATGATGTAAAGTGTGCGTATGTATGCGTGTGTGTGCATAAAGTCAACTGCAATATATATATAATATAATGTCAACTGCAAGAAACCTAGAAATTAAATAAATATGTCTTTTTTTTTATCTAAAATTGAATTTCAATAAATTTAATTTTATTACATTTAATGAGATTTATATAAAATAAAAATATCTTCTCAAGAAGTGTATGATATTTTAATATTAATGTAATGTTAAAAACTCAGTATTTTTATTTTAAAAAATTTAAAATTATTCACAAGCAAAATAATTAAATGTATTCCTAAATTTATAAAATTATACAATCTCCTTTAAATAAAAATTTTTACATATGAGTTTTTAATATAATACAATATGAAATTTTTCTTTTATAATGATTATTTAATAAACATTCATGTAACTAATTTCTGCTTAAACAATGAAGTTTAAATAAGTATATTTCCTTTAAAATATTTTTTAAGTTCTGCAAGTTTAGAAAGACCAGTCATTAAAAAATTAATTTTTTTCTAACAAATATTAAAAACATGTAATAGCCTTCAAAATACAAAGGTTTTAAAATCTTTCTTCTTCCAAGGGAAACCTAATGATACAAAAATAAGTTAATAAAACATCAATGTTTGATTTTAAGTCATATATTTTGCAATAAAATCAGATTTTAGTTTTTTTATCTGCTGCTTTTAGCTATATAAAATTGAATAATATGATGCATGTGCAATAAGATTAGAAACATTAACTTTAGTGAGCAAAACGTTTTAAAGATTAATGAAATTACCTATAAAAAGTTACTCCAGGAGTTTTTTTAAATGTCTACTTGTACATCCATAAATACAATCCATCAAACATGCAGCCATAATTATTTAAAATTAGAAAATTCCAAATAACAACAAATTCAACAAGAGACTTAATAGTGAACAACAGATTTTAGTATATTGTTTTCGAAGACAGAGGGAATATGGCACATACATCAAGCGGCGACCAATAGGGCGGCTCCATTTATGTTCCTTCCTCCATGGTTTCAATTGTTGAAATTGACTCTCCTTAATTATATCTCCAAAAAAGTGCCTATACTCCAATTTGGTAAATTATATTTCTTTTTTAGAGTCAGTAAAAATATTAAAATAATTATTAATTATTATTTAAAAAATACTTTATATTCGAAGGAATTCACCTTAATTCCAGTTCACGTTGCCTTATTTTTTCCCGTTCTTCGTACTCTATTTGTTTTTATCTATCTCTGCTTTATATTCATTTTGTTTCCTTTTCCTTTTTCATCTGTCTAAAAGTTCACAGACATTCGTAGCCAAAATATTTAAAATAAAGTAAGGATCCTCTAAATGTTCGAAATTAAGACTTGCATATTGATAATAAAATGAAACAATTTATTTATCTTCCAATAATTTTATAATTTTTATTAAAAAAAATATATGTCATGTCTTAAATACATTCTCAGCAGCTTTTATGATAAATGAAAAATTAAAGTGGTCTAACGTTTTCATTCGTAACGCTTGATAATAATTTTAGATTTTTTATCGTAAACATTTTTCGAGTGTTTTACCGAAGTCATGTTTTCAAGGTAAACTGTAACCGTACTTGGTATATTTTGGCCAGGGTTTTTATTTAATACAAACCTAATAGGGTTTTCTGAAAATGGGTGTGGCCAATGACGTTAAATAGTAGAGCGAGTATATTAATGTAAGCAAATGTGGAAAACGCTAAGAGAAATTTTATGAATCCAAAAGCAAATTAATGCAATAATATTTAAAATCGCTAATTATAATGATACATGTATTAAATTTTCTTCTCTATTAAAAAAATTTAATGTTTTTGATTCACAAATTATTAATAATAGAATGATTGTAAAATTTATTTTTCTTTTAAATTGCATAAAATTTGTATGAAATATATAAATTCTGTAATCAAAATAGATCATTTATTTTAATGCTTCCAAAATAAAATTTCTAATCTTACCTTCCACCAACTGTTTCAGGCAATGCTAGAGATGGGAATCTCTAAAAAACTCGTTAACCTCATAAGAATGACTCTAAACAGAGTTAAATGTAGAGTAAAGCTGGGATCAGATTCATCGGATACATTTTATACAGAGAAGGGATTGAAACAAGGAGATTCCTTGTCATGTCATCTGTTTAATCTAGCGTTAGAGAAAGCAATTCGAGACTCTGGCATACAAACTCAGAAAACAATTTTTGTTAAATCCGTTCAACTGTTAGCATTTGCAGATGATATTGATATAGAGGGAAGAACTAGGGCTGCTGTTGTTGAGGCTTTCAGTGCACTCGAAACAGCAGCAAAAAGCTTAGGATTGACAGTTAATGAAGAAAAAACTAAATTCATGGTGGTAACTAACAAAATGATAAATCTACAACCATTAAAAATTAACGAATACCAGTTTGAGCAAGTGGAGCAATTTAAATACCTAGGTACAACTGTAAATATTAATAATGACATTAAAATCGAGATCAAAAAACAGAATCCAGATGGCTAGCCGATGCTATTTCGGATTACAAAATCAGTTTAAATCTAAATACATAAGTAACAAAACAAAAATACAGCTATATAAGACTCTAATAAGACTAATCGTTGTATATGGCAGTGAATGCTGGACAATTAACAAAGATGACGAGATGAGACTTATGACTTTTGAGAGAAAAATCTTTGGAGCAGTAAAAGAGAATGGTATATGGAGAATACGGCACAACCATGAGCTCCAATTGAAATACAGAGAACCCAACATAGTTAAAATAATCAAGATTTCACAGATAAGGTGGTTGGGACACGTATTCCGATATGACAATGAAAACCCTGTTAGGCAAATAACTTTTAAAACTCCAGAGGGAAAGAGGAAGACCACGAACTAGACAGATAGATAGAGTAGAAGAATGGCTAAGGGACGTAGGAGTCAATAATTGGAAAGTCATTGCCAGTGATAGATCAAGATAGCATAAGCTGACTGAAACAGCCTTAGTCGGCAATCTGCTGTAGCGCTTGGGAAGAAGAAGAAGAATCTTACCTTCCATCATTTTACTTTATCTAAAATCATGTTAATTTATTTTCATTTTAGCAATTTAATTTGTCATTTATTTGCAGCTTCTAATATTTCAATATTTTATAAAATTTCAGTTGATAAAAAGAATTTAAATTCAGTACTTAATTTCAAACCCTTAAAAAGTGTAGAATTAATTGTGTAGTAAAATAAAACTTATAATTGGAATAAATGTTTAAAGATTTGTACTCATCGAAAGAATGGAAAAATATTTTTTATTTTTTTGATAATCACCCTTTATTGATTAGAAATGAGCACAATTTTTTAACTTTATTACTCCATCTATTACAAAAATGATAATATATTATCAATACTCATTATAGAAAACAGTAGTTTCATATATCTTTGTTTTTAATATCGTATCTTTAACGCATAAGTTTTGGCAAGAGTAAGATAGTTTTTGAAGTCCAAATTTGATCCAATATTAAAAAAAACTCTTGATGTGCTTAGTCTAATATATATATATATATATATATATATATATATATATATATATATATATTATTGTTATTTTCAATTATCTGATGATCACATATATCAGATCTGAGAGTCATAGTTAGTAATTTAATTTAATTTTTTCTTGTTTATATTATTTATTTCTTTATAGAGTATCATAAGATTAATGGCAATTTTCAAATAAGCAATATTTTTGCCTTATTTTAAATTTTCTATTCAAAAGAAAAATATTTATTTTTGGAAATATACATTCAGAAAGAAGTTCTCAGTCATATAAATTATATATAGCTGCGTGTTATAAATATTTAATTTACTACTTTTAACCGAAAATATTCTTCCATTTATTTTCAAAGACTATATAAAATATGAGCCAAACCTGAATCACAAACATTGAATAACTTAAAATTATTTTTTAGTAGATATCTAGTTTAAAAATTAACAGGCATTCTATTTTTTCAAAAATTATAACCGATTTTCTCATATTATATTACAATAATGAATATTCTCTGATTTTCAGGGCTATGTATCTTAACTAATGTTACGATGATTTGAAAAATATTCTATAATTCAATAGTTCACACACATATACATCAAATCTCTATAATATTTTTGTCTTTATTTTTATAGCACTTTAAAAATTACTCAAATAGAGATTATATTAAATTAACTTTCAATTTTCAAGATTCATTAATGTTGTAATTTTCAATACTTATCCTAGAACAGAATTTCAATATTTATACTATTAAATGAATTACAACCACCTAAATTAATTGCGATTTGTTAAAACATTGTAACTCTTTTACAAAATTTTAATTATAGGTAAAATAGTATAGCGTTTGCAGTTTTTCTGATAAAGAAGCATTAATTCTTTATCAGAAAAACTGTAAACGTGATATACTTTTTAACCATAATTAAAGTTTTCTTTTTTTTTAAAAAAAAAAAAAAAAAAAATTATTGCTTGTTTTTTTTAATTACTTAAAAATATTATTCCCTAAATGTACTGGTCAAATTGCTTTTTCTTAATAAAAAACTAAGCATGCTTATTTAAAATATTATTTCTCATATTATTTTTTAAATTGTTTATCGAAAATTAATTTCATTAGCTATAAGAAACACTTTTTGCTATTAAAACTGGTTTATTGCAATTTATGTGGTAAAATTATCTGCTTCCCTAATTTCCAAATCATTTTATTGTAATTTAAAAATTATTCATTAATGAAATTTATCCACTTAAATCAGTCATTAGTAATTTACAAAATACCTCCAAAAATAATAAACACTTTACTAAAAAATATGTAGATAATTATGGAAAAGGAGGAAAGTTGATGAAAAGAAACTTTATTTTTTACACTTTGTAGTTATAAATTTAAACATCGTTATACATTTGAAATGTCTTCTATTTTAGTTTATAGTTATATAGCAAAACATTTTTTGTTGTGTTGTATATCTTGAGTTTTGGATGAATAATCCAAGCAGATTCCCAAAAAGTAAGTTCATGAGATATAACTTATTGCCTTCTCATGAGATATCCAGCAAGATTCATTGTTCTCTTTACGAGAATCCTAATCTGTTTTACAAGTTGTCTAAGTCAAGTTACAAGTCAATGAAAAAATATAATATTGATTAATGAAATAAATCTTTTCTATTCAATATAAAGAATATAATATCTAATTAATATTGCTTCGACTGATAAATATATCATCAGCACTTCTCTTTGGATGTGATTATTTACTGTTTAAAAAAATCAAAATGAAATTTTTTTTTAGTTTATTTTAATTTTTTGCAATATTATTAACATTTTATTAATTTTTTTTATGAGATTAGATCCTTTCATTTAACAAGCAATATTTTGTTATAATTTTATATTTTCTTTTGTAAACATAAAATGTTAACATTTAACTGCATTTTAAAAACAATAACATGAAGAAATATAGCTCCCAAAAGCAAGAGAAAATTTCATAAAAGTGAAATATCATTAATGTAAACTTCTCAGAATAAAATTAAATTACAAATAAAAAAATTTCGTTAGATGTTCTTCAAATTTGCAGCGTTAATACAATAAAAAACGCATATAAACTGAGAAAATTTTCGTTTCAAATGAAATTAATGAATATAGAAGTTATGTCTTTTTTTACTCACTGTAATTTCGATTACACTACTTAAAAATATGAGATTAGAATTATAGCATCCTTAATTTATTAGATAAATAAACAAGATCTCAGGATTTACCCTTTTAAGAAACATCTAGATTATTAACTTCCTAAACTACCATATAGGATACGTTCAGTAACATCATAAAAAATGAATGAAGTGCGAATAGAGTTATTTAAATATATTATTACATTCAACAGTTAGGGCAAATCTCAACTTTGATGATAGTAAATTAATATTGCATAGAAATGAAATAATTTCTATTTCAGATTTTTCTATTTGATGATTAAATTAATTACATACCTAGATCTCTTCCTTTCTAAGCAAAGAAGGAACCCGACAAGAATGAGGAAAGGAAAGTTTGAAAACAAGTCAAATTCTTAAAAATATCAATTTTCATGTAAATTATATTTCTTAAAATCATTTAAATGTGTTGATAGTAACAAGGAAGTCATAGATTCACTTTTAGTATCAAGAAACATAGTATAAACGTTTGTTATGAGTTTTAAGAAATCTATGATTTCTAAGAAATTGTATACCAACTCAAAATGAAATCTCTTCAATTTTTTCTTTTTAAATCTCAAGTTTTATTTTAGCCACTTAGTCTAGTATCATGTTATATTCGTGAGAAAATTCCTATTGAAAAATATGTCTCATTAACACTTTAACCGTCTGGGGTTCAGTGAAGAAAGTGTTTCATTTTTGCTTCGTGGTGGCAACATAGTTTCGGCTTTCCTTGCAATAGAAGTTTTCCCCCCCCTTAGCTCTTGTCAAGAATACAAAAGCCTCTGATGGGACGTATTTCCTGCTTTATTCTAAGCCACCTCAGAATAATTTCATTGTAATGACTTACAGCTGGGAAGTCTATCAATACCTGTCAACTGAAGAAACCAACATGTGCTAGTGGTTTGCTTTATGAATGTGCTGCTAGAAAATTTCTACAAGTTCCTGTTGTAATTTTTTGTTAAACTAAACATACATTTTCTTTTAATTAATTTGAAAATATTATCAAAAAATTTATTTCTAAGCAGTTTTTGCATTTAAATTCTTAAGTAAGTAAAATATATATATATATGATATCTGTCACACAGTGAATATCATTTTATAATTTTAAAATACACTGGTGTGCAAAACTTAAGCAACAAGTGGTTTTTCGGCCACAGCTCTCCAACAAAGTATAAGATAGCCATGAAATTGCAGTATAATTTGCACGTAATTTAATAGAAAGATTATTTGCATGCAAATTTTCGAAATAAAACGTCATAGGTGATGTAAGTGTACGTAAACCTCGAGGGTCTGCGCGCACAGGTCAAAACTGTGATAAAAGGATGAAGAGCACCGTAGTTCAAGACATTCGCTGTAAGTGCAAGTGATTTGTTTTGTGGAACATGTCTTCAAGAAATCATTTAGACGACTTTACTAGAGGAAGAATGATTGGGAAGCTTGAGGAGGGGCGTAGTGTGACCAGTGTCGCCGAAGAATTCGGGATCAACAAAAGTGTTGTTTCTCGTGCTTGGAATGCCTTTAAAACTACTGGTACAGCTGTTCGGAAGGTTGGTGGTGGCCATCCAAGGAAAACAACACCAAAAGATGACCGTTACATTGTCCTCCAGGCGAAAAGAAACCTTTTCAGTCAGCGAGCGCCATATCTCAGCAACTGTGCACAGACATAGGACGACAAGTATCAAGATTTACAGTGTCCAGACGCCTCCACAAAGGTGGCTTATTTTCTAGACGTCCTAAACGCTGCATACCTTTAAAAGTTTGCCATCGGCGGCACCGTTTAGAGTGGTGCAGAGAACACGAAACCTGGACACCTCATCAATGGAGTCGTGTCCTCTTCACAGATGAGAGTCGTTTTAGTGCTACAAGTGATTCTCGACGTCAGTTGATCTGGAGAGAGGTTGGAGATCGATTTCATCCTAATAACATCGCGGAAAGAGATCGTTACGGTGGTCCTGGAGTTCTCGTCTGGGTGGCATTATGTTGAACGGGCGGACTGAGCTTCAGATCTTCGATCGAGGTTCTGTAACTGGAGACCGCTACTGCAATGAGGTAATCCTACCCCACATGTGCGTCTGTTCCGAGGGGCCATTGGACCAGACTTCATATTTATGGATGGCAATGCCCGTCCACACCATACTGCTAATGTTCAAGATTTACTGGAAAGTGAAGATATCACACGAATGGAGTGGCCAACTTACTCTCCAGATCTAAATCCCATAGAGCAAATGTGGGATGCATTAGGGAGACGTCTTTCGACACGAGAGTATCCTCCTGGTAACACCCATTAGCTGAAAGAAGCGTTAAAGGAGGAAAGGAGACGTTTACCCCAAGAACTCCTGGATAATCTGGTGCTTAACATGGAGATACGATAGCAAGCAACAATTACAGTAAGAGGAGGGCATATCCCATACTAGGAAACATCTGCCAGTTGTACTTACGCTTCTTCAGGCAATCATGTGTAACGCCACTATATGTCAAATAAAGCCTTTTTTGTTCCATACCCTACTTTAAGCTTTATATTCATTTCTGCGCAATTATTCTTTTACCATCGTTTAAGTACAGAATAATGTACATCATATTCAAATTTCATGCCAATCGGATGATTTCTTGTAGAGTTATGACAAAAAACGCACTTGTTGCTCAAGTTTTGCACACCAGTGTATTTTGCTAAGGTATGTATACATAAATATATATACGAAGCAAAATATTTTAAAATTATAATATGATATTCATTGTGATAGCTATCATGTGTGTGTGTGTGTGTGTGTAGGATTGAAAGTGCCACCAGAGGGCCATTCACATGTTTGCCGCTGGATACTCAGAAGAGAACGACGAGGAGAACCTAAATGAAGACGTTCAAACGGATAGGACAATCAACTTTGAATTATTCACTACAATGATGTTAGATTATTTGATATTCACTTGTAAATAGTTTTATCTTGTTCTTTCAAAATAAAATTAAATAATTTAACATTTATCGTTCATGATTTCTTGATAAAGAAACTACAGTACACACACATACACAGATATATATATATGTGTGTTATGCTGAAATACCGAAATTTGGAGAATGTCGACGCTTGGTGCATGTCCGAAATATTTGCTAGATACCATCATTTCTGACTTTCACCGGGGAATGTCGACATTTACCATGCACTAATGGTGATTGTTGAACATGTTCGAGATTTATATTTTTTTCCGTAATTCAATCGCGATAAATTTTTTGCTTTTCTTTCTGAGAGGAATAACTAAGAATTTAAAACACACAGTACTTTCAAAATGAGAAAGGAAAATTACAGAAGTTAAAAACTTATTTAATTATACAGTACATGCAAAATGAGATTTTTTTTTTTTTTTTTTTTTGTGCTACAGGTGGGGAGAAATCTTCATAGAGACTTTCGTGTTCGAACTGTGGTTCAATCACACTCCAGCACTGTGAGATTCAAAATGAGAAAGGAAAATAATAGAAGTAAAAAAACTTACTTAATTATACAGTACTTTCTAAATTAGAAAATAAAACAATAGTAATAAAAAACTCTTTGCAAATTGAACAAAGGGTAAACCTTTTGACCATTTATTTGTATTGTTATCGTTCATCCCTGCAATTAGCATTTTCCGTATACCCTGATTCACCCTTTCAACTAAGCCTTGTGTTTCACTGTGACGAGGCTTTCCATGAATTATCGTAACATCTTTCCACATAGCGCATATTTCGGATATGATTTGATTACTGTATTCTCTACCATTTTTGATTGCAATATTGCTAGAGCACCAAATGTTAAAAATATTTTAGGAACGTGATACGCTGCTTCTTCAACCCTCTTTGTTTTCAAAGGTCGTAGCTGTACAAACTTAGTTAAATGTGTGATCTTGATACACCATTATGAACTTATATTCACCATCTGAGTTTGACTGCAGATCTATCAGATCAACTTGTCATCTTGAGTTAACTCAGAACTGATCATTGGTTTCTCAGCAATACCTTTCTTAGGTGCACTGTGCTTCATTTGACACTGTTAGCATAGATTTAAATATATTACAACTTCATTTGTAATATTTTTGTATTTATTTTGTAACTCTTTAACCATACGTGTTCTTATTCCATGGCCTATCCTGGTGTGTGTGTGAGTTTCATATAGTATACTGAACAATTCCTCATTGGAACATAATACTGTATATTTGTTTCTCCTGGTTTTAATGGTACAATTAACTTTTCTTCATCATTAATTTTTAAAATGTCAAAACGTTTTAACCATTTGTAATCCAAAGGTGTGTGTTGTACTCAGTTTTAGCAGAAACCACTTCAGAAAATATTTTTGAGTACTTTCTCTCGAGAAAAATAAAAGCATTTGTCTTCTCGTTTACCAGCAATTAATACATTTAATTTTTTAAGAAAAATATCACGATTCATTGCAGTATCCATTCTGTATAAATCAAGAAATCAGAAAAAAAAATTAAGAAAACTTTGCT
The DNA here is from genome assembly GCA_030067965.1 of Latrodectus elegans. NCBI lineage: Eukaryota > Metazoa > Arthropoda > Arachnida > Araneae > Theridiidae > Latrodectus > Latrodectus elegans. Next base: position 98,879,098 of record CM057820.1, on the reverse strand, counting down.
CTCACCATCGAGCTTTCTATATGTATGACTAATAACAAAGCTGACTGATTCCACCAACACAAAGGAATTGGTTGGAAACAGCCTGACGCCAGGATTTGGCGAGGGACGCCACCATAACAAAGGATTTGGCGAGGGACTCCACCAGAACAAAGGATTTGGCAAGAAATACCCAGACGCCTCTTCTCTTTTCGACACCCACCAGAGCACTAGCGTCTGGCGCTCGGGTCCGAAACGTCGGCTCCAAATGGGAATTCTAACGCATGCGCACTTGAAGAGAGTAGTTGCGATAATTTGGCGGCATAAAATGTGACTATTGTTCAGACTTTATTTTAGCAACCCTACGGTTTCTTATTCCCCGGTCTAATTTAAAACGACGTTCGTATCAGTCTATTCATATTTGGAAATTTTAATGTTTTTTCGAAATATGAAGGAAATTTGGAATAGAATTTACTTTTATCTTAACACCATACTTAAAACAGAAATAGATATTTTTATTTGTATTTTATATGGTGCTGAAGAGACATTTTTTTTCACAGATAATGTGGATGGGATAATAAGCAAGTAACAAAGAAGTGTGAATTGCACATTATAACGGTTCCTTCTTACTTCTGTATTGCCATGATAAAATTAATTCAACTAAATTGTTTTTGACACCTTATCATGGTTTAATTATTAATATCTCAAAATTTTTTCAGAATTTTTTTGCACACATGATTTGTTTTAATAAACACTGTATGTAATATAAATTTCAATAAAAAACTGTAGAATAAAAAATATTTTATTAAATAGTGTGTATATTGTTTATTTAAATTAAAAATTCTAAATAAGATAAATCACAAGTTGTGTAAATACTGAACATCTGTAATTCAATTTAAGAATATGACTCATTTATTTTAAGAACAAAATGATTTATATTTTTTAAAAATAGGAAAATTTATAAATCTCATTTATATAAATAAAAAAAGACACTCAGTATAACATTTCATTCTGATTTTTGTGTTCTAATAAAAATATTATAAACATAAATGGAAATAAAATATCATGTGAAAAAAACAGGGTGTGAAACTTTTTTTTCACTAAATAAATCAAACAAAATATTATTTGTCACTTTACCATGCTTACATGATAAATGCCTGGTTTCAATAGCTCAAGTTGTTCTTTTTGATTTAATTAAAATTTGTGTCATGTTTGATTAAAAATTATGCATTTATTGCTTATATCAGAAGGTTATTTTAACAAGTTTCAATTAAACTGCAGAATTAAATTTTATAAAATTTATTTAATGCTTAGATTGTCTGACTTTTAAATTAAAAATTCTACTAAGATAAATTGCAAGCTGCCAATACAATAAATATCTAATTTGATTAAAAAAGTAACTCATTTATTTGAAAAAAGAAGCTTTTAGTTTTTATAAATGAGGAAATTTATAAATACAGAATTTAATGAATTTTCTGAATTATATGTAAAAAAGATTTTAAAAGAAACTTAGTATTTTATACAAGAAAAATATGCTAAGTTTTAGAAAGGTAAGTTAAAAAAATGAGTAAAAATATTCTTAAGATTTTTAGAGATATGGGGTTTCAAAAGAGCATTAAAAATGTTTTCCTCTCATACTATATTTGTCTTTCAGTTATCTGATTTTCAAGACTTAATTAACATTATGCTAATACTTAAGTACATATGAATATAATGTATCATTTATCTGAATATAAATTTTTTTAATATATTTGATACTTATTTTTATACATTTGTTTAATTGCTTTAAATGTAATTAACATTTTATAATTTTGGTTACAAATAGTAATCTTCAGAATAAAAATATTCATGGTAGCCAAAATTATTTGTAAGTGGCAAAAAAAGGTTCTCGTTCAACAGGTAATTCCTAGGAAGACAGATTTGTGCCATAAGGTAATTTTAAGAATCAGATGGTTATTGTCATTTGACCAATGAGGAAACAAATAAGTATTATTTGACCAATCACCAAGCACATTAGGGTTATTCTGCCAATTCCTGGGCTATCCATCAAGTATAATTGCACTTGTTAAACAAGTGTCCAGTGCATATGTGGAAATTTATTTACAAAAGTTCTCAAATGAGGCAGTTTTCAGTAAACAATTTTGAAGATTTTAAGAGATTCCTTAAGAGAACATTTTATTTGAAAGGAATTTTATTCTCTTATTTTTTTCTAAGTCTTCTTAAGCTGACAATATGTCATCTAACAAAATATCATGCTTTTTTTGTGTTGCAACTTTTACAGCAAAAAAGAATTATTATAAGCATCTCAGAAATTTTCATGTTGATAAAAAAGTTGATGTGGAGCATCTGAAGCAATTTCTTATATTTTGTGAAGTGTGCAAAATTAATTTTACTTCAAAAGAAGATTTAGATGAGCATATGAAATCTTTGCACACAATAGTTCAAAACCGCTGCTCAAATTACGAATCTACAACTGATGATGGAGAAATTCAAAAGAGTATACAGAACTCCAAAGGAAAATTGCTTAAAAAAATTTAATCTCTTGTATATGTGATGAAAAATTGAGATATATGAAAAATTGAGATATATGAAAAGTTTATTTACTAAAAGTTTATTTGAATTTCTACTAATTGATAGACAAATTGGCTTTGCTATTTGCATAGTTTCTTTAACATGAGTTGCTCATGTTTTTCATTTATCCAAGTGAGGTCAGTGAAATCAACTTTATTTAAAGCTCTTTAAAAAAATTAATTAATAAAATTTATGATGCATTAAAACATCTTTTTTTTAATTATAAATCTCATTAAGATTTTTAATACTACATTCATAAAATAAGTTTCTGGAATTTGTGCACAGCAGATTTAGCATATTTTACAAAGTCATTTTTATTAAAATAAATAGTTCACAAATATAGAATAAATTTGAGTGATGAAGGATTGAAACACAACACAGATATAATCATAGGCATTATACCTTATTTGAATATACAATATTAACATTCTTCAAGTTTAATTTTTTGTGATATTAAGTAAAATGAACATATATTTCTCATACTAATCTTTATTTTCAATCATCTGAAGTCAAGCTTTAAGCCTTGACATATAGTTTTTAATGGAAAGAGCTGCTCCCTCATTGGAATATTCAAAAGCCATAAATACAAAGAATCATCCGCAAAAATAGATCTGTGGTTATTAACTCATTGAAGAACATGTGGACTACAGCATCATCAAATGTTTTGAAAATCAAAAAGCATAAGAAAACTATTTATCTGTAATTAATTTTTTCAGTAACCTTCCATGTGACACTCGCCTTGGAATGGGCATTATGATCTGTCTTTTCTTTCCTCATATGCAGTAAACGTTTCTCAGAATTCATATAACATTGGGATGACTCGGTGCCCAAAGCCACAAATAGTGCTTCAAAACTTTTTTCATAAGCAGCTTAATTTTGAGCTCCAGAATATTTTCATATTCTTGTTATCCGTTTTACTTCTAATGAATAGTGTACAAACATAAAGTTAACGGATAATGAAAGAGATGAGAGTTCTCAAAGAAAACTATTTCAGCAGTAGATACCCAGTGAGGATGTACTTGATGAAAAAATATACTGTTCTCATGATGGTGATGAATTTGGGCAGTGATGAAAATAAAGAATCTGAATTAGGAGAAATATTTTTGTAAAGAAATAATGATTCATATAATATTAACTACAATTCTTATATTCCTTTAAATAAATCAAAATATCACGGTAAATAAATTTCAAAACATAAAATTATTTCCTAAGTAGAAACTTTGTATAAAATATTTTTCAGCTACTTTGCTTATAATTATATCAAAAGAGGTTTATACTACATTATGCATATCTGTTTAATAAACATAGAAACTTATATAATTATAAACAATAATAAATTATCTATTAATAAATAATTATTTGTTCTAATAATGTGTACAATTTATATTCACATTCACAATGAATTAATAAGCAAATTCTTAAGTTATTTTTACGAAAATATAACAATACTAAGTCGTTTAATCTTTAGACAGGAAAAGATGATTTAAATGCAATACACACACATCCATTGTTTTTATAATATAGAGAAATTATATTTCCGATGAATTAATTAACTAATAAGTTGTTATATTTATAAATATACAATAATACTAAATCGATACATTTTTAAAAGTAAAACGGAATGCGTAGCTGTGAAATCCGCCATGTTTAACAATGAGATAAACTGCCTAGCCAGACAAATTTATCGCTTTCTTTAGATTGCCAAGTCACTGATTCATAGCCAAATCTTCGGACCCAGGCTCAAGACGCTTGTCACACCAAAGCATATCTGTGATTGTCGATATACACCGGAGAGGGTCCGAATCTACAGGAATGTAATGGAATATTCGATCTTTCACCGACGTATTTGGTGTTTGTTGACATTCTCTGATATCGGTCTTTCACGGTAACATACATATATATATATATATATATATAGATATATACATATTTACTGAACACAGAGCGAGACATCTGTGCGTCGTAAAAACGATAATTTCTTATTACGTATCAAACTTAAGAATTGTAGATCTCAGATATTGGAAAATTTTTTAAATATATGTTTATAAAGAGAATGTGTGAAGAGAAATAAAAAGGTTGTTTAAAATTATGCTGAATAAAAACCTACAAAAGATATTCAAATTATTGTAAAAATTTTCCTTTACAATTTTATTTTTTGATACTTACAATGTTTAATATTGTTTGAAATGTATGAACAAAACGAAATTATTCCCTTGTTAAGAATTTTTAACTTTTTTCAAGATATTTTATACATTATTCTATTTATTATTATTCCTATTACACAAATTGTATTGAGAAAACTAGTATTCTGTATGCAGAACTGTTATAATGCTTTACATACAATTAAAGTATTTTCATTAAGTTAATTTCTAAAAATGGATACTTTTTTCAGAAATTACAAAATTAAAATTGTTTTTCATTGACAGACCATTTTTAAGGAAGGATTATACTTTAATTAATATTTAAAATTTTATGGAAATCTCTCTCTTAATAAAACAAATGAAAAAAATTTTAAAAGTGCTGTTGTCCCCAAAATTCAATTTATTCAACAGTAAATTCTATATTTAAAATGAAAGTAGTAAAATACACATTAATCAATTACATTTAAGAAACTTCTAAAGAGAAATTATATCATAGTATTATCAGAATTTACTTCAATTCTAAATCTCAGAACAATTTTTATTTTAAATATGATTCATTTAAATCATATTAATTAGTTAATTTAATTATAAATATGAAAGTATATAAGTTTCATTATAAATATGAAATAAATTGAGTCATATTTTTTTTCATATTTCTTTGTTTCCTAATGTTATTTTAAAAATTCATATTTGTTATTTTATGTGAGTAAAACAGTTGATTTTAATGCTAAGAATATTTGAAAAATTAATTTCTTTATATGGAGTTTTAAAAATGCATAATTATAATTTCCTTTGATTAAATAAAAACAAATAAAATGCATTTAAGTTTTGCAAATATTGTAAAGTCATTGAGAACATTGGCATGGAGATTCTTTTCCAGTCACCCTAGTAAATTTATTGAATACATTTTCTTATGTTAAAGTACATAATATTTATTACATATTATTAAGCAACATAAATAAACTTACATTTTTAATACACAAGTTTGTTGATGATTTTATAAGCTAGCCATCCACACTGAAAATAAATTTGAGAAATTCTATGTTTATTGATCAAAAGATTAAATAAAGTTTGAAAAATTCTATCTCATATAAAAATATAAGTAGTTAAATTATTTTACAAAAAAATAATAGTTTCTGTAAGAAATCAAAATGATGATATAAAAAATGCAGTACTGTTAAATTGTATATATTGTGTGAAGTTGTGTAAATTAATATTATGGTAGAATATCAATTTTGTTCTTTATAATGATGTTACAAAAATTCCTTCTCAAAAATTAATACAGAATTTAAAAAATATATATATGTGTTGTTGATATTAAAGAAATTTTTAAAGCAAAAAGATAGTATTTTTTATTATTTACAATTTATTTATTTATGTTTGCGGTTTTACATACATAAATAAAATAGTTACAATGAAATTACCTGCTGTTCATAACAAACATAGTGTACAATTTTGCTCTAAAAATTTTCAATATTTCAGTTTTTTTATTAGTTATTTAAATAAGGCAGGTCTAAGAATTACAACTGGTTACATGTAAATATTTTTCATGATTTCAACATTAAGTAATGCTTGATACCCTTAGGTAATCTTAGTTCATCGATGCCACCTGGAAGCATGCGATTGCAATTTAGAGCTTTTCGTATTGTGCACCGAGCTAGATGATCTAGACGTCTAGGTTCAAATGACGAATTCTGGGTAATTGTATCGAGTTTTTCTAAAATACCTTCTTTGATAGAAGGGCGAAGCATCTTAAATGATTCTTCAAATACAAGTTCCACCTCTTTCTTTGTAATTAATGGATCGGGCAAAGCCATATACAATATTTGCAGCTTTTCTTCAAATTGTTCATAAGTATTTACATTTTGATCTACATAAGAAAGTTTTGCATAGGTAAAAATGTGAATTAAGAGCATGTATCTTCTCAAAGACATAACTTCTGGTTTAATACGCAGTAGATTTTCCTTTCTGTAAATAAAAAAGATCATATAATTAAATTGATTTGAAGAAAGATAAATTATTTACAATTTTGGAGAACCATAAAGAAAATATGCCGATAAATTGCATTGATATTTATATTCCTTAAATTAGATGGTCAAAATTTTCCTTTTTTTTCCTGCTGTAAGTTATTGAAATTTAAAAATGGGCATGGGCTAACTAATATGATGTGATGTACTGTTATGCTTAAAAATGCACATTACTAATAAACATTTTTTATTGATAGGCATAATTAAAATCTTCTATTTTTATATTTTACTTTTTCTTTTTCACCTTGATGTTATCTTATCAATTGCAGAATATTTTCGAAAAAAAAATATTAGTTCCTTATTTTTGAAAAAAAATATTTCAAAAATAGATTTAAATTCTAAAAATGTACTCCCTTTTGAGGAAAACAGATAAATCGCCTAAAAACTTCATATAATATTCACATATTTTTTTATGGTATGCAATAGAGGATGTTTTCAGTGTTGAATATAAAGTCTTTGGAATAAATGAAAAAGAAATTAATCTCATCTAAATAAAATCATTAAACTGATGGCTTAACTAGTAACAATTGGTTATGAGAAAAATCGATAAAATTTAAACAAAAAGTTTTAGGTGTTTTTAAAACTGATAGATAATGATCACTTAAAAATATAAATATGACTTAATTAAAAATATTGTTAATTTTAAATTTATCTAAGTACTATAATTCATATTGTTTTTATTATTAAGCTAACTTGCTATGGTACTGAATATCAGGGTGGTTTTCACTATGCATATTTAAAACAAAAAAAGGAAAAATACAAATGCAATAAATTAATAGCAACACTTCAATTTGCTTAGAAGTAAATTTAGTCTCTATCGCAATATCCATGTAAATTAATCTGTATTTTTTCCAAATCTGTATTTGAAAAATTTTCTATTGAAAACCTGTTGTTTATTTTTAGTTCTTAAGCTATCATTTTTGATTCACCTTAAATATACTATTAATGTAAAAATAAATTCCATTGTATTATTGATACTGTAACAATATTTGCTGAACGAGTTCAACTGCTAAGAAATTCTTGATCATAATTTTACACACTAACTGTAAATTAAAACTTTTTAATTCATAGGGGGGAGGAAGGATCACAAATATATTATTAATGATAAATTCCTAATTTAACTCCTAATTAAATTTCGTTTTAAATAACAAAGCATTTAATTCTGACAAAAATTCGAGTTCAAATTATCTCGTGTATCTTGAAAAGACTTACAATACTCTTTTCTCTTAACTTTAATTTATTATTTGTAAAAAAGTGGAGCATTCTTTATTGAGTATTTTTAATAATGATTATTTGTCAAATAATATATCATAAGTATTTCAATTTAATTAATACTTTATTTGAATAAGATTAAATGTATTTAATTAATAATTAAGAAATAATTGAGTAAAACACATTGTGAAAATAGATATCAGAAACAATATGTGAAAATTCGTGCTTTCAAATAATTTCCTCGATTAAAATGAGTTTATAACAAAATTATAAAAAATAAATTAAGCAATAAAAATTAAAAAATAGCCCTTACAATAATCTAAATATTTCGTTTTCCTGGTTTAAATTTACTCGGTTGATTAGTTAGGGTCTTTAGTTTGGAATATATTCCTTATAATTTTAATTCGTTAAATTTTTTGGTTAACGAATTAAAACTATAAAAAATATATTAATTAAAGACAGTAACTAATCAATCGAGCAAATTTAAACTAGGGGGGAAAAAATCTTTCTTACAAATGATTATTGGGAGATTTTATTTTTTTTGTTTAAAAATGTTATTAAAAGTAAATAAAATAGATATTATTAACCTTTAATAATAAAACACATTTTATTATTAAACAATGTTTGTAATAAAGCTTTCAAGTTTAGATTAGGTTAATTAACATTTGAAATATGATAAAAAAATTACCTGTCTGGTGAATTACAATCTGATATAAAATCATAAAGCGTGATAATGAATAACGATTCTATTCGATTCGAGTATTCTCTTCGTAAAATTACCTTTTTCTTGTATTCAGTTTTTATTATTGTTTTACAGTAATTAGAGAAAATATTTATTAACAGATATTTTCAAAGTGAATTATTATTTACAGCAAAAAGAATGTGGGAAATCTTAAGAATGTGACTTCCTTTCAAAAGTCATGAACAATATTTTAAAATTTTCACTCGAAACTAGAAACAAAATGTAATCTACAAAAAATATTAAAACATTTTTTTTTAAAGCTTTCATTCACATTAAACTTAACTGCAAGCTCTGTAGCAAATTTAAGAATAAATTTTATTGTTATATTACTGATTGATAAGTACCAAATAATTTTTAAGCAAACTTTAAATTATTAGTTATTTCAAAGTTTAACAGAAATAAATTTTTACATTTTTTTCATTACATTGCCAGGAAAATAAAACATGACTTGAGATATGATGTAATCTACTTATTTTTTTAAAAAAACAAAATTTGAGCGAATATATATATATATATGTGTGTGTGTGTGTGTTAAAGTTTTCATATATTTACTTTAAGTTAAGAGCAATTATTTCATTTAAAAATTCAGACTCTTAAATTTCAAAATTTCTGTAAATTCTTAAGAAAAGAAAATTACAAAAGATTTAAATAAAAACAATCAAAAAAATATATTTTATATGAACACATTAGGGCTAGTGAACATCGATTTTCAGAGCGAATGATGCAGAGTTCGATCCCGGTCACTTTTGAACTAACAAATATGGTGAATCTACTTATACATCTCATAGGATTGACGGCTGGGAGTTTTTCTGAATTTACTGGTTTGAGAAACATGGAAATGGCGCTCTATCTGCGAAAAATCTTCCTGGAAAGTAATTTCGCAATGGACAATAAAATGTATTACTATAGTTTTTCGGTGGTTAGGCTGTCCACCAAATTGTGTAAATGTTAGAAAAAAACTAAAAAAATTATTCTTTTTAATTTAAAAAAACTTTATGAGGAATGATTTATTTTTAAAATTTCTGAGTATCAGAAAAAATTAAAACCTGAACTTTTAAAATTCTCCTGAAATCCTTTCTGTTTTAATGCATATTATGACATCATCAGAAAAATTATCACAAAAATATAAAATAAAAATTATTTACTTACTGCATTAAGAAGAGAGGAAACCAAAATGTAAAACAATGCTTCTCCAAGACATTTTCAAACTCGTATTCATGTCCCATTTTTAAAAGACAAGTTAGTACTTCTAAAGAACCATCTCTAAAGGCATCGTGAACAGATAATAATTTTTGAATTTTTTGCTGGTTTACAGAGTCTATTTTTTGTATGTTTGTACTGATAAATTCAATTGCGAGAGTATAATTTTGATATAATTCCCTTGGAACAGTCATTTCTCCAAAACAAATAATTTCAATTAAGATCAACGCGAGTGATTCGCTACAAATTTTATTTTTTAAAATTAAATTCACAACTCTTTCAAATACATACCATTTATCACAGTCTTTTATTCTGAAACAAATATGGAGCCAGAGTTCCATAAATCCGGCAATCCTCTTTTCCAATAAGTAAGCATTATAATATTCCGAAGTCAAAGAAAAATATCTTTCTTCGTAATCTTGATAGTGTTTTTTTAACATTGATAGGATTACAGTTTCATACACATGATACAAATAATCTTTAAAATAATCTAATCTTTCTTGCTTTTTACTGCTCTCGAATGGAGAAGTAAGATCTAAGTAATTAATATCTATGTCATTAATTGAAACATCTTTCGTACTATTTTTCTCAAAAGGAATTGAAATCAAATCTAGCGCAATTAATGAATACAAGTGTTTTTGGTCTAAATCCATAAAGTCTGGAGACTTAAAATAATCTACGACGGATTCACAATAAATAACATAATCCATGATTCCGAGTCACTAAAATAATCAAAGTTGGATTCTTTCAACACATGAAAAACTACCACATAAAGAGAAAAATTGCTTCCTAAAATGCTAAAGACGAAATAGAGTGGTTGCCGGCTAGCTGGATTCTGCAGAACCTGTATTTCAACTAACCATTCAACACAATCTAGAGCCTTCGGATTGGTTAACACGCTTCAGTATTAACCAATCCGCGAAGGTCCCTCTTTCCCCTCCAGTAACGGTTAGTTTCTAAAATGGCTATATGGATTTAACTTGTCAATAGAAATTAATGGCTGATATATGAATAAAAATGGTACTCAAAGAAAATATGGCTAACATTTTTAAAACAATTTATTATTAGATATGTGATTTATGGTACATATTTAACAATGCATCTAAAAGTTCATATTTTTCAACTTCAAGAATATAATCTGAAAGAAAGTATTAAAGCAATTCTCTCTCTCATTCTAACAGTTAGATTGAAAATAATTAAATTAAAACTTAACTACGAAAATAGATGGAAGTTTCTCATGTAATAAGGTTATTTAGCATTAGATGATTAATATTAGAGTATTTTGGCAGAAAATGATTAATAATAATGTAAACATTTATTATTTCAAATTGTTGGGCTGAAAACTTATAAGTTTAACATAGCAAAACATTAAAACAAATGTAATTATTTTCTAACTACTTTTTACTGGTTTATCATTCTATTATATTATGAATAAATGATAAATAAACTAGACTTTTAATCCCTTTGAAATAATAGTATGTTTTTCATTTTTTTATGAATGTTTATTTAAACTTTAGTTTTATCATCCAGTAGAGTTGGAATTTGTTTCCTTAAAGATTTTTTTTCATAATTAAATTTTGCATATAAATACAAAATTAAAGAGTGTGGTCGATATATTTCTTCCATATTAATTGTTCAAGCGATATTAATTCCAGGTAGATTCCTGTATTACTTGCCTATACAGAATATTAAACCCGTTCGCGACCAATGTCTCGTATGCGCGACGCAACAATTCCACACTCATCAGCCCAGCGCTCCTTCCACGCGACGCGCTCCGATAAACATTGTGGGCCCAGCGTCGCGTATGCGTATTTTGAAAACGGAACGATGTGTTTGAATTTTTAAATCCTACAGATGGCGCTAAACTGCAACGGTTTTTACAACGGTCGAGGCATACGGCATCTGACCTTCATGTACGGGTGTTAGTTTCTGTTCGGTGGTTCTCTCGACTGAGAGATCTGTTAATATAAACAAACTGAGAAACACAGCTGTTTGAAAGAGCACGTGTGAGTTAAAGGGACACGGCGTTCTTGTTTATTGCTTTGTTTTTTCGTTAGGAGAATATGGGGGAGTACATCCAGCGGATTATAGCAAAGGGGGGGGGGTAAAATATTTATGGGTGGTGTTCGGTTTTGGCGGCTTTTTTTTTATTGGTGTGTTTCGTAGAAATTTTGGGGCATGTGATGGGATTATATTCATTTTCAATTCGTCAGCCATGGCTAAGAGACCGAGATACCTAACTGAGAGTGAAATAAGTAAAATTATGAATGAAAGTGATTCTGAGATTAGTGACGATAGTGATAGTGATATTTCTTATAACAGTGAATCAGAAGGTTCATATTCCTCAGACACAGAGGAATATGATTATGAAGAGGATGCTTGCTCTGAACCTGCAAAAAGTTGGTCTTCTAAAGTAAAATCGTTACCGAAGATGAATTTTTCAGAGAGAACTGGTCCAAATATAAATGATGTGCAAACAGTTAGTGAACTGGATTTTTTTAATCTGTTTTTTGATGACAAAATTATAGATGTCATTGTGAATGAAACAAACGATTTTGCGCAAAAAATATTCGAAAAGAAACAAAATGAACCTGGACCCTCAACTAGCTGCCCTACCAAGTCGTTCCAGAACGTGACAAGTGATGAACTGATGATTTTTCTGGCATTAGTAATTCTAATGAGCATAATTAAGAAACCGAATTTAAAAATGTATTTTTCCACAAATGCCATATTTTCAACACCATTTTTTAGTATGGCTATGTCAAGGAACAGATTTTTAGAAATTATGCGATTCCTGCATTTCACTTCCAATCCTCAAGCAAAAAAATTGGAGAAAATTAAGCCGCTACTAACCGTACTTATAGAAAATTTCAAGTCGGTACTTACGCCTGAAAGAAATATATGTATTGATGAAACTCTTTTCGGATGGAAAGGGCGTTTAAGTTTTCGCCAGTACATACCCTCAAAAAGGTCGAGGTATGGAATTAAAATATATAAATTATGCGAATCGCTGACGGGTTATATATGGAACTGTTGTATATATACTGGAAGTGATACGGAGATTTTACAAACGTTATATTTTTTATTTTAATAGTATTAAGTAGCAATACAGTATATATATATAATTTGTAAAATTGGAGTCTTTTTATTAAAATGATGATTTTCTACGAATTTTTTTGTAAAAGTAGGCTTAACTGCTAAAAATGCGTGGGCCGGTGGCGAAGGCTCCATTTCGGAGCGTTCGGTCCCGTGAGTGCGCTTCATTCTCGGGGCGGCGGTCCTCAAGAGGTTAAACTCACAAAATATGAAGTGATTTTTTTGCAACTTTTATTTACACTCATTGTCGTTTTACTGAGAGCTTCCTGATTACTTTTAAGTAATAATTTATAAACACGATACACAAGTTCTCCTATTCTCATGCGTAAAAACATAAAATTAAGCTAATATCACATCGTTATGCTAATAATATAGTCTTCATTTTTATCTATTGGATTCATCAGAAATTCTTTGAAATTGAAATTGCATTAAATTTAAATTCTTTTGGCGACAAAAAAAATTTATTTTAAAAGAAGTTTTTGGCACTTGTCTGAGCATGAAAAGAACGTTGCTATTCCTCCCACATTTCATGGAAATTTTGAAATCCCCATGTTCATTTAGTAATACTTCTAAAAAAGCAATTTATATCGTGAAACATAAAAACTGAATCCCACTTATTGTTCTATAATTTTAGTATAAATACCAATACACTTTCAAGCCCATCACTTGATGGATGAAATGTCAAATATCCACTCCAATATATGCATAAAGATATAACATAATATAACAATACCCATCTTCCGTTACTGAACAGTAAGATGGGATTGAATCTGAAACTTTTCACTCCGAAAAGAATAGTTACTCTATAGTGAACTTATTGAATAAGCATAGCATAGCGGACAGCATAATATTTTTTTTCTGTGTCACTAAAAACTTGCATTCCCAAAATCACTTAGCACAAATCCTTTTTTAGGGTCTTCGATCTTTAAAATCAAGCTTCTGGTAACTACTCTTATTCAAATTTTTGCTGTGCGTTTAAAATTTATTATTTTATTTTTCGATATTCCTCTTACAACGTACTAAATTCCCGTAGATCAAATTACCAAACGTTTCAAGTCTTAAAATATTTTTATGTACCAAATATTCTGTAGCTTTCCCTCACTGTTACCTTGCTCACACTGAGCTGGAAGATGAATCGTTAGCTCTTTGACTTACAGTTCAACAGTTCCTGTTATATATTATCACCGAGTGTTAAAATTCGTAATAGGGAGGAAAGCACTTTAAATAGTAGATATTGGAACAAGTAGTGTGCAAGAGTAACCGAAAAGTTGACCTTACTATATCATTTCAACATAGAAATTAAGACAAATAATCATTTTTGTATGTATGTGAAATCATTAATATATATGTGTGTGTGATTGAATGATTCTAACTGTCAATATATATTAATTATAGGTAAAATCCAATAGATTAAAATATTTGATTATACATATATGTGTATATACATATATATAAACAATACATAAATGATTTAAATATGATTTATGAATATTTGATATAAAATGATAATGTGTTCACAGATATATTAAAAATATATATCTTAAAAAAGGAATAGGTATTTATTTAAGCGTAACTTTCTGAAGATGCAAATTTTGGGTGAATTCAAGAGTTAATGACATAATAGTTCAATGTCATAGTTAAATTACAGAGTATATTACTCATAAAAATGAATTCTGATAGTAAACTCCATATTACTTATGTACAGTTTATTTTATTTATGTACACTTCATATATATATATATATATATATATATATATATATATATATATATATATATATATATATATATATATATACTAAAGTAGTAAATATAATATCTAAAATACACCACATTTAATCAAAAAAGTAGAATACCAACTAATATAATTACCGGCAATCTAAACAATGCAAAAGCAGCTAAGAGAGATAGGCCAGTATATATCGGATGCTACTTAAAGAACAATGAACAATAAAACTAGTAAGATAAAATTTATAAATCACTGATAAGAATATAACAATAAACAATACAAGGAATAGGAGGAAAACATATATAGAGACCATATAACATATTATTGAGAGAAAATGAGAAACACATTATAATTTAAAATAAATATATAAAATACCCATTATTTTCTTACAGGCAAAATTTAATTCTTTTAGTTAAAAGGTTCAAAATTTTTAATTTGCTTACAACTGTAGCTGTCACTGAATTATGCATTCTTTTATAAATATGTTTTAATGTAACAGACCCATATTAACAATATTGAAAGTAGATGGCGCTGCTGCCCAATAGACTTACAAACAACATCGAATGAGATGAGGTAGTCATGTGAAAAATGGCAAGGAAGAACCATCCGGTTCCTAAATACGTTTGTCTTGTACCACCCTGGTACTATGTAACCTTGATTTTATTTTATAATTATTAAGTGTTTTCTTTTTGTATCTAATCTTAATTATGTGTAATGTAATAAATGTTTGTTTTGTTTTAACTTCCATTTTCTTAAGTCGCTACATTAATGGTTTGATTCCGTAGAGCAATTTATACCTAATTATTAAAACAAGATTCAGATTACTTCATTAGAAAGTATTGTTTTGCATATAAAATAAGTAAGAAACTTTTTTTGCTAAGAATTTCTGAAATCATACACAAAATTGATAAACACATTTTTTCAAAGGAAATATAAAACAAGTATATAAAATGAAGAAATTTAAATAAATTTATTAAAAAAATTCTAGAATATCCCACCTTATTTTAAGACAAAAGGATATTTCTGTAAACTTTATTGTTTTCTTAAAATTCATAACGCAAGTGCTGAAATACATCTTATAATTACAATTTCTCATTTGAATGCACGTAGTAAAACAAGTTTAGAAAACTCAAACATTTTTAATTATAGCTACAAAAAGCAATTTTCCGTATGACATTTGTAATCATTCTGCAATAAAAGACAACATGGGATTGGATTCCCGTATTCAACATTTTTAGAGCAATAAATAAAATAAACGATAAACGTTAATTTTGATAATTTGTTAATAAATGAATCGTTTCAAAAATAAAATTGGACATTTGGAATTTTTAAGTCGGTAAATAAGGGGAATTTTCCAACAGCTTTGAAAATTGAGGCATCATGAATCCACGGGAAATTGTCAAAACTGGCCACAAATATTATAAATTTGAAAGAGATTTTCAGTTAAATTGTAAAAGAGCATAGATTTCATTGTATGAAAACCTATCACAATCCGTGATAGGTTTCAGACAAGGCACTTTTTCTCTGCTGCCCTGATAGCTAGACCATGCCCATTGAAATCATGCCTTGGTAAGACTAATGCATCTATAACAATGTGTTTATTGTTAACATGATGCTTATACAATAGGGATGGTCGAATGAGGAGTTTAAACGCGCTTCAGGTGTCTCAAGGGAAAAGAGTAAATTATTGTTGTAGGAGAGCCTAGGGTATCTTGAAAAGCAATGAAAAGACGACTGCTGAATGGGATTTCGGGATCAATACAGAAATGACTGGAAGCTATGTTAATCGAGAACCAGACCCGATGAAGCCAAAGAAAACGACTGAAAAGTCATCGTTAGGAAAAAAAATAATAAAATATTTAAAATATATATATTAGGATTCCCTTGATGGAAACACACATCTATTAGTGCTTATTATGCTTTGAAGATAACATTCGAAGAAAAATAAATAATAATATTACATTTAGTGAAACTCAGTATATTAATTTCTAAAGATCATTTTTAATAACTAAATTTTAAAAGCATTTCTATTCTATAAGGTTAGATTTTAGTGCTTTATTATAACTTTCACTATTTGTTAGATAAAATATTTCTTAATGTTTGGTTCATATTAAATAACTATGCAATAGGCTATCTATTTTAAAGATTATTTCACGAAATAGGAAAAATTATATGAAAAAATTTAACAATAATGAAAACATTATAAAATTTCATAATTTTACTTTGTGATCTAAATAAACTATATTGTTTCGGAACATCGCCTCCTTGTTCTATTAACACGTTAGAGAAATTAGCGAAAACCAAGCAAAATATCTTAAGCCATGTCAAATATTTACTATTATCCGAATGTATTCAGTTTTAATGCTCATTTTTTAGTTTTCAGCATTAAAAATGCCTTAAAGAATTGTCAAATTATGAAATATATATATTTGTGCGTGTGTGGATTAGTTTAATATACTAATAATGCAACGATTGTGAATTTTAACTATAGTGTATTAGACATTATTTACAATTATAATTACAAAATATGATTATGAATACAACATTTATGTTTCGGAACAGTTAAGGTTGTTAACATGACCGTCTTTACTTATCGTCTCTAATTCCTTTTCTAACCATTGATCGCTGTTGAAGTAGCAATAAGCACTTGATGATATCATGAATATAGGTGCATCATCAGGTATACCATATCTCACACTCGGCCATTCTACACGCTCAGGTCCTCCTGGCGACGAAAGTAACTGCAACTGAAAAATACAAAGAAAGCACAACCAGCAAGAGAAATAGCTAACAAAACAGAATTTTTTGTTTTCGCCTTAGCAAATAAAGGAGTCACGTCGTTCAACGTTGTGAAGATTCGTCTTAACTTCTTGAATGTTCCTCGTAAGCTGTTTGATGAATCGTCTTTTTCATTCTCTCACTTGCTCGCATTTTCCTTCCATCGTGCTTATTTTTTATCATATGTATCACAAACATCTTGATGTAACACACAAGAAAAAATATTTCAATTGATACTCCAAATAATTCTAAAGAAAAAGGTTATATATAAAAGAAAATTTCTTCTGGAATAAAGATATATATAGGAATATTACAGCAATAGACACAATATGTATTATACACAAGATAATAGTTTGATAAAAATTATTTACATCTTGGACCAAGGTTTCATTAAATCTGCAGAGGAAATGTTGTATTGGGACCTTCATGATTATCAACTTTTTCTACATCATATCTGTCATTACCTTTTACAGATTTAATTTTGTAAGGTCCAAAATATTTCAGCTTAAGTTTTAAACCTGGTCCGAACTGTGTTCTTTGGATAGCGACTAAATCACCAACTTGATATATTTTGGGAGGTTTTCCACGTTTATCATAATAACATTTACTTTGTGTTTGATATTGTAAAATATTAGTTTTAGCAATAGAACGCAATAGTTTTTTATCATGTACTACATATTGAAGACGTTCTTCTTCCAGTAATTGCTTAATGTAAATGTCATCTTTATTTCGCATTTTAATGTCAAGCATTAATTCGAATGGTGAGAATTTTGTTGTTTGTGAGGCAGTACTGTTCATTATACGTTGGACATTAGACACATGTTTATACCATTTTGTGGGTTCTTCTATAGATAATTTAGTTAAAACTGCAATTAGGGTTTGATGCATACTCTCAATTTGTCCGTTTCCGCGAGGTACTCCAGATGTGATAGGTAAATGCTCAATACTTTCTTCAATACAATGAGATTGGTATTCTTGGGAGGTAAAAGCTGATCCTTCATCTGATATTATTTGACGAGGGTTATCAAAATCAGTTTGCTGTAATTTTAGCTTATCTAATGCATCTTGTGCACAGGTAGATTTAAAAGGATATATCCAAATAAATTTTGTAAAAGCGTCTACTACAGACAATAAGTGTTTGTAATTTTTGTTTGTAGATGGCATGGGTCCTAAGAAGTCAATGGGATATGTGTCGAGAGGAATGTCACCATTTGGGATTGGATAGAGGAATCCTTCAGGTTTACCTGACTTTTTGAAAGACAAGATACATATGATGCAATTGGTGATGAAAGTTTGGGTTAACTTACCTAAATTTGGAGTATAATAGTCTCGTTTAATAATTTCTGTAGTCTTTTGTACTGAAAAATGACCTTTAGAATGCGCATGTTGAATTAATTGATTGACATATCTTGTGGGACGACTAAAAGTTCTTGATCTTGGACCAATTAGTATAAAATGCCATTTTTAACTTTAAAATCAGAATTAAGTGATTTTTCGACTGCGTTTTCCATATTTGTGATAAATTCATCGATAGATAGCGACTTTATTATCTTCTGTGTAATATCATCAGGAGAAATAATCAGAACAGGGTAACGACTTAAAGCATCAATATGTTGCATTTGTTTACCTGACCTATGAGAAATTACATAATCGAAATCTTGTAACAAAAGTGCCCATCGCGCGATTTTTGGGCTTAATTCAGCTTTATCCATTATTTTTTGAAAATCCATACAGTCTGTAACTATTTTAAATTTAGTTCCGTGTAAATATATACGAGGAATTGTGTGAGAGTTTCTACAACAGCGAGTGCTTCCAATTCATAACTGTGTAATTTTTCTTCCTGGGGAGATGTTTTTCTGCTCACAAACAAAATTGAGTGAAAGTTTCCGTTATCAGATTTTTGAAGGAGAGCTGCGCCAAATCCAAGTTTAGATGCATCTGTGTGTACTTCTAATTCCGAACCTGGCACAAATAAATGCAAAACAGGATGTTTTGTGAGTAATTCCTTTAATTTGAGAAATGCCGTCTTTTTGGTAAAACCGAGCACAAAAGATTGTTTAATACAAGATTGTTTTATTCAGAGGAGGATCATTAATACCTTGAATTACATAATGAATTAGAGCCATATCATCGAGTTGAGCTCGACTGATAATTTTTCTCATAATTAAAAAATATTCAAATATTGACTCTTTATCTTTAATTTTTCGACGATTTAATGTGTCATGAATTTCAGCTGAATTAATTTGTTCACCAAATTCCGAAATTAAAGCGATTTTCAATTTAGAGTAGCAATGAATATTGCTTTCGATTTTAATATATAATAACGCAATTCCACTTAATGCTCTTTGTGCAAAAATCAATTTTTGAATATCTGACAAATTAAATGAAATAGCAAATGCTTCAAATTTCTGAAGCCACAATTTGACATTTTCATTTTTCTCCCCAGTATACTTAGGAACTAAATAATCAATATCATTGAAATTAAATGGCAATCTTGTATGAAAAGAATTAGCATCAGAAAAATGACTATCATACACTTTATGTCCATTATTATTAAGAGAAATGCTATCGCTTTGCACATTCGACTGAGTAGAATTTGGAATCGCTTCAGTTTCATCATCAGTAATCTCACAATTTTTTACATTTTCTTGAAGAGACTCCAAATCAGTAAGAAATAATAAAATTCTTTCTGCTAATTCACACACACACACACACACACAGGTAGTGTTCCATTAATATCGATTTTCAAAATATCAGCAATCGAAATTAGTTCGATTACAGAAAAAGTTGTTATAATATTATTTAATTTAGATTTATAATTTTAATCATATTTTTTTTAATGAAATCCATTAAAGTTTCTTATTTGAGAACGATTTAATCTATCACCTTCTTCGCCAAATAACAGCTTGTGAAGAAGTTTGACTTTTCTCTTTTTTCAGTCTTCAGTGCAATTGCAATTTCAGTTATATCATTTAGAAACATCTTGAAAATAAGAGTGACTCACCCTTCTTCAAAGTAAGAATCCAAAGCAGCGGATGCCGGAAAATACATAAATCGAAACCAGAAACAGGCCCTCTTCAACTTGTCAGCGACGATAGAATTTCAGCGGAAATGATAAACAAATCTCTTCGGAATATATTTGCAATAAAAAAGTAATTGCCCAGGGTCCCCATGTGGATTAGTTTAATACACTAATAATACAACGAATTTGCATTTTAACTATAGAATATTAAACATTATTTACAGTTATTTACAATTATAATTACAAAATAGGATTATGAATACAACATTTATATTTCGGAATCGTTAAGGTCCAAAGTACGTTTTAACATGACCGTCTTCACTTATCAACTCTAGTTCCTTTTCTAACCATTGACACCAGGATCGCTGCTGAAGTAGCAAGCACTTGATGATGTCATGAGTAGAGGTGCGTCATCAGGTACTCCATATCTCACATATATATAGAAATCTTTAAAAAATGTAAATTATCTACTTCAAAAAATGCGAGATGTTTATCTTATTTTACGATCTGATTAACTTATAATTATTCGATTATTTCATGATGAATTAAGGTACGTCATTAGCCAATAAACTTCGAAGTGAATTAATTCATTGTGATTAAATATATGAAATATAATTAATCCTAAATATTGTATAAAAGGAACTATTATTAGCCTGTGTAATAAATATAAGGTTTTTTTTTATTATTTTAGCAACACAGCGAGCATTTCATGGCTTGGATAAATTAAATGTGCTCGAAATCAATTATTAATCTGAAATAAACACATTCAATGTGCATCAAAACAACAAATGATGATCATAATATTCTGAACAGTCTTAAATAATATTTTCTAAATAATATTTAGAAAATGTTTAGTATTTATTGTTTGATAACTCAATTTTTCTCGCTCTTATTTTAATCCAGAAATCAAAAGAAATGACTTATAAAATCATGCCGTGTCATTTAATTTGTTTTAATTTCGCATAAAAGTTGAATTAATGATGTTTCTAATTTATTTCAGAAAGAAAGGGCCAAATAGAAAATATAAGTAAGAAATCTCACAAGAGGCAACAATAATGAGACTTAATATCATCCAGCAAAAAATACATGTTGGCTAAATAATTCTTTACTTTGACTTATGTATGAAGAAACATGCTTATTCTTGCTTCTCAGTAACAATGCAAATTTGCACTTTCTTTGTAAAACGAGTTTTTGGCCCCTTATCAAAAGTCTCTAGTTTGACATGAGTCGTACATCAGCTTTTCTCTGACCACGTGGTGTAAAAATAATGCTGTTTTAATGACTCGTTTGCAACCCCTTTACTCATAATCTGATGAGGAGATCAACATTGATATTGTTTGCTTTGTGAGCTTACTGTTGTGAAACAAACAACTGACTCTAAATTTTGAGACAAAACATTTAATTAACAAAGAACTAAAGAATTTACAAAGGAGTCATATTTGAGTTCGCTAAACTCTAGCGCTTCTGTAGCGTACTAAAGTCAGTATCAATCTTAAAACAAAAACGCAGCTTCTGCGCCTGCTCCTTGCACCAACCGTCTCCCTACTCACTCTCCCCATCGAAGGCTCTGGAAATCGAAAGGGCTGAGTATGAGACATTACATTACAAATTAGTCATGGTCCACAAAACATATTTTTTCTCTATCTTATCAAATTCGAAATTTTATTTAAAATATTTACAAAAAGAGTATAAAAATGTGAAAATATTTTAATAATTCTATACATTTAGAAGTATAAAATCTTAGGCATATATCCAACATTAAATATTATTCAAAGACGTACTCAAGCTTAAATTAAATCCGATAACATTTGTAGAATTAAAGAGAAGTATATATAACTTTTATTTTTATTATTAATAATATTTTATTTTACTAGCTTACTATTTATTAATAAATATACTATAGCCACTACCAAATACATATCCATAAATACTTATTTTTAAAAAGAATAATGTTTAAAATTCAATCGTTAATTTGATTGAGAGGAAATATGTGAGTTATGAAAAGGTCAAAATGTATAAAATCCAAAGTATTTAAGAAAAATCATAAATCTTAAAAATATTACGCCTTTTTCATCAAAATTAAATTAGCGGCTATAAATACGCTGCTGGCAGCCGTAAATGTAACAACATCCTGAAGGATGCATGCAAATAATATGAAATTTACAACATACATTAAAGGAGATTATGACAATTTCGGATTTCAAATTAGGCAATTGTGTGTGTGTTACTAAACGATTAATAGATTTTCAATCAATGCGGTGATAAATTTTCTTGAATAGGTTTTTTTCCCCGGCTTTATAGTACATTAAGATGTTATTGATATAAGTTCATATACATTTTATTAAGAAAATATTTTAACCTAGGAATTTCTCATATTCAATTTAAATTCGATGTTAAATTTTTTTATTAATATAAGTAACATATTTCAAAATAATGTGAGTAAGATTTTTGAAATCATATACAAAAATTCGCCCTTTGAGTAAATAAATTAAGTTTTTTCTGTTGTGGAATAACCATTAAAAATCTTTGATTGCTTTTCTAAATATATTTTGCACAATCAGACGATCTGTCTCTTAAAAAGAGTTTCACTATGTAAATAAAATTCTAAATATTTATTCAATATCATATTCATTGGATCTGATAATAAGTACACAAAAATAAATTTCAATATATAAATAAGATAATATATATTATTCTAAGTTATGAATTCTGATTTATACAGAATCGGATAATATTTATAAAATTTATGAAGTATATAACTAAAATTATCAAAAGGTAAATTTATAATATTTTTCTCTAATATTAAAAATTAGTTCATAAAAAAATAACCAAATTCTTTAGCGTTTAATTTTGAGTTGAAGTATATTACTTTTTAATAAAATTTCAATGTTTAGCTATCATTAGTGCATTTAAAATTTATTTTATACTGCAATTTCATTCATGAGAAAATCACATTGTATAATTTCATACAATTCAAAGACTAATAAAGAAATGAATAGCTTCGGTGTAAAAATAACTATTTGAGAATCCTAAAAAAAATACTTGAAAATGTTTCATGAAAAAAATTCCTATAAAAAATGCTGAATTATGAAAATAAGCTATGGAATTCAAAAATGAAAACTTATGATAAAAAGCTCTCTCTCTCTCTCTTTGAAATTATAAATTAGATTTATTTTATTTTGTCGTCTTCTTTAAAATAACATTTTTTTAATATTTTCAATTTGGTATCAATAATCATAAAAGTTTAAATATTGAACAATGTTTTTCAAATAATAATTTTTTTAGCTTTTATTTTATTTTTTTAAAAAAATAAAATAATTTGCATTAACGGATAACCAAATATGAAATTACAAACATGGTATTAAATATTTTTTAGATTTAACCTAATAAGTTTTTTTTTTCTTTCTTATTTACTCAGTATGATTAAGGCATGAAACATTAATATTCCTTTATTGATATCAGATCAAAGAATCTTGGTAAACTAGAGTTAGGTAATTTATTATTTCCTGTATATTTTTTACATATCCGCTTGTATTTAACCTACCATATTTAAAAATTTCATCGCTAATCAGCAAAGTTATTTTTAAGGATTTTGAAGAAATTTAAATAGATATATTTACTTCAAATTGATTAATAGAAATATTAGAAGAGCTATCAATACAAATTATCAACTAGGTATTCTACTTATAACAGCAAGCGAAAAGGCCTCCTTTACTTCATCGATTTCAGAAAAATAATTTTTATCCTGGCAACAGTGTTTGAGTTCCAAAGGTTCATGTCCGAGATTTGGTCTTCGGGATGGACAAGGTTGATTCAGCCTTTCATTCATTCCTTCAGTGGATCCATACATCTGAGTATCAAACATGCTTGAGAACTATAAAATGGGAGTTTCGCGTTGGGCCGATCACCTAACCTGGGACTTATGCTTCGCATCCTTGGGACCTCGGTCACGAAAACAAATATGTACACTGTAGACCATATTTGCTTTCGTGTTAACTATTAACTATCGCACGTTAACTATATACTTAACATTACTTAGATTCTGTTAAATTTAGATTAATTTAACAAAAATTAACATCCGAAAGTAAGAATAAATGTGTGAATTAGTAGTCAGTGTATACCCACATAATAGAAAACTGTGAAAATATTGATTTCCCTTTCTCAAAATAGAGCCGCATTGAGTTCTTAAACCGCTCCTTTATTGTAAGAAAAAAGAAGGAAGGTGGGGTTTCTGGAAATTAACGGAAATTAATCTCAAATATTAATAAGGCTATATCTTGAAGTGATCCTTTTCTCACGTTAGTACGTGAGAAAAGAAGATAGAGCACTCAAGATATAACACTCGATTCTCGATGGAGGAGCTCTTTGGAGACCCCCCACTTTTCTTTTTGAGAATGCATGGACTCATGGATCTGGCATAACTCCGCTATTCTGGATGGGATTGGTAACAACAACGAAAATAAGCATTTGCCCCTCCATGGGTGGAACAAATTCCGACGCTCCTCGGCACAGACGCACTGGTTTAGCAAGAAATGCACTTCCGACCCCCTTTTCCTCTTGAGGGGAAGAAAGCGCGCGAGGGAAAACATGATATTCCAGTTCACCACTTGACAAGAGAAGCTCGTAGGACCCCAACAACAACCCCTAGAATGTATTCTAGGGGTTGTTGACCCCAATGCTAGGGAAAGATAAGGGTGCTCCCCAAAACTGACACCAGAAATAGCCATTGATGACGTAGTCAGGTATCGAAGGAGAATAAGCTGCCTGGAGTTTCTAAATAAAATACTTATTTTCTACTTATAAGTTCAATTTTTTTTTTAATCAGAGTGAGAAAAACGACAAATGCCTTTAAAATATTTAGTAAATTTGCAATTATTATTTAATAAACCCTCAAAAAAATTTTTTATTAATATTTAAATTAACTTAAAATTATATAACCAATATAAAAATGTATTTACCTTTTAGCTTCAGTTTGTCCTTATTTTTGACTATTGAACCATTTCTTGTTTTTTTTTGTTGAGCTTTATTATGAGATACTCTATCGCTGCATTTCTATTAAAATACCCGATTCGTATAAATGTTCTCAAACTACGAAAATGTTTAAATGCCTTTTGATTTACAATAGGAAAAGAAGACTCTATTTCATTTATTAATGTTTTTTTTACAATGACGTTTTTACCATTAAAGAATGTGTCGCTATGAAATTTGAGAAACATTATGTCCATTTGTTTTATAGTTTCTCTATCCATACTTTTATTAGAATAGTAAGTTCTCCAGCAGAAGCTAAATTAATGCATTTGGAATGATTAGGCATCTCGAATGAATTTCTGATATAGTTTCAAGTAAATTATTTTTAATTTTGTAAGCAAAATAACCTGCCACATAAACCATAGCTTCTTCAAATGGAGATACACCACAATTTAGATTGGAAGAGGCAAGTTCAGTTTCCCAAGATAATGGTAAATGATAACTAAGAGAGAAGAGTTCAAGATTTAATTCATTATCTTGAGAATCAAAAAATATGATAATTTCTTTGACGTTCTTTTACATTAAATGCAGCCATTTGGTACGCGACCGGCTATGAAATGTAGTAGATAATGTAATAAATATATTACCTTTTTAACTAGAATTCTGCACTTGTTCTGAACACGGACCACTAATCTCTAAAATATACTAAGTAATATTCCATTCAATTACACCAGTATAGATGCTTGTTAAAAAAAAACGAAAAATTGTTACCTCTGTATTCTATATTAGCGTCAATATTTAACTAGAAATTTTTTCACCAAGAAAAGACAATATACCTTTCAATTCTTGATTATTTTTTTAAATTTCACAAAATTGTTATATAAAATTTGTAAATTAATTTTTAAAATAATAATTTTTACGAAAATTTTACATAAATTAGGTTTGCTAGTGCTTCAAAAATCTTGTGGTTGTTGAATAAATTCATTTATATCCATTAAATCAAACTTAAATTATTAATTAACCATATAAATGAATGAAACATGTAGGAAAAAGAATAAAGTTATGGAGATTTCGGTGTTTATCAAAGAGTTGACATTATATATATATATATATATAATATTAATTTTCAAATAATTGAAAGCAGTTTCAATACTTGAACATTTTAGTTAAAAAATAGTTTTATCACTTTCTTAATTTCTTTTCTCTTTCCAAATCATGAAAGACAGAATAAATGACATTTACATGCGTTAAAGTCATATTCGTTTCTTTCACTTGGAATTTTTAAAATAAAGCTGGTATTTCGAAGACCGCATTTTGAGGAAATAAACTTAACCATTCATATTTCGTTTATTATTTTGCCTTACATTTATCCGAAGAGAAGTGAAGTAAATTTCGCAACTGGTGCAAAATAAAAATACAGAAAATGTTCTAAATGATCTGAAAATTTTTTTAACTCACGTCGTAATAAACTGGGCTTTTTTTCCAAAAATAAAACTGATTTTCCCCATCTTTACAACGCTATAACTTACAGGACAAGAAAACAAGCTAGGCAAAGTATTAATTGATCACAAGTGAAATTAAGTGAACGAAACAGGTGGATATTGAAACAACATATAATGTTTAAGAGAAAACCACTGCATCTAAGTGATTATAAATCTCATTCAATACGTAAATATTCATTTTACAATAATAACAGTTAAGAATAGCATAAATCAAAACACATTTTCATAAGCAGAACATTTTCAGTAGAATAGCAATAGTCAACAATTTGTCCCATATTTTAATGAAAATGTTAACAACAAAATAGCCATAACCCTCTAAATCTCATCTACAGATAAGTGAATTATAACTGTATGTCAGATGAATGATCCTTTATAATTTTCATTACAACAGATCGGTGGGCCAGGGTGACCTGGTTGGTTAGGGAGTCGTTCTCAGTGTCGAAAGGCAGTGATTTCAAATCTCTGCATAACTGAATATCCGTCGTATTCGCTAAAGGCGTATGAGGCACATTAAAAAGATCGTGGTCGCAATGTTCTCCTAGTGAAGTGTTGCATCTGCGGGTGGCAAGCTAAGTGTTGGGATCTTTTTCTTGGTCCCTGCTTCAAAGTCCCGACTTCCCCATCCGGCTGCTTGTTTCTAACTGATAAAGCCCAACTCAGGGCTAGGTACAAAGAAGAGTGCTGATGCAACAACAACAGGTTGATAGAACATTTAAATTACGCATGACCAATATTGATGGCGATACCGAATTTCTATCTGTCAAGCTTAGAAGTGGATTTATCATGGTATAGGTGGCCTTATCGTGGTTTTCCAATGATCTAATCAAGGTATTCAAAAGAAGAATCACTGGAAAGTATTATAAAGCAGTTTCAGAGGGCCATCTAAATCAAGTTCATCATATGATACAAACTTTGATTAATGTAGATGAATTTGTTTAGAATAATAAACTGTTGCAACTCTTCATGCAACAGAATGTAATTAATCAGGATTTGATGAAAATAGAATATGAAATTAAACATATATCTTGGCCCACGCATCCGTATCCTCAATATAATATAACAGTTTGGACTTTGTTTTAAAGATTTCAACTTAGAGTCAGTATCCTAATATCCTACTACACCGACATTTCTCACATCATCATTCAAAATCTTATCTTTCAAAATATTTTTATAAAGAATGATAAAATATTTCTATAATCATTATTCAGAATTTAAGATTCGATTCTCAGAAGAATTTAAACTGTATTACATCATAAAGTTGATTTTATGCTATGTTAATAAAGAATTTTTTATAAATCTGGAATATTAGTTTCAATTATTTTTTATTCCCAAATAGAGTTTTCAATAAAAAAATTTTGTGAATAAAAATAATTTTAATTTTAAAATCATTATATGTTATAATCAACAAACGTTTTCTCTAAAACAGATCATCCACGATAGGTTAATTTGTTAATTCAGTTATTAACAAGTAAAACAATAAAAGAGAGTGCACAGGAGTCAGACTGCAATTTGTGAAGTGAAACACAATCCGGGTTAGTTCAAAATCACTATTGAACAGTAAAATACAGGGGGGGGGGGCTTTTATCTGCTTTTTGCATCAACATCTGCTAGTGTGGATGCTTTAGATTTCCCGAATTCCCATCTTTCAATACTTAATATGAACCACAATTTGTGAAAAATGTTCGGAAGATTATACATGGTTGGATGTTCAGATGCTTACAACAGTCTTTAATTACTAGGCGAACAGTATGAGGAGTAAAATATCAAAGGAGAGTACTCACTGTAGCCTGGTAGTAAGATTACAAACTTCAAACAGGAAGACGTCGGATTCGATCCTAGTCACTGTTTAATAACACAAGACTAATGTTGCATTTTATATCTATCACAGTGGATGCTTGTTGCCTTTCCAGGTTTTCTTCCTTGTGACACGATTGCGGCTTACTATCTATGGAAAGTCTTCAAGGAAAGCAAATATTTGGTCAATACATATTCAGATACTTTACAGTAGTGACACGTTAGATTGTCTATTACTGGATTTACAAAATGTATTTCATTGAGCAATCAATCACAATTACTCCCGTCCCTCTTGATTACGAATTAAATAAGTTTTTAAATGCATATTAAAACTTATATGTTACAAAAAGTCATTCTAAATCAACCTTTGTGGCTACTATTTTGTACTTTGGGGCTGATTCGACGTGGATTGAGTGTTTTAAGTGGAATCTAAACTACAGAGAAATAAAGCTTTGTAGGATATGATTATTGATGCAGAATATTTAATTTTAGAAATTATATTTTTAAGACTCACTCTAATAAAGATTTTAAACTTTCATTTGTTTTATAAGTTTTCTTTATGTTTTAGCATGTTGTATGTAGCTAACTTTCATGGTGAAAGTTTAAAAAATTCACTTCAGAAAGAAGGTATATCTTTGAAAAGCCTTAAAATGTATGCATTGCAATAAATATTAATTTTCAATAAATGAGAAAATTACTTCATTTTGCTTTCTCGTAGTCATCATTCAGATGCAAATTTAATAATTCTGCTTAAATATTACAATTTATTCATTCTGCAAATGCAGTTCAGTTAAATTAAATTAATTATTACAAATTCCAAAATCGGAAATAAGTATTTTTGACAAATACTGTCAATGTTCTTTTCATGAGATTTGCATCTACCCGAAGCTGGAGATATTCTGATATGATGATAGAAGTATTTTCAGATAAGATTCATTAAGGAAAACAAATAATTCCGTCACAAACACAAAAACACAACTTATTACAGCATTTTTATTCTTCTACTCCACTACAAAGAATACAAAACATGAAATGACAAACAGCACCGCTTAGCGGCGATGCACAGTTCCTTTCACTTTTTAACATACTCCCCCCCCCCCTGAGACATGGACATAGTCTCAATCCCATAATATACATTATTGAACAGATCAAATCTCTTTGGTGTTTTCACATTTATTAGACTGGTAAATTTTTTCAAAATAACATTTTCAGGTCTCATTTGACCTTCAGAAGAAGTGACATCAACAGGAATAGATTCCTCATCAATTCGTTTCTTATCAACATTAATATTATCTTTATTTACCTGTATCTCCATTGGAAAGATACCTTGTATCGGTCAAATAACTGCTCCATGTTGGGTTTTAAGCCTTAAAGTACGAATTTTACTATCGCGACGGGAATCAATTCTATAATTTTTTTTCTAATGGCCAAAATAAACGTTTTTTGTTATTATCTCCTATTAATACAATTTCTCCTACTTTAGTAACGCGAAATCGCTTTTCATTCTGTTTTTAAACCAGTTGACTCAAATATTCTTTTCTAAAACATTGTCTCAAATCACTTGAAAGCTCACTTCTACATTTTATTCGCTGGTAGCTGAATGGTTAACGCTCTTGCCTTCAGTTCAACAGTTCGTGGGTTCAAATCCCACCTTGGGCATGGATGTTTGTAGTGGTTCGGAATCCACTTTAGCCATAAGTCCTGGTCTAATTATCCCTCGTGTGCAAAAAATGACCGTTAAGCAACAAACAAACAAGCTATATTTTATTCGTTTTACAAGACTGTTGACTTGGTCAATATCCTGGACATCGAAGTTCGGATTTTCGATAAGAAACTTTGCAGTTGTCAAAGGAACCAACTCCTGTGGATTTTCAGATACCCAAGTCAGTGGTCTACAATTAATTATGAATTCACAATGACAAATAATGATTATACAATTCTTCATACGTTAACACAAACTTGCCCAAAATGCTTTTTAACAGCTCTTTTACAGTTTGAACAAACCTTTCCCACCAGCCTCCCCACCAAGCTGCAGTAGGAATAAATCTCCAAAGTATTTTATAAGAATTTGTTTCATTCGATATTTTGTTCCAATTTAATTTCGAGAGATCATTGAAAGCTCCACGAAAGTTTGTTCCATTGTCACAGTAAATTATTCATGGCCGGCCACGTCTAGCAATAAATGCCACGAAAAATGAAGAGAGGGAACTAGCAAGCTCAAAGTGGATAGCAGAGATCCGGGTAAGTCAATGTCAACAATTTCAAATGGCGCCCATTACCCTATCTGCTGGCAAAGGTGTTGGTTCGCTTGACATAGCTTTCGTTTTAAACCTTTTACAAATAACACAGTTAAATAAAACATTTTTTATGGCTTTTCTAGCAATAATGATCAAGTTATTTTTTCATAATAGGGATTGCATCATTTGAATACCCGCATGGCTATTATTTGCATGAACATTTCTGATTAGCAGTTTAGTGAATTCACATTTATCTGGTAATAAGATTGGATACAGGAAAGAGATTTTGAATCAACTCTGCAAACTATTCTTGTTCTAACTCTTAAAATACCCTTATCATCTACAATAGTCTCAACAAAATTTGAAGATTTTACCTTACCTAAGTAATACACTGCTGGACAATTGCTAAGGACGGATCACAAATTGCAATGTAGCATAACATTAAGCGAAACATACGGCCTAGTAGGATAAAATACAGTTGCCACACTGTTCAGACATTAGAATAAAGAATACTTATTGTTCTGGAAAGTAAAAAAGCTGTGAAACATCTGAAAGAAAAATGTTCATTTGATGTTGCATACGGAAAAATGGAACAGTGCATCTAAAAGTCAGCAGGCACCTTGAAGAAAGGTATCAGTACGGGATATGTCCACCGTGGAGTGTGATGCAACATTCCACACGTCTTATCATACTTTGCATAACATTATCCAGCAGCTGTTGAGAGAATTTATTCTATTCCTCTGTGAGTGCACGGATGAGGGTGTTTTTGTTGTCGAAGAATAGTTTCGACCAGCAACTTGCCTCCCCAAAGCATCCCACACATTTTAATGGGGTTTAGAGCTGGAGAATACGATGGCCATAAAAGGCGTTGAATACCCTCGCTGTCTAGACAATGCTGAACAGCGAGTGTTCGATGACATGTTACCTTGTCGTCCATAAAAACAAATTTATCACCGACAGCACCGCGGAAAAAATGAACATGAGGAAGTAGAACTTCATTAATGTATCGTTGGCACGTCATAGTCCCATTCGCAACCACAAGTAGGGGTGTGCGGCCATTGATCATGATGCCGGCCCACACCATGACACTGCATGTTGGATATCGGTCCCTTTTCTGGATATTTTCTGGACCATAAGCATTACCACTCTCGCGCCAGATCAGTTGGCGTCTACAATTCGATGACAGACTGAACCTACTCTCATCTGAGAATAGTACGCATGCCCAGTCCTGTTCAGTCCAATTGCGATGCTCACGACACCATTGCAAACGGGCAGTATGGTGCTGTCTGGTCAATGGGACACAGGTCATCTGGTCACAACTGGTCAACAGGTCTGCGGGCGTATAGTCCTCCTCCCCTCAAATGTCTGGCAACAGTTTTTCGGGAGATCTGCTTTCCTGAGGCAGCAAGAAACTGATTTGCGACCTGCTGAGCTGTGGTGCGCCTGTTTCTTTTTGTTGATAGAACGATGTATCTGCCTTCTGCAGGCGCCGTATTTCTAACACGACCTCCCCCGTGCTGCCTAGTACACATTCCAGTAGTTTTAAATGACTTCCACAGCCGTGAAACAACGTTGTGAGCGATGTCGAACCCCCTGGCAACAACTAAGTGATGTCGAGAAAACATGCCAAAAATTTCAAGTTCGTCTATTAAATCTTTCTTATAAAACTTTGACTTGAAACAACAATTGTCAACACGTGTCAAAACCTTTAAAGCTCTTATGAACGCTAAGGTAAGGTAAAATTATCAAGACAATTTTTTTTTTAATTTTTTTATTTCTGATAATGTAAATTCATGATCTTTGCATTTATTCGGACCAGTTTTACAATTATTTACAAACCTCAATAGCCATGAAAATATTCTAATAATTTTATTATAATCTGATACATTATTCAAAAGACAAGGGGGTGCGTTTTTTGAGAGATCAATGTTCATTACTTTAATCTTTTTTCCATTTATATTTCCTAGAATATGTCTCCATAACTGACCTTTTGTTAATTCACGAATCTCTTTAACTTTCTTGCTCCTTTTTCCCCTTAAGTGCCGTAGTAGAATCGGACCAAAAGGTCATTTTTATATCTAGTAAATCGAGCGCATTAATAATAGAATTTACAAGTCTAGAACCTATGCAGCAAGCCATTAATTCTAAACGCGGAATACTTAAAGGTTTTAAGGGTGCTACTCTAGATTTTGCTCGAATACCGACCGAACAAAGGCGCTCGCTGCATATGCCCCCTTGGAAGCATCTCCAAAAACATGTAAATCAGATGTTGAATTCATTGCCATATATCGAGACAAAGATGCATCTTTTAGAATAAATAAATCTTTAAACCATTCTTAAAATTTACTTAAATTATTTTGAGACAATTCTTTATCCCAAGAAATTTTCATTTTCCTCAAATTTTGCAATTACATTTTAGGAAGCAATGTAACTGGTGTTAAAAATCGAATAGAATCGAAAATTCTTTATATAATTGATAAAATTACTCTTTTTGTAATTTTAGTATCACAAGTCAAGGAATCAAAATTTGTACAACATTTTAATGTATCGTTATCTAAATTCCAAATTACTCCTAATACAGAAGTATATCCTGAATGTTTATCATCAATTACACCAGAGACATTGGTTTCAAAATTACGCAAATTAAAACATCCATTCATCATAATAAATTTTGCATGTTCTATAAATTGATCATGTTCATAGATATTAAATACACCAGACACACAATTGTTAATATAGATCGAATGCTTAAGCTTCTGAGTTACATCATAATATTCAGGTTTACAGTTTTCTAATAAATGCATTATAGAACCATTAAGCAGGAAAGGGCTTGAAGAGACTCCAAAAACAGCCCTACAATGTCTATAAACTAGCTGACCTTTATTGGATGAGAAAAAAAATCGAAGAAAATCTGTGTGATGTGGTGCTATAGACAACATTAAAAAAGCTTTTTCAATATCAGTATTAATACCAATAGGATACATTCTAAACCTATCAAGAAAATATCAGGTATTATTAACTCAATAAGATTAATTCCTTTATACAGACATTCATTTAAAGAAGGCTTCCCTTTCTCCGAGGCCGAAGCATCAAACACAAGACGGATTTTAGTGGTTTGACTCGCTAATTTAATTACTGGTCTGTGAGACAAATAATGACGTTGATTGTTTATCTCAAAATCTGACACGCGTTCAGTATTTTTTAATTTTTCCCAATCTTGAAACACACGTTGATAATCAACAAAAAATTCGCTGCTTCCTAATCTGTTAATAATTCGTGTGTGTATTTTCCAAACTAATTCTTTATTATTCAAGAGATTCATATTATTTTTTCATGGGAGTCATACCTTCTGTCAAGAAGAATTGTCATTTTTTTATTAAAATCATCTAAATTAAAATCACTTTTTTTTCGACTGCGGTTGGATCGGAAATTCCTAGAAGTTCAAGTTCCCATAGTTAACTTAAGGGTATCTCCATAGAATGCATTCATAGAGTTTCTCAAATATTATTCCCCCCCCCCCCCCATGAATTATATTTTCCAAATACAGTCCACCCGAGTTTCGTTTTAATGGCTGTTAGACTTTATTTCACTTTGAAAGAATTTCCAATTAATAATTTTCCTATAATATTTGCAGCAATTAAAAGATTAATTTCTGTTTCCTTTCGAAAAGAATGGGTAAAATGTATTTAATTTTCTCTATTATTTCATTCAAAATCTCTTTATTCTCAATTGTAGAAATAAATCCACAAATGTGTTTTTCAGAAAGAGCCTCAAACGAGCAAGTAAAACTTCCTTTCAAATTGTCGACTTTCACGGAAAACATTTGATATAGTTTTGGTGTAGTTTCATTCTCCTCTACAAGTACATGGATAACTGTCTGGGGGGCCCCAAACTAGGTCATCAACCTTTCGCTTATGTAGCTACTCTGACTCCTTGTTACCCCGCGAATAGTTTTCTGTCGACCTTGACCCCTAATCCGAACAGAAAGCGTCTGCAAAAATTCCGCTTCTCTTTTGCCAGCTATAGAATTGAACTCTCCTTCTTTTGAATATATTTTTGTTCATTTATTTTTTCTTCCCTATTACACATAATATCATAATGATTATTTTTACAATAACAGCACAATGTAATTGATTTTTTTAAACTACAATATTTACTTAAAAGTCTAACCTTTTTTAAACAAGAAAAACAATCACCTTTTTTTTTTTTATATAGAAATTGCTTTTTATCAAGTAATGTCATTTATTTTCTTCGCTGTAAAACACTTTTGCTAGGGTGCGATTTATCGCAAAAAATCCAAGCATTAATGGTCTGAATTGTCCAAGCTTATGAGTGTTGATGCTGTTACCTGTTCAGCTGGTTTTCCGCTGATTTTGACGGGGACCGAATCCAGAGAGGCTCAGTAATACCATTTCTTCATCTTTACCTCCTGACGAAAGAAGTCAATTAAAAGTTCAAATGATCTTATTTTTGAAGAGTCATGGTTACGGCTCCTTTCCCAGGCGACCAATACTTTTTCGGGAAGGCAACACTCAATCAACGGTGTTAGGAAACCTCCTTATTTTTTCTGAGTTCTTCTAAGACTTTCCAATGTGCGTAGTTTGTTTTCTAGTTCATCATAAAGAGATGGTAAATCAGCTCTCGCCCTTCCTGTAGAGGCATTCTTCACGACCATTGACAATAAATATCGAACATAAATATACACTAGTAAATCTTTACGCACGAAACTTCCCTTTAACTGTTGAATTGCCTTCGGATAATTATCTGCAGTAGCTGGGTAGCTAAGCACTTAGCGTTCAGCTTTAGAGCCCGATTACATAGATTGCAATACATACTGTATTTTATCTTCATCGGCAATTGTTCTGTCATCAAGGATCTTTTGAAACTTTCTCCAAAATATCAGGTATTTCTTTGCTTCTCCATTGAATTTTTTAATTTAAATTTTCGGTAATTTGAACTTTCTCGATTCCTTATCACATGGAAGGAATAATTCTTTTAATTTCAAATCATTTTGCGAAGAAATTTCAATAAATTGATCGCTGTAATTTTCAGCTTCAACAAAATCACTATTAAATAACTGTTTGACATTTTCAGACTGAAAAAGTTTCTAAGAAATTTCAGTCTCATAAACATCCAGTCTCTGAAATTTATCATTTAACAGACATTTTAAAATTGAAAGCGTTTTTATATCATTTACTTTTTTCGATAGTTCTAGTTCAACTTTATTCAAAAGTAAAAGCGAATGCTGTTCGTAGTCCTTTTCTTTCAGTTTAAGGGCGCCAAAATACATCTCGCAAATTTCGTAGTTTAGTCAAAAATCATAACAAAATACTCCGACCCGCCGAGGGTACCAAATAGGAATTATGTCATCTATTAAGATATTAAATCGAAATCGCGGCAGTATTCAAGCCAAATTAGCTAAACTTTCGTCGAAAACATTAATAGATTTATAAGAAACTGAACTTCGTGTAGTTCTAGATTCATTGGAAGATATTAAAAGTAAATTTGCAGTAATAAAACAGGAATACTTCGAAATAGAAAATGACGAGGTATTTAAAGAAGCTGTGAAAAGATTCTGGACAAAATTAGCGAAGAGATTCAAGAACTTCATGTCAGTGTAAAATCTTTACAAATCGATTGAACTTAAAAACATAAGTTATTGTGTTGAAAAAAAAATTCGATTAGCTGAAATTCCTTCACTGCAATTTGCTGGTCAATTTAATAATAGGTGCTCTTTTAGCAACAGTTTTAAAATTTAATAGAAAATAATCCAACATTATCAGACTCTCAGAAATTTTACTATTTGAATGCTTCCCTTAAGGTGCTGGAAAACATGTGTGTCCTCAAATGATACTTATTATGAATCGTTGTTTAAAGTTCTCACTCTTCGTTATGAGAATACTAAACTAATTGTTGAAAGCCATGTTCATAATATAATTAATTGTAAACCATTAACCCAAAGAAAATCCTTTTGATCTTCGTATTCTTACTGGTAATTTGCTAAAAAACATTCGTTTTTTGAAAGCACTGGAATTTGAACGCAATAAATTCGTTAAAATTTTGCTAATAAATTTAATTTGTGCTAAACTAAATAAAGAAACTCACAGACAATTTCAATTGATTCCCATGAAGTGCCAACTTGGGATGCTTTCATTAAATTCTTAGAAAAACGATATCAAATATTAGAGGATTTAAAAGCTGTGTGCGCTTGTTTTGATTCAAAATCCAAGCTTTCAAACCCTATTAATATTGATGAAAAAAAAAAAAAAAAAAACTCATTTCCATCTTACAAATTAAAAAGATTTTTGATTAAATCTGCCTCACAATATTGCATTCTTTGTGATTTGAATCATTCATTGTATAAATGCCAATTATTTCTAAAAATGAAGGTACTTGAACGATTTGATTTTTGTAAATCTAAACATTTGTGCTCAAACTGTCTGAATTCATCCCACAAATTAAATGAATGCTCGTCTAAATCTAGATGTGTGGATTGTCACCAAAAACATTACTCTTTTTTGCATAGATCGGAAATGCAGATTTTCTCAAAACAACATCCCACACAACACCGAACATAAATATGTCCGAAAATTTCGAAACAGATTTCCCCATTTCATCCACCCCACCAGACGCCACTCAAAAGTGAAGACTTCATCTGGAGTATTGAAGCAAGAGGGAATGATTCAGAATTTTATTTCACTAACAAAAAAGCCTCATGTTCTTCTTAGTACTGCTTTTATTTATGTGAGAGATTATCACGGAGAATTAAAAAGGTGTAGAGCTATATTGGATGGCGCTTCTCACAAGCTTCGTTTATTACTGAGTGTGCAACATATTTGGGAGTAAAACGAAACAAAATTAATGTTCCAATTGGAGGATTAAATCGGTCGTTAGAATCAATGGGACAATTAGTAAATACAGTTATCTCTAGCAAAGATAATGAATTCTTAATAGATATCGAATTCTTAGTAGTCCTTAAAATTACTGATTTGACAACTTCCCAAAAATTAGTTATTCGCAATTTACATTTGCCAATGGCTATCGCACTTGCGGACTCTCGATTTTTTTAATCATTAAAAGGAAATTTTGCTTGGAGCTAAAACTCTCTTTGAAATTTTGAAATCTAGTCAAATTAGAATAAATGAACATATTTTGCTCCAAAATACATATTTCGGATATTTTATTTCTGGTAGTGTGCCATGTAATTCTATTAATAAAACTCTTTGTCACTTACTCCTCGAAGAGAGTGACCTAGACAAAACAATAAGGGCTTTCTGGGAGGTTGAAGCTTTGGAAGAAAAGTCTCATATGAGTGATGAATTGATGTATTGCATGGAACATTTTAATTCCACTCATTCTTGCGACATTAACGGTCGTTATATAGTTGAAATGCCCTTAGTAAAAAACAAAGTCAAACTTGGTTTATCCAGAGATTTGGCCGTTAGAAAGCTCAATAGTAGTATAATTCGACTTGATAAAAATCCAATTTTTAAGGAATATTGTGATTTTCTCAAAGAATACGAGAAGCTTGGTCATATGGAAGAAGTTGACGAAAGTGTTCTTCCAGATCCTCATTATTATATTCTTCACCAAGCTGTACTAAGACCAGACAAAAGTACGAGCAAACTTAGAGTTGTATTTGATGCTTCAGCAAAAACATTTAATGGTATTTCGTTGAATGATATATTATTAAAGGGGGGAACTGTTCAAGGTGAACTTTGGTCAACTCTCTAACGATATCGCAAATATTTGATTGCTTTCACAGCCGATGTGCAAAAGATGTACAGACAGATAAAGGTCCACCATTCTCAGCAAGATTTACTTCAAATTGTTTGGAAAGATAGTGATGATGCTCCATTGAAAACTTATCGTTTGACTACTGTTATGTACGGAACCACATGTGCTCCGTTTCTAGCCACTCAAACTCTTTTTCAATTGGCTGAAGATGAAAAGGAAAGATTTCCATTAGCGTCACCGGTAGTTAAAAAGGATTTTTATGTTGATGACGTGCTCAGTGGTACACCAAATTTAGAAACAGCTTTAAAAATTCAGCATCACCTAATAGGTATGTTGAAGACAAGTGGAATGCATTTGTATAAATAGATCTCTAACAATCCTGAACTACTTTCACGAGTACCAACAGATGATCAAGAATATGTCTTTGGAAATGATGCAAGTGCTTCTGTGAAAACGTTAGGGATGTCTTGGAATCCTAGGCAGGATAACTTTCACTTTACATCGAACAGTACTGATTACCCGACCATCTTAACAAAAAGGAAAATACTATCATTCATTGCCAAATTATACAACTCTTTGGGTCTGGCCTGACCTCTTATTGTGAAAGCCAAAATTCTAATTAAAAAATTATGGTTGCTAGGTTTACCTTGGGATACAGAAGTTCCCGCGAAAAAAAGATTAGAATTTCAAAATTTTATACGTAATATACAAAACATCGACTTGTTGCAAATTCCCCGCTGTGTCATCCCAAAGGGAATTGTGTGAAATCCCCACTTGAGGGAATTCATGGTTTTTCAGATTCTTCGGAACAAGCTTATGGAGATTGTATTTTTGTCCGCAGCAAAGATTGCTTCAATAACATAAGTGTGCATTTATTATCAGTAAATCTAGAATAGCACCAGTTAAACGAGAGGCACTTCCATGTTCAGAGCTTTTAGGAGCCGTGCTTCTATCGAAACTTGTAAACAAGGCTCTTGATGCAATGCAATTTGGTGTTGATGCAGTCTATCTTTATACAGATTCAATTATTGTTCATTGTTCTTTCATGGATAAGAACACCATCACGTCATTTAAAATGTTTGGTAGCCAACAAAGTTATCCGAATAACGTACTTAACAAGCAAATTTGAATGGCATCATGTTCAATCAAAAGACAACCCAGCTGATCCATTGTCAAGAGGACTTTCCATGGATGAACTAATCAAGTGCAAACTTTGCACGCTATTTCGGAAGTTTTTATATCATGATTTAAGCTTGACAGCACACTATGATCGTACAGTCAACTGATTCTGCATTTACAAAGAACTTAAACCATTAGTGAACACCTATGTTCAATCTATTGCCCCCAATGACTTTTTTGACAATTTCTATAAACTGTCAAATAATTATTTGAAACTAATTCGAATTATAAGTTTAGTTTCAGATTCATTCGAAAGCAGCAGATAAA
This sequence comes from Latrodectus elegans, assembly GCA_030067965.1. Classification (NCBI taxonomy): domain Eukaryota; kingdom Metazoa; phylum Arthropoda; class Arachnida; order Araneae; family Theridiidae; genus Latrodectus; species Latrodectus elegans. The sequence continues at coordinate 98,838,921 of CM057820.1, read as the reverse complement.
GGTAACATTTGGTCGGTTTATTAGCTGTGCTGAACCTAATCATGCTCGTGACGTTTTAGTTAGAGATGCTCAAACCAAAGAATTTGGTGCTGATAATAAAATCCGTGGTGTTAAATTTAAATTACCAAATGGAAATCTTCTAAAAAGACCTGTATATAAAATTACCATTTTATCTATTGTTTAAACATTTGTTATTATTTTTTTATTTTAGATTAGATTATGTATCTGTGTTCTGTAATTAAGTATAGTTCTTTGATTTCTCATTTGTAAATTTTGCTTTGAAATGATATTTCAAGGCCCGATGGTATGTTAGCGCCAGCGTTTTGAAAGTTGACTAATTTTTCCGTACGCCAAATGCATCAACAACCCCAAAGGCCATGGAATAAACGCTTCACTTTTTGTTGAAATTCGTACGTCCACTCGTTCTTCTTTGTCAGCTTGTTTAAAAGCGGATTTAATCCCAATTGTTAATTGCGATATAAAACTTTATTTGAATTGCATGGAATTATTCTAAAAACATTACACCATAAATAGCTTTTCTCTTCTTTTCAACATGTATTTCAAGAAAAATTCTAAATTTTTGTATTTCTATGATAAGGAATTTGTGAATTTTTATTATTTCAAATGATCATTATACTATAAGAAATTTAAAATGTCACGTATTGAAATATTTTAGAAATCATCTTTCTGCGTTGTTTTAAATTATGGGAGAAAGACAATGATTTTAAGCTGAAAAAAATCACAAAATCAAATTATCAAAAAGTGAATTGTATATTATATTAATATTTAAACCAACATTTTTTATGATATGATGCTTTTGAACAAAAGTGTAAATGCATAAATAATATATGTTATTAAAATGATGTTTACGTTACTGTGAAAGAGTGAAATTGGATAAGTTCTACTTCCACCGTTGAATATCAACATATTTGAAATACGACAGTGAATGCAAATCTCTACTAGAATACTTTATTATATTTTTAAGCATTTATACCATCACCGATACATGTCGACAAGCACAAATATGATTTGTTGGAGATCGAAAAGAGAAGATTAAATCAACCGAGAGATAATTTAAAGATTAATTAATAGTAAACTATGATTTTTTGAAAATATAAAATAGGTTTATTTTGTCGAGAAAGGTTATTTCCTCGTGAAACCAAATTGTGTAGGCGTAGAAAAAAGTCCATTATATGTATGAATATGCAAAGTTTATCTATTTATTTTCATTGGCTAAACTTAAAACTAAAATATTAATGGTTAACATTTATTTTAGTACAACTTCTATCATTATTGAGAAGTTAATATTGCCATCTTCTCACGCTAGAATCTAAATTTAAAGCTACTGTCCAAAAATCCAATCCTGGAAAACATCTGCAGAGTAACAAATCTTTCCTGGAGTACTTTTCTCGGTGTAAGACGTCAATGTTACTTGATTGGACTAGCATTGCACCTCTCCTGAAATACGGAAAAGATAATGCAGATCTACCAGCATATTACCGATATAAGAGAGAAATAAAGATAATTATCAAGTCTTTCAGACACATACCAAGCATCTATGTGAATATTGACATAGGTCAGTGAAAGTCGACATTTTTCTGATTTTGGTCTTTCCCACAACATTTTTACTGTATTATGATATTATAAAGGACTAAGTCAGAGAATTTCACAATTTAATTATCTGTTATTTTGAATCCTCCAGAAAATAACTACCATAAAGAAGAATTTAATAAAAAATGGGTTTCTTTTCTGATTAAATCTTATACCATAAACTGAATAAGAATGTGCTAATATGAATCATATAGTTGAACTAATTAATTCTAACAAAAAATGTAAGATATACTTTTTGTTAAGAAAGGAATTTATCTTTAAATAAATGAATAAATATAGATCATGCGCAGAAAAACGGAAAATAAAGAACTTCAGAGCTAAAATATCAGCAAAGTTAACTCTTGACAGCACAGTAACATTATCAACACTCTCTCTCTTGTATGTTAAACAACAAAATAATTATTTTTGACCGTAAAGATTCTTCAAATAATAATAATATATGAGATTGAGAGGGGATTCTCAGAAAATTCTATCTATATCTATGATATGAATGTATATACATCATATTGTGGGTGTAGTATACATGTGTTAAAAGCCTAACGAACAATCACTTAACTAATTTTTCATTAAGTTTACTTGAGCATATAGCCATGTCAGGACGTCTAAAAGAAAATACTGCACTTCAGTAACAAATAACAAATTTATTGAACATTGCTCTTCGTCATTCTCTTACCACCTCTCTCGATCGAAGTACATTAACTGACTATATTTTGTTCGCCCTCTAGTGGCGATTTTTCAGTTCTCACATTCGGCCAGACTGACCTTACAATTGTCCTCAATTGATATAATAATATTCAATTACCAATTAATACGGCAAATATTAACATTAAGAGCTTATATTAGACACAGTAGATTAAATAAAATTATTAACTAGTAATTAACATTATATTTCATTCACAAAAAACAAATACTGTAATTATAATCATTAATAGTACACATCTTTGATTAAAAGTATAAAAATTATTATGTTAGATCAACAAAAAACTATAATAATAATATATAATACACTTTTTTTCCACTAGTAATTCTTAATACAATTCTAAATTCCAATAAAATTACTTACAACAAAAGTTTACAAGGTTAAATGAACTTAGTATTAAATCATTCACAGAATAAATTTAACAGACTTTCACTTGTTTGATGAATATTTCAGTATACAGTAAATAATCTTTAAAGTTATTATTTTTAGAGTCAATAGTTTATGATAAGTTCATTGCCTTTTAATTACAAGTTTTTCTTTAAATAAAAGTGGAAAGATCTCACCATTTAGGATCCCTCATTCAGCTTTAGTCCTTGCGAGTGGATCTATGTGGATTGCGTCTAGGGCTGTTCAGAGAATTGTCATCATCACTATGCACTATCGATGTCACTATCTTCATCCGAATCTGGTTCATTTATCCATGGTTTTAGTTGATTAATGTAAGCTGTTGTTGCGTAGAAGTGGCCTTTCTTTTTTTTCTTCCAGCTGAGTCACACGGTAGACATCGTTCGGCAATACCTCGGTAACAATAAGAGGGCCTCGGTACTTAAATTTTGTCTTCGTAGGTTGGCCTGAAGATTTCGGAGCTTTTTTCATTGCAACAATTTCTCCTCGTTCAAACGTCATAGCTCTACATCTTTTTTTATCATAATATTTCTTCATTTTTTGTTGACTTTCTTCTATTTGTCTTCGAGATTCTTCCTGCACTATAGATAGATCTTGCCAACTCTGAGCTTCTTCATCAGCTAACTTTCTCAAAATTCCATCGTTGGTTCGTGGAGGATAACCGTGCAGCAATTCAAATGGTGTCTTGTTTGTTGACTTATTAACAAAGTTGTTCAAGTTCCTCTCAACTTCATGTATTTTAATATCCCAATCTTTGTGATTCTGATCTTCCATACCAGTTGTTATTGTAGACAATATTGTTCTGTTAACTTTTTCAACCATTCCATTTGCACATGGTCGCTTCGTACAATTGAGTGTATGATGTATACCATTTTCAGCACAATATTGTTGAAATTGATGTGAAGTGAAACAAGTTCCTCGATCTGTTATTATTTTCTCAGGTAGACCATAAGTGTTTACAAAGTTTTTCAGAGTCTTCAGCACATGTAATGTTGACGTACTCTTCACTGGAGTCAATTGGACAAATCTTGTAAAATTATCTATCATGACCAGAAGTTCTTGATTACCTTTAGAACTCTTAACAAAAGGTCCTAAATGATCCATATGTATAACTGCAAAAGGTTTACGACCTGCTTTAATTGGATTTAATAAGCCCGGCTGTTTTCCTGACGGCGTTTTGTTCATTAAACATTCAAAATATTTTGAAATGTGCCTTCGTACATAAGGTTTCATATAAGGAAACCAATACAATTCTTTTATCTTATTAACAGTTCTGTCAACAGAAAAATGTCCCATAAGATCATGGAATTTAATTACTGTACTTTTTCTGATACTCTTTGGAATAACATAAAGAAATTTTTCTTTTCCATTTTCATTGATGCATCTAAATAATCGGTTTCTCTTAAACACGTAATTTCTTATAAGCTGTTTTTCTGCTTTTGTTCTATCATGATCTTTTTTTCTGAATATTTATTAATTTTCGTATTTCTGGATCAGCCTGCTGTATCATCAATATTTGTTCTTCACTCAAGGTCAAACAAACTTCTAACTTACTTTCTATGAGGGATATCAATGTATCTTCTGATTCCCAAACTGGAGCTCTGCTCATTGCGTCTACGTGAGCCATTTTCTTTCCAGGCCTATGTTCTATTTCAAAATCGAATTCTTGAATTAAATCACACCATCTTGCAATCTGAGGATTGTTTGTTTTCTTTGAATTCATGTACATCAGTGCTTGACAATCTGTCACTATTTTGAATTTTATGCCTAATAAATACTGCCTTAATCTTTCGAGAGACCACATAATGGCCATCAATTCGAGCTTGCTTGAATGATACTTCTTTTCATTTTCAGTTGTCTTTTTGCTGACACAATAAACCAACAGCCATTTATTGTCTGGTCCTTGTTATAAAAGCATGCCTGCTAAACCACTAGAGCTTGCATCACAATGTATTTCCGTTTTAGCTTGAGGGTTATAATGGGCTAACACTGGTTGCTCTGTGAGGCTAATTTTCAATAATCGAAAAGTCTGCTCTTACTCTTCTTCCCACTTGAAAGATTGTTCTTTTTGCAAGAGTCGTGATAAAGATTCTGCCTTTTGTGCATATTTTTCCACAAATCTCCGAAAATAACCAGTTAAATCTAAAAATCTACGAATATCATAAATATTCTTAGGAGTTGGGAATTCTCTTATTGATCTAATTTTTCTCATTCCTGGTTTTATTCCTTCTCTATTAACAATAAACCCTAAAAATTCTACTTCCTTTTTACCAAATTCACATTTTGACAATTTTAAAGTCAAATTAGCAGATCTAAGTTTGTCAAATACCTCTTTTATTCGTTCAATCATATTAGTCCAATTCTTCGCTGGTATCAAAATATCATCTAAATAACACAAAATTTTCTTATTTAACAATGGTCCTAATACTTGATACATTAATCTCTGAAATTCTGAAGGTGCATTTGCCAAACCAAAAATCATACGTTCAAACTGACCTGTTTGATCTGGGGTAATAAAAGCAGTTTTTAACTTAGCTTCCTCTGTTAATGGTATTTGGAGATAACCATGTGCTAAATCTAATGTCGTAAAAATATTACATTCACCAAGACATTCTAATAAATCATCAATTCTGGGCAAAGGGAATTTATCTTTAATTGTCTGATTATTTAATTTTCTGTAATCTACAACAAGTCTATTCTCACCAGCTTTTTTACGAACTAAAAATACTGGGCTGGCATAAGGTGATCTTGTTTCGGAAACTATTCCGTTTTCCTTCCATTCCCCAACAATATTCTTAATACAGCTTCTCTCAGTTGCATTTGTTTTATAGGGACGTAAACAAACTGGTTTGCTTCCTGGAACTTCATTAATTTCCATTTTAGTTGATGTAGTACATTCTAACTCACTTATATTCATGGCAAAACAGTCTCTATAATCATTAACTAATTTCACAATTTCCAACTTCTTATCATAAGAAATAGCTTTATCGAATTTAATATTGTCTATTTTAATCGCGCATTTATCCTTATTTACAGTGTATATTGTATCTTCAGTAGCATTACATAGATTATTAAATGGAAGAATAAATTCAGAATTTAAATTCCAATCCTGCGATATATCTTTTACCCTATTCAGACATTGATTTTCTTTTAACTTAACATCAAAAGAGCCGTTATTCATAATAAGAATTACCGTTTTACCATTTTTAATTTCCAAAACAGAATCGAATTTTTTTTCTTTTCCCTCTAATAATACAAGACCGTTTTCCATATTTTCTGTTTTAACCTGAATAAAATTTATGCTATTTTTTTCTATTATAATAGGTTTTTCCGTTTTCAGTTTTATTTGTTGATGTTTCGATTCGACTTCCGCTTCAGAAAACGGAATACTATTCGAATACCAAATGTGCAATTTGGAGCCAATTCGGGCGAAAGCGATTTCTGTTTTGTCTAGAAAGTCTCTTCCTACAATTAGGTCAAACGACATAGTATCATCATTCATAACGTATAGTTCAAGTGTTGCTAACGTCGTCGATTGTTAATTCCACTTGACTTTTTCCAAGTGTGAAAGCAGATGCAACAGTAGAGCCAAATCCAAACAATTTTCTCTTTAACGGAATATTCAATTTTAATTTAATTGCAACCGAATTTTTAACTAAAGAAATTCTCGATCCCGTATCTATTAAGCTATTTATCAAATGCTCAGAATTATTTACTTTTGCTTCCTTCATAAAAGCATTTAATGGTGTAAGGTTTTCAACATTTACCATCAAACTATTTTTATCTTTGTTTATCGAACAATGCCGTTGGGTATGTCCCCTCTCACCTCATTCTCTACAAATTAAAATTTTTCTTTCTTTTGGACAGTCTTTAGAAATGTGCCCATAATCATTACAGTTGAAACATTTAACGCTATTTTTATCATTACGAGAACTAAAATTCGTGTTACGCTTTTTTTTAGAATAAAACACTCATTCTTAGGAAACTTTTTAAATTCGCGGTTTTCTCTTACTTCACTTTTGAAATTTTCATTTTTACTGCGATCATTAAATTTTCTTACATAATTATCTAAATAAGATGTTTTTTCAAAAAAGTTCACGTTTTTGTTTTCAATACAAGATTTCATTCCGAATCTAGCATTTTCAAACGAATCTAATTTTTCTGCTAATTTATCTGGATTAATGAAATTGGTCCATTCATCTATGAAGTGATTACGAATGGTAGGGGAAACACTTTTCTTTAATTGTTCTGTAACAATTAAGTCCTTAAGATCTTCTAAATTAGTAATTTGAAGACCATCTAACCACTCATTAAAATAATTTCGTAACTCATAAGTAAAATCTTTCCATGTATTCTAATTGTACGAGAATGTTCATAAAATTTCTGCCGAAATCGTTCTGGACTTAATTTAAATCTTTTTAATAATAGTTTCTTCACATAATAGTAATCATTTACTTTATCGTCCGGTTCTCGGGCAATACACTGGGTTATTTCATAGGGTAGAAGAGATGGAAAACCCAATGAGCTTCATCTAAACCCATTCGTCGCGCTTGTCTTTCAAATACTATAAGATAAAAACTTATATCACCTTCATTCACATCATATTTTTGCATAAGATGTTGCAAATTGCAAGAATCGCGCCTTTCTGAATCAAAATTGTTCGCATTACCGGCATATTCGTTTTGTAAACGTAATTTTTGTAACTCAAATTCACGAACTGCGCTTTCTTCCTCGTCTTGTTTTTTAGCTAAGCGATCTTCAATAATACTATCCAATAAAACTTTAACAAATTCTTCTTCATAATTTTTTGAACTAATGATTATGTTCCTTAAATCTATTTATTACCTTACAATCTTGGGGAACGGTTTCTCCTAATTCAGTAGCTAAAGTAATTAAATCTATCTTTTTGCCTTTCACCAGAAATGAAGTCATTTTAGAACTTACAGAAATCAAAAGCGAAAAGATATAAAAGATAACTCACTTGCGTATTTTCGTTTCGTTTATTCCGTGTTGATGTAACTGGTCGTTTCATGTACCTTTCGTCCTTTTCCTTCTTCTTCATTCAAAATTAATCCTTACTTATGAGGAGCGTATTCCTATTTTGAATCGTAATTCACAACCATACGAGTTTCGATATCGGAGAAGAAAACAAAACAAGCATCAAAGGGCGATACAATCCCGCTTCTGAAATGTTAAAAGCCTAACGAACAATCACTTAACTAATTTTTCATTAAGTTTACTTGAGCATATAGCCATGTCAGGACGTCTAAAAGAAAATACTGCACTTCAGTAACAAATAACAAATTTATTGAACATTGCTCTTCGTCATTCTCTTACCACCTCTCTCGATCGACGTACATTAACTGACTATATTTTGTTCGCCCTCTAGTGGCGATTTTTCAGTACTCACACATGCATTTACATAAAATAAAAAGTGAAAAAGGGAATTGCAATAAGCTGTCAAAATATCATTCTAATGAATAGAAAAGGATAAATAAAAGCTAGTTGAATTCATCAAATTGCAACAAATTACCTATAAAAAATAGTAAAATCCAATCAGTTATAAACTTAGAAAAAAATATGAATCAACTATTAATTTTACTGTTACATTTTATTCCTGAATAGTTAATGTCAAAAGAAAGTAACATTTTTTTAATATTATTTTATCTTAATAGTTTGTCATCTAATTCTTAAAATGTTTTGCAATAAAGGTAGAATTTTGGGTGACAAATTAAAATCTAATAAAATTTTGTAATAATTTGTGAATTCGAGAAAAATATAAATGAATTTCCAAAAACATTAAAATTTACAAATGATAGTAAAACAATGAAAATATTTATTTTAATGGGATCTTCTCTAGGATTATTTCACCCTCTGATACTATGAATCTCACAATATTGAAAGGCAATTTGTGGTTATTTGTACGAAGGACATTTATAGTGTGAAATCTTTACTACAAGAGTAATTTTATAAGCTAGATCAAGCAGACTTAACCTATCTTCTCCATTTCACTCGCAAAACAATGCGACCATGATCTTTACATATTCTGTTCAACATTAATAGAAAAAAAAATCTTAGGAAATGTATGAACAACTTTCCAAGCACAAACAAGATGAATTAGTTCATCAATTTACAGCTATTTGATACCGAAAATATCAATTTTTTTAAGATAATATTTACGATTTCTTTCGCGAATATGAAGAGTAAATAACAGGTTTTCATTTAACGGTAATAATTCACGAAATATCATTATCTTAAATATTGAATTTATTTATTTAAAATTCCAAAATTCAAAATTTTAGATATCAATAAATAGAAAAATATCAAAAATGTTGATATTACTTTGGAGTTTAAAATTAGAAATACTATTAATATTTGTAATCTATGTTAATAAAATTACGTTTTTACCCAAATATTAATAATCCCAACTTCAAAGTTATTTTTGAATACCTCACTATGATTAAATAACTTGTATACTTAAAATTCTGCATCTGTGAAATTCAATGGATTAAAATTTTTGGATTCTAGTTTAGAAATAAAAGGGGGTTGTTATATTATAAATAAATACAATATATTTTTCAAAAATACAAATGAATTGGATCTTATTTTAGTTATAGTAATGTTTTTTTTTTTTTTTTATCTTCTGTGTCTTCACAGGATGGAAGAAAGAAATATTGATATAAAGTTATGTTTGGTCATTGATATACAATAGAATTTTTAATCGAAGAATTCGATTCTAAGCACTGAGATCAATTTTAATAAAAAGTCTAATGGAATCAATTTAATAATGCTCTCTTAAAAAAGAATGAATGTAATAAATGTTGAAGCAAATTGCATGCAAGATTATTTAAATTTCGCAAGATAATTTCATTTATTCTAAAATTTGTTTTCTAAAAAAAAGAATAATAATAATAATTTTTTTAAAACTTACGAAATTATGAAAATTATATTCATGTAAATAATTTAATAATTTCATAATCTTTGAAGATCGTCGAAGATTATGCGTGTTGTTTTGCAAAAAAAAAAAAAACCAAATGCTTCTTGAAAATAAGAATAAAAATATATCAATAAACAAAAATTTAAAATGTAAATATAATATATGATTACTTATTACCATTTATTTTAAGAGCGTATAAAAGGAAATTTAGTTAATTAATTTAAATAAGAGCGTAAAAATAAAAGGAAATCCATTTCAGCTAGTTCGTATACATTTTTAAAATTGCTTTCAACTTTGTACGCATTTTTAGATCAAACAACCAGCTTTCTTTCGGGTATATCTGAAAAATTTAGTTATTTTAAAAAAATAAATTTCAATCTGAATTAATTCACAATTTTGAAATAGGTTTTGGTTAAATTTATATATATAATTCTCATATTATTTGCCAGCCGAACTTCTGAATTAAATACGACTGCTTTGAATGAAAGGCAATTTTATCAATGAGTTGGTTTCCAGGTAATTTAAATTAAAAGGTATATTTCATTTGGAAATTTTCATTTCATCATCTAATTAACTTTAATAGTAATTGATTCTGATATGAATTAATTTTAAAATTGAAATTTTTGAGAAGTAATTTATAGGATTTAACAAAATTCCAGTTATTTTCCCTTTATTACTAAGCGGATTGGCTCAAAAATTATCATCTATCTATAATCTGGAGAGAGAAAAAAAAGGTACGTATTCAGATCCCCCTTTTTTAACTCGTTTTTTTTTTTTTTTTTTTTTAGATAACAATATTTGTGTTTTTATTATTTTTGTCCATTTCAGCGAACTGCTTACACTTATTTTGGTATGTAAGAAAAAACAAAAACTGAAAGAGTCGAGTTGTTGCTTTTGAGAAGAGCAGATGTAAAATCATTAACTCAGTGAGGTGAATCAGCTACAAAAAAAAAATAAAGAGTGTTTAAATTCTAGATTCCTACAGTCCATTTATATATTTGAGCTATTGACACCAACATTTATGGTCATGTTCGCCGGAGCCTTTGGAATAATTGATGAGATATTGACTACAACGAATTCGAGAAAGATGAGTAAATAACAACAACCCAATACTTTTTGAGAGCGACATCAAACGCTATGAGTTATGAGCATGAGCTTTTTTGGTCATTCACTCCCATGAGGTAATTTAAGTTACCAATTTGAATTAACTGAGTTGAGCTTAATAACTTATTTTTTCATTATTTGTGTTGTTGATGAATTTAATTGTATATAGATTTAAAATTGAGTTTTGAGTTTCATTTTCAAAACGTTTATAAACATGCATAAAATTAATTTGCAAGTTGAGGTTACAGAGTTAAAAGAGGTCATTACTGATAAAATGACAATTGTAGAGCTAACGGACATTATAAAGAATAATGCCTCATTTAAAAATGGGCCCGATGATCTCTTAAAATCTATAAAAGAGAACCAATTATTAGAATTAGAGACAATTGAGGAAAATAAGCAGAGTTGCAATTAGAACAAATAAAATTAGACAGAATGCAGTGGCGTAGCGAGCACAATTGGCGTCCGGGTACGATACCAATTATGACACCCCATTTAAAAAAATAGTAATATAATATATAGAATAAACATGTAATAAGAGTATAATGCAAATAACAACAGCAAAGTATCTATTTTAAAATAATCTTAAATATAGATAATTTTAAAGACTCGAGTTGTACTTTTAAATTTGAGGTAAAGAATCTAGTAAAAAATCTTAACTAGAATAGGATTCAGAAATGCACCAGTAGAAATGAAACTTACGGAAATTTAGAATTAGTCAAAGATTGTGTAAGAAAATCATTTTTCTGAGATTCAATGATATTAACCATGTGTTTCCAGACAGAGTGTGCAAATTTGATAAATCCAAATGCAAAAAATCCGGCAATCTAATTCTAAGTGTTATATCAATCGTATGTAAATAAGTAAATTTAAAGCAAATATAAATAAATTCTTTTTTAGAATATGGTTTTTATTTTTGGCATGAAAGTGTTTTTATAAATTTTAATAATCTAAATTGTTCTCTTTTTCTAGATTTTTTAATTAACAAAATATAAAATATAAGAACTAGTTAATATTCAATTTAAAGTTCTGTATTGTTTAGATAAAAGTTAATTATTTACTGAAATAACAATCTAGACTTTAATTTATTTTTAGTAATTTTGATCACACATTTTGTATTTTTGAATACCTTTTACACGTCAGATATATATAACTTATACTATTTTCTAATATATCGGTCTTATAATATCTACTGAAATGAATGTACAAAAAAGTCACATTTATTTAAATTCTTAAACTGAGAGATTATTGTATGTTTTATTCTAAGTCATCATGATGCTTTTCAAACTCTTCTGGACGTATTATTTAATATAGCTTAAAAATACTTATTCTTTGAAATTAAAATATCATTTTTCTACAAAGTAATCGGAATTTATGACGTTTCACATCACGCATTGGGGATTATACATAAATTTACAGAATTATCCATATATTTCAATAATTTATCACATTTACTGAGTTTAGTGGGGACTATGTCTAATCATTGGTTATTTTACATAAATTGCCGGACTAGTCACTTTTACAGTAATTATGATTTTGCTCTGAGGATATTTCTCTCTGAAAATTTTTAACTTAATTATAATATGTTTAATAAGACTCTAATGATTTTAATATATATTTCTTAATTAAAATAAAAACTAATTTTTATTAAAAAAGGAACTTTTTTTATGCTGAATCATTTCACGAATCAATTTATAACATTAAAAAATATTACTAACCTGTAGTTGTTTACAAAGCATAATAAATTTGCCTTATTTCATTATATTCGACTTTATTAGAAAACAAAATATATTTTTTATTTCAGAATGCTTACAAATCTTCAAAATAAGCATTTTAAAATTTTAATTTTCTATATTTTTAAATATGAATTAAGTTTAAGCAATAATATAAAGGTATTAGTTGAGATTATTTTGTTGTTTTCTTTAAATATATTCTTTATACAATTAAACAATAATAAAATTAAATAATTAAAAATAATAAAAGAAAATTATTTACCTTTAAGCGAAATTGAAATTTAATGCACTTTAAGTTATGATTTATATTTTGGTAGATGTTAATTTGTTTCCATTTTATTTAAAAATCATCTAAGAAAATATAATAAAGTATAAGAATACTTGGATAATAGATAACAAATTAATAATTGATTTTATATTTATTAATAAAATATACAACACGTATGCCTTAAGAATTTCTTCTATAGATAAAGTTTTTGATGTACTAATGTGGCTCTTTAATTAATACCGCTTGTCAGAAAGCGCAAAGTCGCACTTAATGGTTCATGAGAACTTAAAGATGAGCGCATGGATGTATCTTCTCTTATGATAAAAGGTATTACCTTATCCAAAAATGTTGCATACAATTTTTGATTCATCCTCATGTAATTCAAGAAATCTTTATCTTACGACTGTATTTCTGTAATTAAATTTAGATGTGAAAGAGTTTCATGATGGAGCAGCCAATTTTTTGCCCATTTCTTCTTTTTTATTTATTTTTTATTTTTTTTATTTCTTTTTCTTTTTATTGTTTATTTTCTTTTCGCCACCATCACAGTCCAAAGTAACAACCAATAATACTTCTGTACTTAATTTACTCATGTAACTTAGCTTACTATGATAATATTTAATGGTTGACGTTACAAGCAGACAAATGAGTACAACTATAAAAACTAAAAAGACATATAAATACGTCAAGTCATAAAAGTGACTGAAAAACTCTTTTAAATGATTGAAACTTTTGGCGATTTTCGATTTCCATTTACAAGGCACACATTTTAAGCCAAAAGCACAATAAATGTTGAAAAAATGACCCTTAAAAATAGCCTCCCACTCCAGATATTCCTTCCATACTGCGTTCAGCAGAATTTGAAGTTAAGTATGTGCTTAATTACTTTCTACCCCCTTCAACAAATCCAAGCAGAAAAATCCTATCATATGTCGCCGTGACCTTCGAGAATAGTGGCGGGCTAAACTAATTTTATATTAACTCATATTTCTTAAGCTATTTTTCGCACTGTGTTTCTAGGATTTCAGTTGATTCCTTTCTTGATAATTTTGCGAATTTCATTTGTATTCACAGTTCTCCTTCTTGGTTTTCGGGATCTATCAATGTCATGGTCAAGCTCCAAAAATCGTTCGTTACCGTTTGCCTCTGTATATTCAGCTTTCTGCCAATCTGCATTTCCTTTAATCCAGCCTCTAAGAAAGCAGTTATTTTTCATCGTTGGTTTGGCATATTATTTCAAACAAGGAAATAAAAACTACCTATTTGTTTTGTAAATTGTGGAAATCTGCGTGCCAGCTAAAAAAACAGCTTTCCCTCATTCATTAATTGCTTGGAATGCTTCCAGTGGAAAGTTCTTTAATGGAGAAAAGAAAATATTTGATTGTAAATAGAAAAGTCACATTGACCCTGTGGATACCGTAAGAGTCTGCATTTATTCCATTAAGATAGCATCCGATGTGAAGTAGGCTACCATAGGTCTTATTTTCCTGTCATTTCATTATTTAGGAGATCAGTGAAGCTTTTCGTTTTACTCTTTCTTATTTTGTTGTAGAAATTTCTATTCAAACTTGCTATGTATTCATTTAAAAGTTTCATTTTGAGGTCTCTGTAAATGGAGTAATTTCGTATAAGCCAACTTGAGTTTGTTAAAATATGTAGATGCTTATTTTGGCAGGCACAAAGTCTTTTCATTTCAGAATTGCTAATGTTAGCCCAAGCTGGTGAAGCATAAGTAAGAATGGATCTTACAGTGGAATTGTAAATTACTTTTTTTCGGTTTTATGCTAATTTTGGAATATATTCCAAGAAGGCTGTAAAGTTTGTGGAAAGCTACATTAGCTTTCGAAATTGCTTTAGTGATTTGATCTTTCCAAGTAAGTTTATTATTAGTTACAACGTCAAGATAGGTAGCTCTATTTACAATTCTAACTTCTGCATCAAATAGGATGACATTATTAGTATTTCTTTCTTTTTAATAATAAATATTTGAGATTTTTGCATATTAATTTTGACCTTCCAGTTTTCACACTAGTTTTCAACATTTTCTATTTTATTTTGCAGTCTATGAAGAACAAAGTTAGCAAATTTTGATTTTGTAATAATGACAGTGTCACCAGCATAATGTCCCGTTATAGAGTTTGGATCATTTCTGTCGATAGGAAAGTTAGTAGTGTAGAGGAGGTATAGAGCAGGATATAGAAGGCTTTCTTGAGGGACACCTGCTTGGATGTTTCTTTCAGAGAAGTAGACATTATTATAGTAGATTTTGAAAGTTCTATCAGGGTAAGCTCCTATTTGTTTTACTAACATTAAAATTTCTTAAGCAAAAGAAATCCTTATAAAAAGTGGTGGACATGAATTAAAACAATAAAAAGCAGTAGAATTTGGTTAACAAGTTATCACCCTGTTAGTTATCCTATTTGTTTTACTAACATTAAGATTTCTTAAGCAAAAGAAATCCTTATAAAAAGTGGTGGACATGAATTAAAACAATAAAAAGCAGTAGAATTTGCTTAACAAGTTATCACCCTGTTAGTTATCACCTTGCATTTATCAGAATAAAAAAATAATTTTTAATCTATCTAAATCTTGTATTTTATGACAAGCGTTAAAAATATTTTATTATATTTAAAAATATAGTTATAAGAATATTCA
The DNA here is from genome assembly GCA_030067965.1 of Latrodectus elegans. Taxonomy (NCBI): domain Eukaryota; kingdom Metazoa; phylum Arthropoda; class Arachnida; order Araneae; family Theridiidae; genus Latrodectus; species Latrodectus elegans. The sequence goes on along the minus strand of CM057820.1, from coordinate 98,823,508 downwards.
TTTCTTAGTATATATATATATATATATATATATATATATATATATATATATATATATATATATATATATATGTATATATATAAATTTGAGCATGTGTGCATAACATTAACTGTGACTTTTGGCGAAACTATTATTCCTAAATAAGTAAATAAATACATTCAGAATATTAACATTCAAAGTTAATTTCAAAATTTATAATTATGATGTGAAATTATTTTTTCCTTCTTAATTTTATAAATTATTAAATAATAATTGAAAACTTAAAGCCATTTTCTTCGTTAAATATGGTAGAAAATATATTAATTAATCAGAAATGAGTTAGAAAACCAAAAGTCAAAACTCAAAACGGAATACAAAATATAAGTAAATTTCTTTTGGATTAAGGCATCTAGAACCTAAACTAAAGCCCCTTAAGCTTAAAAAAACTAAGCCTTTACTCTAAACGTTTTTCCTGCATCACGTATAATTCAAAGCAATATCGCTAGAACTCTGATGATGTTTTTTGAGTGGGCATCATCTGAATTTTGTCGAATTCTATGAAATGAACGGAATTTGCAAACAATACACCTATTTATACTATTTTTGATATAATGTTAAGTAATATAAATACATAAAATTAAATGTTCAAAGAATACTCTGATAACCAAAAATTTACTATTGGATTAGATAAAAATTTCATTTATTTTTCAGGTAGAAAATTTCTACAAAATTTCAAATTTCTAGGAATTTCAAGGATATGGTTACAGTTTCTTCATATTTATACATCTAATATATATGCTACTAGTAAAACCAGAATTTCATAAAAACATAACCGTCTTTTTATTAACTGTATTGTTGGAGAAGTCGAAATTTCCTTCTATTCGTCTTCAGTTCCAGTTTTCAAAACACTCTTCCATTTCATGTAATTGACAATAGCATTAAAATTTACTTTTATTTATAATATAAACTAGATAAAATATAATGCATTTGTACTTCGTATCACTTCTTTAAATCAATAGGTTAGAGGGCGTTCTTATGTAATATGATCGTATTGATTGCATTTTACTTATTGATTAATTCTTTACATTATGTTTAATGCTGTATGTGATGTCTAATTTTAAAATAGTTAAATACACATCTTAATCAAAATAAAATTTATTAATTAAATATAAATATTTCATATAATACCTTTGATTTTGAGTTTATTGGCTCAGAACTGAACATTTTAAAATAATTTTCAGATTATGCTAAACATCTTTCTGTAATATAAGCGATTGACTCTACTGGACGATTCAACTATGGGTTCATTATTTCGAAGCGAAGAAATGACATTATGTCAATTATTTCTTCAATCTGAAGCAGCATATGCATGCGTTTCTGAACTTGGAGAACTTGGATTGGTTCAATTTAGAGATGTATGTATTTTATTTATTTTGCATTTTATATTATTTTTTATTTGTATCACCAGCCTTTAATTTGTTATTAAAATAAATATTTTTTTTATCCAAATGCTAAGATTAGATGATTGTTATATTTTTTAGTTATGGTTATTATGAGTTATAATTGTAGTAGATGCATGTATTTAAACATTTTAAAAGTGTAACAATAAATTTTGATATAAATAATGATTTATTTAATATAAATAAATAGTTATTTACATTAAAGTTTATTTTCATTAATCTATATTAAGTAAAAATTTTATTGTAAAAAATATTTTTATATCTACAGATGTTATAAAATCATCTTCCTCAACACTTTCAATGGATTTACCATCATTTTCAATTTAAAATATTGGGTCTGACTCATGATCCATTCTTTTACATCTTCATTATATCTTTTGAACAGCTGGAAATTTTCAAAATGATATTTTTGAATTCTGTAATTGACACATCATTCTCATCTTTTTTCTCATACATTTCCTTTTCTTGAGCTTTTTCCCTTTTCTCATTTTCCGTCTCCTTTGTAATTTAATTTATTTTTCTGATTCTGATTATTGGAGCTCTACTGTAATTAGTTCCATTTAATTATTGTTTTATATCATTTGCACATATAAAATCCTAGTATACATAACACGTGTGGTGCAATTAAAAAAAATATTGCTAACCACGAAATTCATGAGATTGATTACGTGAGTGTTTCATATTAAAAAATATTGTGAATTTCAAAATGACAATACATGGACATATAATCTGAATCTTAATGTTGCCAATCCTTATGTTATTTATAGTAGGATTAAGCCCATTTGGAATAAGTAATAGCTCTTTGATTAATCTATAATGAAAAATCTTGTATCTTTAATTTTGTATGGTTATTATAGCTTAAAAAATGATTATTAATATTGATCACTTTCATCCAAACTTTATTAATTTACAATATTTCCACTGATAAAACCTTTTGTATAAGTTAAATATTTGCTTTATTAATCAAATATATTTTATTAATTTCATTAGCTCAATCCTGATGTTAACGCTTTTCAAAGAAAGTTTGTAAATGAAGTTCGAAGATGTGATGAAATGGAACGAAAACTGAGTAGGTTTGCTTAAAAAATTTGAATTCTTTCATTAATTTTATTGCTACATGCATAAAATTTAATTATTTGAGATAGAGCATTTTAAAAGTTTTTTATTAAAATATGCTTAATACTTTTTTGATGTGGTGCAAAATCATCAAGAAATGTGATTTTAATTTTACAAATGATTATTATGAAAATTTTTTTTTTAAATAAAGTTTACAATTGAGTTTAAGAAAGCTTATTATAATATAATTTTTTGCTTAGTTTAAAGTAATAATTCCAAATTTCAATTATTTGAACACAATTATAGTTTGCTATATATTTTTTATTTATAATGTCTTCAGTTTATATGTAAATTTTTTTATTGGATTTAAAATATCTAACAGTTTTAAAAATGATCAATTTAGATTGAGTTCTTTCTCATTACCGTTGTATCATTAGAGTGTATTGTGTAACTTTCTGTAAAGCCCATTAAATGTTTTGATTAAATTTTAGCACCTAGTTTGGGTTCCAAAGGATTCAAACTTGTAGATTTCTATACCAGAAATATTTTACTATGGATTTATTTATTTATTATTTTTTTGAATTTGATATGTGAATTAGTTATTGATTAATTGATGAGCTCTAATGTGCATTGAGTTCTTGTAACTCTTGAATCTTATGGAATGTTTTTGTAATTTTAAATGTGTTTTGTAAAATTAAAAGTTATTATCTTAAATCTGAAATTTGAATTTTGCTTAAGTTTAAAATTTTAAAAGTTTTTTATTTATTATTTTATTTATTTTTTGAAAATTATACTTTATACTAAAATGGCTGACTGAATAACTTATTTAATGACAAAATACTTGTTAAACTGTATTTTTTTTACTATTTAGGGTTTTTGGAAAAAGAAATCAAAAAGGATAGCATTGCCATGATGTCATTTGGTGATAATCCTGAAGCTCCCCAACCTAGAGAAATGATTGATTTAGAAGTAAGAGTAATATATATATATACGAGGGTTGCTATTTATATTTCTGGCCTTGGCAACAGTAAGTGTTGCTAAGCGACTGAAGACGATTTTAATCGAAAGTTTGATATTTTTAAACATAAATTCAGCTGACGATTTACCATTATAGCTTTATTTGTTTTGTTGACAGTAAATTGAAAAGTTCTTCTCTGTCAAAAAATGGAATTGAATCGTGAACATTTTCGTGCCATTATTTTTCATAACTTTCGACGTGGATTGTCAAGACAAGAGTGCTTCGATGAACTTAATTCTTTATACAGCGATAAAGCGCCATCCTACAGCACTGTAAAAAATTGGTATAACGAATTTAATCGTGGTCGATGTTCGATCCAGGACGAATCCCGTGCAGGTCGTCCAAAGTCCGTTGTTGTGCCAGAAAAGATCAATGCTGTGCGTGAACTGATAAAGCAAGATTGTCATGTGACATACCGTGAGATAGAGGCGTCTTTGGACATTAGTATGACTAGTATCAATAAAATATTGCATGAACATTTGAGCGTAAAAAAATTTGTTCGCGTTAGATCCCGCATAATCTGACAAACGCTCAAAAAAAGGCTCGTGTCGATTGGTGCAAGGAAATGTTGGAAAAATACATTCAAGGTACATCAAAGGCTGTGTATAACATCTACACAGGTGACGAATCATGGATCTATGCAAATGAGCCGGAAACAAAACAGCAATCAACTGTATGGGTCTTCCAAGACGAGGCAAAACCAACAAAAGTTGTTCGAGGAAGAAGCACATCGAAACAAATGATTGCCTGTTTCTTCGGCATTAACGGTCATGTGGCAACAGTGGCGTTAGAGCAACGCAGGACGGTCAATTCTGAATGGTACACGACCATTTGTTTGCCAGAAGTCATCGGAGAAATTCGAAAAAAGCAGAAGAACAGGCGAATCATTCTTCATCATGACAATGCGAGCTCTCACACATCGACTCAAACAGAGGCATTTCTGACGGAGCGAAAGATCGAACTGATGGGTCATCCGCCGTACAGCTCTGATTTGGCACCCAATGACTTCTTCTTATTCCCACACATCAAAAATAAATTACGTGGACAACGATTTTCGACCCCCGAAGAAGCGGATGACGCCTTCAAAACGCATGTTTTGGAGTTACCTCAATCGGACTGAAAAAAGTGCTTTGAAAATTGGTTCAAACGCATGCAAAAGTGTATTGATCATCATGGAGAATATTTTGAAAAACAATAAAACCAATTTCTATCCTACATATTTGTTTTTTCATTATTAGGCCAGAAATATAAATAGCAACCCTCGTATATATATATATTATAACTTTATGTGTGATTTCAAAGTGAATATTTTTGGCATTAAGGTGCACATTGTGGAAGATTTCTTTAACAAATAAACTAAGCCTTAAAATAAAAAATTTGTTTTGCAATATTATGTATGCAATATGCTATGGTTGATATTGTACACTTATATTTAACATTTTAGTTTCAAACTTAGGAATTATTCTTATCTTGAGCAGGATTTTTTCTTGTGCTATAAACTGTAATTATGTATTAAATACACACCAGCATGACATGCTTTCTAGTCTGTTTTAAAATAAATCCAGTCAAGTTATTATTTCAATGGAAGTATAATTAATAATAAAATGAAAATCAATCCAAACAAAATTATTTGTATTATGTGTAACATAAAATGCTAAAGGTTTGAATAAGGGAAAAGGTCTTTCAAACAAGAAGAAAATATTGTACAGCTTGGAAGATCTGGCCACTGCAATCAAGATGAATAAAGTTGACAAATAATTAATATAATGCAATGCAAATAAATCAATGAGATAATAAATACTTTTCTTATATTTGAAAATTTTGCAAACAGCTAATATTGTTTAATGTTGCCTAGAGTATTATTAAGTGTCAGTATTAGTAAGATTTATTGAATGTTTTGGTCAGTCAAGCATTTGAATAAATGGCTAGGTTGTCTATAAATGACAAAATTTTTTCTCTAGCCAAAATTCTGAGGTTGAGGACTGGTAATGTCATCTAAGAGAAAGCTGTAGAATATAGGCTAAGATTAATTACTAGAGAGCTTATAAATTATTTTAAGCGTTTTTTAATATAAATTGCAAATTTTATTGATTCAAGTTGCAAAAATTGGGATTAATTTATAATAATTTAAAATTTGAAATTGGGCCAGTAACGCAAAATTCATAGGTAGCATAGTAAAGCAGCAAACCAAGTTAAACTAAGCGTGTTCTTAATATGAGTATTTTAGTAAACTAAAGAAAAAAATTATACTTTACCTAATAAAATATTATTTAATTGAAAATGAAAAAGTTTTTTTAAGTTTCATATTGGAACAAAGTACAAGTGAGTGCTGCACTATATATAAAGGTGCCATCATTTCTACCTCTTCCAGTGCTAAAAGGGGAATGTCTCAGCTGCCAGGCATTAGAAACAAAGAACAGGAATGAAAATGAGAGCAATAGCTATTTTTTTATTGAAGTAGTGAATTGAAAAAGTCCAGAAATAGCATTTATAAAAATTAATTGGTAAAATAATCCAAATAATAAAAATACATTAAATTAGGTATGTTAAATAGTGTCTTGAAAATCCTTTACAATTTTACTTTATGCTTAATAAATGAACTATACATAATGTTAATTTTTCTGCAAATAAGTTTTAAAAATTTTTCCTGATTGTTAACTGAAATTAAAAATTATAGCTCCATGAAAATTTTTAGATTTGTAATGAACTAACAAATTGTCATGTGAAATAAAAGTTTAAATGTCAAAATTTTTGAAAATGTTTTCAAAAGTTATTTAAGAGTCCTACAATTTTCAAAAGAAATGAATACACGATCAGATTAATATAAAATTATTTTTACAAATAAGTGAAAATATTGCTTATATAAAGAAAAAGCATTTTTATTAATAAATTGTAAGGTGTGGTAAGAATTTCATTTTTGGTAAAAATTTAATACAATAAATTATTTTCAAATAAGAGCCACATCAGCAATTGCATTCAGGTGAACATTAAAAAAAAAAAGGTTCAAAAACACAAGGAAAGCTTTTATTAAATTTTTGTTAAAGATTATTTTCCTGACTGATACCTTCATACTTTATTTCATGTATATCTTCAGGATCATTTTCTAGATTGTTAATTTTTTCCTCAAAATTTTTATTTAAATCATTAAAATATTGTAATTTTATTTTTGAATCTTATAATATTATTTTTAAATTTTGTTTATTATATTTATATGAATATTATCTTTAAATTTCGTTTTAATATTGTTATTTTTTATATCAAGAATTTTGATTGCGTTTATAAATTGTTGATTGTCATTTTGGTTGTTTTTATAATCATCTGACTTCTAAAATTTTGAAAAATAAATGTTTTATATATTTTTCAATTTAATGAAAAGTCCTTTCTAAAAAAGTGAACTATCATTATTTTAAAACAGAAAAGTTATAGTAATAAAATCATACTATTCATTTATTTGATAATTTTTTGTTTATTTTTATTTTACACCTGTTCATTTAACTATATTCTTTCGCCAATAGATTTCCATTATCTTATATTATTATTATTGTTATTATGTAAGTGATATTATCAGATTGTATTTCTTAGATACACTCAATCATTGTCTTCACAAATTGAAGTTAAGCACTTTATGCTGATATAATTTGTTTTATTTCCATATTTTTGCTTAATTTTTTGTCATAATATTAGAATTATTGATAAATTTTAATATTTATTCAAGGAAAATAATTCTTAATTTATTTAAAAATTTAAAAGAAAAAGGTTAAATTTGAAATTTTTCTCACAATTAAATCTTTGAAATTTCATGTTTTTAGTAACCAATTAAATTTCCTTTATTTTTGTGAAATAGATTTATTTTAAGATAAAGGAAATTTCCAAATTTTCTGATATTTATTTGTTAGGAAAAGAAAACTTACCCCACTGTAATTACAGTATTCTGTGATTTGATTCTGGTATGCATTGAATATGTGTAATAGATTATAGATATGACAATCAGTACTTCGTAATTAGTATGTTTCAATACTTCAGATATTTATAATTCAGGTGCTTCTGTTGTCAATAATTATATCATTGTTTTAAGAGTAATATATTTGTTAAGTCTGGTTATTTTATCTGCCATCTCTGAAGTCTAAATATTTTCTTGGAATTCTAACTAACCAAGTTTTTAATGTTTGTAAACATAAACAGATTTTAGCTTTAAAACATTCTATTTTATCATCTAAATTGGTTTCATTTTTTGTATTAATAATTTTTATCAGCACAAAATTATACATGTAAGTTTATTATTATTATACATTAACGTCATTAAATACTAAAATAATCATAATTATAGTAACATTAGTTCAAAAATAAAATATCTTATGGGCCTTTGCTAAATCATTTATAAACCCTAATTGAAATCATATTCTATCCATTATGTTTGATTGTTTTACATCAATTCTTTCCCCAATGAAGTAGTTATCTTCATTTTTTCATGTTGAAATTAGTATACATTGCAAAAATTTTAATTTATATATTTATTTATTTATTATTTTATCTATAATTTTCAATTCAAATTTACAGGCAACTTTTGAAAAATTGGAAAATGAGCTGAGAGAAGTCAATACTAATGCAGAAGCATTAAAAAAAACTTACCTAGAATTAACTGAATTAAAGCATATTTTAAGAAAAACTCAACAGTTTTTTGATGAGGTAACCTTTTATAAAGTATTTTATTTTTTTACAATTGTTTATATTTGTTCGATGTGGCTTTCTTATTATTCAATTTGAGAAATTAGTATTAACACAGTTTTTATTGAATTTATCAGTATAAAGAAATTAAGTGTGATTGGTGTAAAGAAACTAAAAAGTACCATTAGTTTTAAGGCTTCACTTAAATATCTTAACTCTAGTTTTTTGATTATAAAACATATCTTTAAATTAAATGTGGTTTTAAATTTTATTCAATTTCTCCATTTCATCGGAAATGTGAATAATCAAAAAGTAACTGGCCTTGAGCTTTAAATTGCTTTGTTATTTATTAAATAATTATTATCAGCAATTCAATATATGAAGTTAAAAGATTTTGAGCATTAAGAATTCATTTTGTAATGAGTTTATTGTTGTAAACATATTGTGATATATTTCAAGTAATTTAACTAGAAAAAATTTTTAACTAAAGAATTTCAATTTATTTTTAACTCTCATTTAAATAATTTTTTTCCTTTGGAATAATAATAAATTGTTAACTGATTATTATACATTTACTACTATTTTACTGAGAGGTTATATTATTTTTAATAAAGTGTTATAATGTATGTTTGAAATACATTTTTCTCCTGAAGTAAATATATTCATTTATTATGAATTCTCAGTTTGAATGAAAGCAGTTTAAGATGAAAGCTTATTTTACAAACTTATTATCAGTTATGTTTATGTGCTTTTAACTAATTTTTAGCTATGAACACAGTTTGAGTACAAAACATTTATCTTTCTTAATTTTTTTCTTCTAAATGATGCACATTCCTAATCAATATCCTCATGGATTTTATTCTTTTTAAATTAGATAAAATATCATTTTCTATTTCAAAATAATGACATTATAATTTTGATTTATTAATAGATTACAATTTTGTTTAATTAAAAAAGTTTTAAAAAAATTTATTTTATTTCATTACTTTTAAAGTAATTAGTTTTAATCTCTTCTTATAATGAAAAAGCAATAGAATTCAATAAATAATTTCCATTAGAACTTTATAAAAGAAAAAGTTCATTGTTTAAAATATTCTAATGATTTATTGCACAATTAAAATCTAGTTGTAGAAAATAAAAATTTTTATTTTAATTTTAGAAAAATAAATGTGTGTTGTAAATGCACTTCACATATTTTCAATTTGACTTAAATAGAATTATAGAGTTATATTTTCAGAGTCAATATAGTATCAAATTTATTTCAGTTCATTACTGTGTTTGGATTATTTTTAAGTATTTATTATAGTTTGGATATTGTGAACACTTTAATTTCCTGTGTGTTATTCAAGTGAAAATGTAGTGCAAAAGTATGTAATATTAAAAGACTGGTTTATACAAGATTAAAAGTTACTAAGATAATCATTGTAAAGTAGAATGGGTGATTCGATTAAATAAGTTTCTATTGTACTACACAAAATTTAACCTTATTTACTAACAGAAAATGAAAGAGAACAAAACAACTTGAACCATTTTGCTACTATACAGTGTAGTAACCGGTAACCCTCTCTTTCATATACAATTTCCCCAAGATATTACAGTCACTAATTAAAGACATCCTTTTAAAACATTGACTGCAATTAATAATTTTACCCGAAGGATATTAAAAAAGCATAGGAATATGGATTTGTAGAAAATATTATTCCTCAAATTTAAACAAATGTTCTATTTTATTTATGTACATTTGTAGAGGAAAAATATCTTGGTAAGAGATGGGATCCAGATTGCCTTCAGTATTTAAAAAAAAATAGCACCTATATATAAGCAATAACAATTTTTGATGTATATCAAAGAAGTTTTGCCATTTGTTCATGTAAAATAAACTGCAATTAAATTTTAATAATTCATTGTCAGAAAAAACAAGTTAATAATTTTGAAATCTATCTAAAGTACAAGCAACCTTATTTGTTAAAATCATAAAATGATATAGATAATAAGTCATCATAATGACTTAGGCATTTGCATCCATCTGACAATGCAAACCCGGTAAAAAAGCTTTTTACTAAGCTCGTGGATAACAGAAGATGAGGAAATGACTTAGGTCAGGGATGGCAAACCAATGGCATGTGTGCCACAACTGGCAAAATTTTAATTCAAAATATTGAAAATTTTGATGGCATGCACTTACAAAATTTTTTATAAGTTATCTTTTTTGATAGAAATGAATTAAAAGTTATTTATCTATACTTATTTTCTAATTTATGATATAAATTTGTAGTACTGAATACCTATCTTAGTATGTTTACTAAAACTGTCAAATTATACATTTTACGATTAAAATATCACATGAATTCTCTCGAAGTATATAAAGATGCACATAAGATAAATTTTGCATGTCCAGTTTCGCCTTTTAATGTTATTTCATGTTGTTGCCGTCACAGCACCCAAATCATACGACATACTGCATTAGTCATTTTTTTTAGTTAACTGTTGTCTTTGAAACTTCAGTGACTTATTAAAAAATAAAACCATTTATTGTAAACACATCTAGTGTATTTTTAGGTACATATTTTTAATTTATATTCTTCATTCATTTATAAGAACATATTGTGTTATGACTGTAGTTTTAACCTGTAACAACCTTAAGGTAACCAAAAATTTGTTGATTTAAGAAATTATTGAAAGTAATCAATAAAATAAAATTGCAGAAGATGAAATTCTAACTACATGGAATTAAATTCCTGACTTGTTTAATTGTTTTAAAATATTAGCAAAGGCAATTCTATCAATATTTTGATCGACGTCAACATGTAAATCTCTATATTTTTAGAATTAAATTTTATAAAAAATATAGAAATAGAATAATGAATGAATCAAGCTCTACATGTGTATTGTTAAAATTAACTGAATATGAACCAGATATTTAATCTTTATCATCTTGTATACAGCTACAGAAATCACATTAAAGCTAATTGTTTTTAACGTGAATTTTGTTTGTAGTATATTGCTTTTTGTAAAACATTAATTAATAAAAAATTGTTTAAAGAAGAATTGTTTTTATATTTTTTTATTTAATTATACTTACATATAGTTTCAACTCGCTAACATTCAAATGAAATTTTATTGTGGCACATTACCCATTATTACATAATATTTAATTTGCACATTATATATTATTTAAAAAATAATTTTTATGACTTTGTGGCACGGACATCAAAAAAGGTTCGCCATCCCTGGCTTAGGTTGCTTGACTCAGTCAGTTAGTCAAAAATGGCTTAAGTAAGGGAATTTATAGGTGCCTTGCAATTGATATGACCAGATGAGAACAACTATTAGTTTTTGCCTGTAAGAAGATGTAGTGCCTTGGAAGAAAAAGAATTATTGAAAATATTAAATATGAGGTTATGAACAAACCATTTCCAAACTATGAAATCCAGTATTCATATTTTTATTAACTGGATCATTGAAGTTAAATGTTAAAAAAAGGTGGGAAAAGGCTGTTGTGGTGGGAAATACGTGGTTTAACATATCTTTTCTTGATCAAAGCCAGTGGATTTAAAGATTCTATTTTGCACTCTTTCTTTCCCATCACTTAATTGCATCTTTCATAGAAATATTTTTAATTTTATTCATGAAAATTAAGATCATCTGTTCTTGAAGTAATATTCATTTTTAAAGACATTTTGTTTTGATTCAATTTATTCTTGCCTCTGTAGTCGGTGAAGTTATTAACAGGTAATATGTAGTTAAAATGGAATTAGCTCTGAAATTTTATATGTTAGGATAATACATTTTTATTATAACTGTGTGCTAACTAATATATGGTGCCAGACTGGATGTATCTCTTCTACATTGAGTAAAAGTCATTCTTTAGGTAGATTTGCTCTTCAATTCATTATTTTGGAACCTTATGTTGGGATTTCTAAAATGAAAGTAAAATTATAAATTATATAAAATCCATGGTTTAATGATAGTCTTTGGGATTAGTCTTGAATATTTAATATCAAATTTTACATATTTTTATTGGATAGAATATTGTTCATGAATAATAATTTATCTGTGTAAGTTGTAATTTACTAGTACATTATATATAACCTAAAAGCTGAAAGCTGTTGACATTTTTTAATTCTTAATTCCTGAAGTTGTTGAAGGTTTCCTGGGATGATTTTTCAAAAATATTTGGACAATTTTTCTTGTCAAGTGTAAAAAGATAAAAATAAAAGTATTTCTATCTTAATGTCATTGACTTATTTTGTAAGGACCTCCATTGAGTTATAGGATCTAGTAAAATTTTTGCAATGTTTTTGTTTCCAATTGTTATTTTCATTTATATCACCTTTATGTATTAAAGTAGTGTAAATGTGCATGCTTTGATTAGATTTAGAATGGGGCCTTTTCTTACTAATTTTCACATTTATTACTTCCTATTTTAATGTTTCACTATAATATTGCTTTTATTAAATAGCATATAAATTTTCAAATTTGATTTTTTCTTTACCTTATAAGATTATTTTCAAAAATTTACTCTGCATTATTATTTGCCATTACTCTGCATGCTTATTTCCTCTTGGTTTTGGCCCCGATTGCATGTGATACAGTAGCATTTGCTTAATAGGCAGAATTTCATCATGTGCAGATGCATGATCCCAGTATGCAGGAAGAAAATGTGACTCTTCTTGGAGAAGAAGGATTGAGATCAGGAGGACAAGCTTTGAAACTTGGGTGAGTTATTGAAAATGTTGCATATGTTAAGCAAATACTCTCTCTAATTATTAATAAACTTGATAACAAACTTGAAATTAAATTCTTGAATTATATAAGGTGTTGATTAAAGGAATATTTGTAAGTCAAGGTATGTTTTTAATTTTCTTAAAAATGTTTTACATCAAGAACATTAGGAGATATTACTATACTGATATTTATCAATAAGTTGTGTTTGTGTTTTATTTTAAAAATGTATGTTTTTAAAGGAAATTACATAGATGCTTGTTCAAGTAATTAACTGACTTCTAAATTTCCACAAATACTCCCTTTTTTATTAGGTCTGTAGATTTTCTTAAACTTTCTACCCCTGAACTAGATATTTCTTTTAAAAATAAAACTGTCAAAGGAATTTTTTTAAAAACCTTCCTGTGAATTTCTCCAACAATCTTTATATTCTTTTCAATTTTATAACATGGGATAACAAACTCAATCATGGATGGAGTTTAACAATATGCTTTCTTCAGATAATCACAACATTGATATTCTACTAATTCAGAAGGTTTTTGATGAATTAGGTATATGTGTAGCTGCTATCTTTTACAATTTAGCTATACAATGTATAGTTTTGGTTGAATTGTTGCTAATCTCTAATCCAGTCTGTCTAAGTAAGACAATATCCACATCACTGACCTTTTAAAAAATCCAATAGAGGTAGAATAAATTTCTTCCCAAAGAAGACCTAAACATTCCAAGATGTATTTAGCAGAAACCTGTGTTGATTGCATTTTGGAGAAAGAAAGTTGGATTTCTCTTTTAAAAAATGTAAAACATTTTAGCTAGTGGCAAAACACAAGATGTAGGTTTTCTGTTATGTGAGAATGTTAGTGATATAGGCCTGGTTTACTATTGCTGTACCAGAAGTGAGTAGGAGTTATCAACCAATCCCTTTTAATTTGGATTTTTCATAATGGAAAAATGTTCAAAGTAAGTAAGCTTTGAAAAATAGATTGGACAACTATAACCCTCCTTAGCAAATTGTGGGGATTTCTCATGTTTCTAAATGTGATACCATTATCCTCTTAAACTTAAGTTGTATTTAGAGGAAGAAAAAGTGTCCTTTAGAAATCAAAGTGTCTTATGAATTGAGGTGATTAAATATAATTGAAAATGTCTTATCTCTTAATGTCTAATTTACCATATGTAAATTAGTGAAAATTCTTGATATTACATGTCCTGAGAAATTCATTAAAAGTGAAAACATTCCACTAAAATAATGAATGTTATAACTGCTATTGTAATAAGGAATGTTATGCATATAATAAAAAATTATTCATTATTTTATATCATAATCTTTTTCCTAATATTTATATATTTAATATACTTTGTTTAATTTAATTATGTGTATTATTAAATTTTGCAACTCTATGAAAGTAGTTCCATTTTATAATATTTGTGTAATTACAGAAGCAATAAAAAGAATTTTTATTTTTGCATTTACATCCATTTATCAATATTTTATGATAAACCAAGAAGTTCATAATATTATTCATTATAATATTTGCTAATTTTTCTAGCATTTAATCTCTAATGGTACAGGAGTGGTTCATAAAATACAAATTTATTGAATTTTGTGTCATTAATAACTTAAAAGGCTTCATTTTTTAATTGGCTTTTAGTTTCATATCTTTGTATTTATAATAAATCCAATGTGTTTTCTTCACTTCTCATTACTTTTGTTAAAAATATTGTAAATAAAAAATTAAATATTTATAGAATTTAATCATATATATATATAAAGCATTGTAAAACACTTAAAAATAGAAATTTTATATCACTTCTTTAAGGTTTTGCTGTTGCATTTGTAGTATAAATTATTCTTTCTCTTGCTTTTTTAACTACCAAAATACCTTATTTTTTCTGTGATATCATTTAAATAAATTATTTCTCTGATTCTTAGCTTTTTACCATATAATTATGAATATTTTGCTTGAAAAGAATTTCAATTTGTTAATATTTGCTTTTACTTGCCAAATACATTTAAACTATATAGTTGGCAGTTTAAATAAAAAATATCAGTTAAAAAGCAATGCAAATAGATAACTTATCAACATTTATTTCTGGTTTAAATTGAATAACTATGCATATTTGGGATGAACAATTGAATAATTAATTGTAGAAAACAAAAGAAGTAGTAAAAACATGAATAGCATTGAAAACTGAAACATTGAATCCTGATGTAACCTAATTTTTTGGAAAACTGGATGTGGTTGAAATGTTCCTTTTGTGTTGTGATAAAGGTGAACATTGGTTCTTATTTTAAAATAAAATATAAAATTCACAATATTTTCTATTATTATTATAATCATTCTATTTTTTCATATTTCTTTTTCTTCTTATCTGCTTGTGTTATCGTCTTTAAGATATTTTTTTCCGTAAAACAATATATTACTGGCTCTTGCATAGTAACATGTTTATATTTAAAATTTTAATAACAATTATTGAAAATATTTTAATCTTGGATTATGAAAATATATCATTTTAAATGTTACAGATTTGTTGCTGGTGTTATTTTGAGAGAGCGACTGCCAGCTTTTGAGAGAATGTTGTGGAGAGTTTGCCATGGTAATGTTTTCTTACGCCAAGCTGATATTGATACACCCTTAGAGGATCCAGTCACAGTAAGTTTTGCATACATATTTTAAGACATTGAAAACAAAATTTAGTTTTGATACTTTGTATTTAAATTTGAAATTTTCTATTGTTAAAATTGATATTATTATCAATATGATGAAAATACTTAAGATCTTTAATAAATTAGTAAAAATAAAGTTTGAAACTATAATTAAATATTATAATCAAAAAAAATATTCAAAAAACAATAATATTCTGCCCACATTTTTTCTTGTTGATTATTTTTATGTTATAGATACATATAATTTATAATCTCCATTAAAATATTTCTCAAAATAAAATTTTATTTAATGATTCTAGTAATTTGAAATTACAATGAATTATTTAGAAGCTTATTCTTTAATCACATGATTTAGCTTTTCTTTAATGAGGCTATTACTAATTTTTTAAGATAAATTAAAATATTTTGTAGTTTTTTTACGTTATCACAAATTTAGTTATGGTATTAACATCATTGTTGAATAAAGTACTGTAATGCATTATGGGATGGAAAAGATTTAAAAAAATTAGCAAATCAATTTAATAAAATAAACATTATTTATAATGCTATCTATGATTTTTTAATCTTTGAAATTTTTAACAAACATTTAAATTATCAATTTATCTCTCTTTATTTTTCTAAATTTAAAATATTTTATTCTCTAACATAATTATTTACTTAAGTTTCAAAAATATATTGTACATTTGTCAAATTACAATATTGAACTTTCAAATTCTCTGTTTAAAATTAATAAATTTCTTTTTCTGAGAAACAAAACATGTTTTTAAGCAGTTTTAAATTTGAACCTTTCTTGCCACAAAACTTATGAAAGAAATCTTTAAATAATATATTTGCTTTGTTCAATTTAATTGGTTCAGTTACATCACACTATTTAACACTATGCTCAATCTAATATTCAAGTAGGTTTTGTTAAGCTTTTAATGTCAATTTTGGACTATTATAAAAATGACAGTAAAGAAATGTTTCTATCTTTGTAATTTTTTAGATTCTGCAATTGCACAATCTTCTCATAGTTTAAATGAAAGTATTTTTTATTCAAAATAATTTATGCTCTTGTTCATTGTATCAAATTGTGCATCAAATCAGTCTTGTTCATTGTATATGCATGTTGAAAAAAATGTGATGTATAGATAATATTCTAAATGTAAACATGAATGTTCTTAATTATTAAAAAAATTATTTATTATAATTGCATTCACATTAATATTCATAAACAAAAATGAGAAATGTATCTTAATAATATGTTTTTAGGAAACATTTTATTTTTATTATTTTAGGGCGACCAGGTGTATAAATCTGTTTTCATAATATTTTTTCAAGGAGATCAATTGAAATCAAGAGTAAAAAAAATATGTGAAGGGTATGTATGGATACATTCAAACAGTGAAACAAAATTGGGTTTTTTAAATATATAGCAAAGAAAAAATTATACAATATATTTTTAGGCATAATGACAAGCAAAATTGTGATTTAACAAATTTAGAAATTTAATAAGTATTATTGATCAAATAATTTCTTTATTAACAAACATTAAGTAATTAAGAATATGCTAATCTAATTGTTGAATCAAAAATTATATAAAATGTAAGTATTTGATTTCAATGAATAAACATCATTTATAGTATTGTACTATTGTTCTAAAAATTATCTGAATCTTATATTGTACCAATATGCTCTGATTTATTGTATCATTGACATACACTTTGTAAATTGCAGCAATTTCTTAGAGACTATAAGATTTTATCATTTGCTTTATTTTACTCACATTTTGTTTTCATCATATTAAAATTCTGTCTTTATGCAAAAAGTATCATCTTGTTTATTTTTTTAAGTGTGGTTTACTAAATCGTTCTAGTAAATTGGCATTTATTTTATCTACAAAGCATTTATTTTATCATAGTTTCTGCTCATCATAATGTTTTAGAATAAGTTCTTGTTTATTCTTAAAAAAATCTTCTTGAATAATTTTTTTATGATAAAATTGTTTAAGAAAATAAAATTTTTATAACAATTTATGTTAGAAAATATAATGTTGAAAAGTTTCCATTTTAAAATTTATATATTTGCTTATAAAATATTGATATATTAAATAAAATTTCTTGATTTATACAAAATATACATTATGTAAATTTTAAGCTAGAAAGATTTAAACTAGGTAAAACTCATTAAATTGAAGAGTCTTTTAAAAACAAAATGCATTAAATGTTAGGTTTATTCAATTTATTTATTTTGTGAATATTTATGTGTAACAATATATTTATCGGTATCTGGGGGTATAAGATGAGATATCTTATACAGTGTTCATTTAAATTCTTGTCCATTATGATTTTTTCACCTTTTGCTTATTTTAAATTTTTAGTTTAATAAAATGTTCAATTAGTTTAGATCTATCATACAATGGTCTAATATTGTTTTATATTTTTATCTCTTGGTTTCCCAAAATTTATTTTACTGATTCTGAAATGCATACATTTCTAGCACTTTCAATGAGTAAGAATTTATAATGAGGTTGATGGATTGTTGCTTGAGATTACCAGATAAAATTTGTATACTTTATAATGTTTTTAGTTCAATAATGAATTTGTACAGTTTTTGACAATGTCTTGTGTGCATTAGTAGTTGTGCTTAGTGAGAATGGGAATGTTGACTTTATAAAGAGAAAATTTTTTTGCTTTTGCTATTTATTTTATTCTGTGATTGTTATCTTGTGAAATTACTAGTCAGAAATTGCTTTTAAAAATTTAATTATAAAATTTTTTAAAAAATATTTTTTGTTAAAAATTGGAAAATTAATTTAATGTTTTATATTGCTGTATCTTTTGAAATGTTAAATATTTATTATGAAGTGTTAGATATTATTTGAAATGTTAATGTAGTTTAAATATTATGTTAATATTTAAATTAAATTTAATGTGAGGAAATAGAAAATGTTTAATATATATATTTCAAGTAGTGTTATTGTTGGAAATCCCATGAAAAGTGAGATATCATTTTTTAAATGTCTTTTATCAACATAAAAAATGACAAAAGACTTAAACAATTTAATCTACAATTAAGTTAATTTAATAAATACTGTTTAATAGCAATGCAATTATCTAAAGTATAATTAAAACAATATTCTTATGTATACAATTTGTGCAAGGTAATAAATTTTGTTTAATATATTGAGATGAATATTCATATAAATACATCAATAAAAGATGCCAATTATAGATGTTGTTAGACTTAATATGATATAAAGTGATTACTTTTTAAATAGATTTTAAAAGGGAATGTTTTCAATTTTATAGATTTAGAGCTACTCTATATCCTTGTCCTGAAACTCCTGCAGACAGAAGAGAAATGTCTATTGGGGTCATGACTCGCATTGAAGATTTAAATACTGTAATATTTTTATTTGCTTTCATAATAAATTCATAAATTGAAAATATAAAACTCATTTTTATATATTTTTATAAAAATATTTAGTTTAACAATTTTTCTGTTTTTTTCTGTTTCATATATTGACATATATAAATGAAAAGAAATTTTCCCTACATTATTTGCAAATTTTTACAAGGTACAAAATAGTTATTCAGTTATTATATTGAATAAATTGTGTACTACAGTTTGAAATTATTTCTAAATTTTAAGTATTTTGTAATTAAGTAATATTCTAGACATTTATGTGAGTATGAATGTTGTTGAGTTGTGTGTGTGATTGATATCTTGAAATACAAGGAAAACTATCAATTTATTATCATTTTAGATCTGCTAATCATTTGTTCTTATAGTTAAAAAAAGTATGTATGGGAAAATGCTTAGCAATAGCGTTAAAAATTATATATATATATATATGTTTATATATGTTTGTGTGTGTATATATATATATAATATGGATATGTTGCTATGCCTTATATACCATTATTGTGAGCAATTAAAGAATTGTAAAATCTTTTTTTTATGTGGCCAATTATATTTTCTGAACTTTGATACATGCTTATCTTTTTCTTAATGTTAAGTTTCTTTGTATGGATACATTGTTTCTCAGTTTTGTGTCAGTATAATTAACATTTTTTTAAAATTATTTATACATCAGTGTTATATATTTTTAAAGAAGAAAACTCTATCTTATCAATAATTATTTCCCATAAACTGATTCTGTTTATAACCAATTTTTTTTATTGACTGAATTCCCAATGAAATAATTTTGTCAGTAATTATTTGGCAAAAAAGAAAAAAAAATGTAGATGAAATGGCAATAGTTTCATTAATATTCTTTTTATTAAACTTTTTCCTTGTTGCATTAAAATATTCTGTTTAAAAGTGACAACACTTATTTAAGTTATATATATATATATATATATATATATATATATATATATATATATATATATATATATATATATATATATATATGCAAAGTCAGATTTTATTTCTATTTGTCATGTACAATTATTTTTAATGTATGTGTTTTTGTTTTGATTTTAAAATATTTGCTTAAGTGTTTTTCCAATTTGATCAGTCTTCTACTACCTAGATGCATACTTCAATTTCATACTTTAATAAGTATGAAATTATCAAAAAATGTAAATGATATTTTAATAAAATCTCATTGGCATTTTTAAATTCGAAAAATTTAATTTAATCTGTTTTAATTTATTAAATATTATTGCAAAACATCTAATCTTAAATGATATTTTACGGATCTGATGTTTTTACAATTGATTCAAATGGAATGAAATTCCATGTGCATTATGAATGTGGACAATTCTATAGTTCTTATTTGATTTATCTTAAAGATGGTTAAATTTATCCAATGAAAAAGAAATAAACAGCTCATCTCAGTTTTTAAACATTTTTCTTAAAAAGAGTAATATGTATTTGCTGCTTCTGTGCCAGTAATGAAACGTTATGCTGGCAATGTTATACTTTTAACCTTACATAACGTAACAAAAATGTACATTTTACAGGGTTAGCCTGATTCATTCATTTGGTTTCAAACCCTTGTTTCTATACATTATTAATAAGTTTTACTATACTATAGTTGGATATTACCACAAAAAGATACATCTCTTCAAATTTCTGATACATTGATCAAATGCTTAATGTGCACATCCTTAGTCAATTGGCATGGTAATTTGATTCTATTTGCATGTTTCAGTCAATATCCATCACAATAGCAGTGTTCTGTTCTTGCAACATTGCTGGAATTAAGGGTACATAAATTTTTTGCCTAACATAATTTTATATAGGAAGAAACAATATAGAGTTATATCTGATGACATAGAGAGCTATGCCAACTAAAAAATATCATCCAGGCCAGTGTGTATTTTATACAGTAATGTGACTGTAATGTACCTTATACAGTTATAGAATATGCAAACAATTGTGCCTTTGACTGAGATGAATTTCAATTCTCTTGATAAATTAGTTGTGTGACAACTAAAATACATATCATTAAACTTTTTGTTGTCTTTGTGAAAACAAAAAAAGTTGTGAAAATATTGAAATGTTTCAAATTATCTTGTTGCTAGATGATCATGACCCTTTTAATTCATCAACTCACGAGTTTTTCCTCTCACATCAAGCATGAATGTTTGTCGAGAGAATCTTATGATCGTTTGAGTTTTCAACTGTTTATGAGTGTTTATATTTTGAATTTGACTTCTAACTCAAATGGTGGAATTTTGTGGGTTGCATACTTCTTGGAATTTCTGATCTCTTCTGAGACATGCAGATGCCCCATATTTTCCCTTTTATTCAACTAGTAGTATCACAAAACAGATGAAATCAATGCAAAATAGTTTACTGATTAGATTATGTGTATATATGCATAATAAATACCTCTTATATATAACATGGATATATTTTATATTCCACCTTTCTATTAAGTTTATTGTATCATGCTATGAAAATACTCCTTCATTCATGGAAATGTCCTTTCTCTTTGTCAATTATTACAAAGAAAGTTTGATATTACTGTCACATCTAAACTATAAATATGTTTTTCTCATTTTCTTTTTTAATGTTTTATTCAATTTTAACAATTTTAATTGTCTGATTTAATTTCCTTTTTCTTTTGCTTTTAGATAAGATTTTCAATGTAAAACTGTAATTTTAGTTTTATTATTTACAGCTGAAAATCAATGTAGCTGCTGACATTTGAATTTAACATAATGGAGATAATTTTGGATAAACTGGAAGATAAGACAGGAAAGATTATTTTTCCAACATGTTCTTTTTCTTATTTTAAAGTTTCTGAAAATATTTCCTAATGTGAAAATATTGTTCTTCAACATTTTGGGCATTTTTTAAATATTGGAATTCCCTTTAAATAACATTTTATTTGAAAATGTTTTTATATTTATTTATTTTTTAATACTCTATGATATTATAAATATCAAAGCTTCTTGTGTGTATCAAGCAATGATTCTGCTATCAGTAAAAACATTTTATTTTGTTTAATGGTTTAACATTATAGTCTTGTTTCCGCACCCTGTCCAGTGGTCAACCTGCCTGACTGCAGATAGGGAGGTCCTGGTTCGGGCATGGGTGTACTATTTGTCCTTTCCTTGATGAATGAGTTATGAATGGGCTCCTACTCTATAAATGAGTACATAGGGTATGTGTGTACTGAAGAAGTCAGACAATTACTGTTTAGCCACACCTAATTTGGTTCAGTTAGAAAAGTGAAGCAGCGCAGCCCATATTCTCAGTCAAGATGGCACAAAATAACATTAAAGTCTTGCATAAAACATTTTAATATTTTTGCTATTTTTTCAATTAAATCACATTTTAATTTCAATTTCATTAATTTATATTTCATCTTGAAATTATGTCAATGTTATTTAAAGTGTTTTATATAATAATTTGCTAATATAAATAGTATATTTTTTTATATATTAGATTGCTCTAATTTTTTAATCAATAAAAAGTTATTCTTTAGTTCTTGTGTAGCAAATTATATTTTCAAAGAATTTAAATGTTTTGGCAGACCTTCAAATTAAAGTTTCTGCGATAATGTTTTTTTAATAAAACAAATATCATTGTTTATTTTGAGTTTTTATTAATATTACCATACTATTTAATAAGTAAATTTTGTCTTCTGTATATTTACAAATATTTTAAATATTTAGGTTCTGGGACAAACTCAAGATCATCGTTACAGAGTTCTTGTTGCTGCTGCAAAAAATATCAAAAGTTGGTTTGTCAAAGTCAGAAAAATTAAAGCAATATACCATACTTTAAATTTATTCAATTTAGATGTCACTCAAAAATGCCTCATCGCAGAATGTTGGTGTGCTTGTTCAGATCTGGATAAGATACAAATGGCATTATGTCGAGGAACTGTAAGTACTTTCAGAGAATAAAGTATACATTTTTAAAAAATTGTAAAAATATTTTTCATTATAAATTTATTAAAAACATGTTAAATGGAATATATTTCTTGTCTTAAAATATTTTAATGTATTTTTTAAGAATAATTTATTAAATACCTTATATTATAGGTATTCTGAAATTCAAACAGTTTCTTTAAGTATTTTTAAATTGTATACCCCTGGTAAATAGTTTATATGTTTGTTTCAATAGTATCTCTTGTATATTTGATTTGTTTACTTTAAATGCTGTTTCTTTTTTTAAGTTATCTTTGATTGTTTAAGTTATTGCTTTGTTTATATTTTACCTATTTGGTTAAACTTGTTTCATATAAATTCTCAGTGTGAAATTTTCGAATAGTTAAAAAAGAGCTGTAAAATTTATTGTCATTTTGATATTTTTTTCTTTCATTATTTAGAAAAAGTATAAATATTTATTAAAACAATTTTCAATATCCTTCTGTTTTCCTCCCATTTAAACCTTTATATTCTTGAAAATATTTTTATAAAATAAAAAGACATATTTTTGTCAGTTCTTTGTAAATATATTTTTCTTTATCTTATCCTGGACTTGGAAGATCTATTAATGATTGTTAGTATAATATCTTGTTTATTCAAATATTTTGAATAATTTACTATTAGTTTTTAACATTTTATAATTTATTTTACTCTGATTAACAAAAATTTTTTTCATTATTTTTCACTTTTTATTGAAATATTATACAGAATTAAATGTTTCTATATTTTAATTAAGTGATCATTTCTAGGAAATTTGCGGGGGAAGTGTTCCATCAATTCTTCATAGAATGCAGACTTTTGAAGTACCACCAACTTTTAATCGTACAAATAAATTCACCCAAGGATTTCAAAATATTGTCGATGCATATGGAGTAGCAAACTACAGAGAAGTCAATCCAGGTATAATTTGTATTTTACTCACAACGAAATATACTGATGTTTATTAAAATAATGGAAACACTTTAAAATTATGAAGAATCCTTTATTAATATAGTTTGAACTAATTTTGGACTGTAATAATGCAAGTCATGAATAGAGTTTAGAAGAAATTGTACCATTCATCATTGTATTGTGAAAGTTCTGGAAGGAATGCATGTGAAAGATATTGATTCTATATTGAACTCTTTAAAATAGAACATAATAATTCAGTTATATTAATGTAGGTAGAAGCAGGGCAAGATAGGTGTTTAATTGCATCAACATGTTTTTAAACCATAATTGGACAAACCCAGCTGTGTAGATTAGTGGATTATCATCCTAAAAAAATCCAGTCTTTATAAGAAACAAAGTTTGTGTAATAAGATGGACTCAGTCAGCTAAATTTTCTCTGTGCTTCTCTTCAGTGATCCTTCCTTACAGATTCTTATCTGAATATTAAGGTCTTTGGTTATTTTTTCTGTAGTTTTCACTTTTTAGAGATTAAAATTAATATCAGTTTGTTTCACTGAATTTCTCTTTCTGGCTACTATTTTGATATACTGAGCTTGCTTGCCACCTTGTGTGTATGCTATCATGACTTAAGACACTGTACCTCTAGAATGCCTAAAAGTCAAAATGTTTCAGCCAAATTTGCTCTTTCTAGATTGGCTCATATAATTAGGCCTCTGAAAATTTGAGGGATCCAAGATTTTTTATGCTTTTGAAAAAAAATCCTATACTTAAATAACTTAACAATTTTAATAAAACTATCACATAGTACCTGAATATGTATACTTCTATTTATATAAAAATTAGTAGAGTTTTACTTTTAATGTGTTTATGAAACACATTCAAAAATATTTCTTATTTATAGGCATGTGTTTCTATTATGAAAAACACACACATATTTCTATTATATACACATACATTTATTTATTGTATACACACATACATTAATTATACATATGTTATCAAATTAATTGGCATCTCTTTTTATATTTTTGTACTTATGAAGTACTTTCGGAATTGTCACTTTTGTTCGCAGGTGTTTCCTTTATTTTGATAGCTATATGTAAGTAATTATATAATTCTATGAAATATTTTGTTGCTTTTAAATTCTTTAACAATTCTAATAAATTTTAAATGGACTAATGTAATATACACTGTTAACCATTATAATTGCTAGATCAAAGTAACATAGTGCTCACATAAAATTTATAATACAGGAAGAAAATGCTAGGGTATGCAAAGGATTAGTTTTTCAAGATGTTCATTTAGAAAAGATGCTAGCATTGATAACTATAATGTGTTTAAATTAAAAAATTGTGCAGCAGTTTCTTAATAAACATTCTATTTGAGTATTGTTACCTGGTGCAAAATAGTTGCAATGCCTCGTGTAAAAATAAAAAATGCTTTAGCTAGTTTCTAATACTCATAGAGGTTGAATTGTAGTCTACAGGATTGTGGCTTCTCATACCACAGTATTACCTCTACTTCATTCAACATCACATGATTGTTTCCAATATATGAAATTGATGTATTCAGAATGTTAAAATGGAATGTCAGGTTGAATCTCAGCTGTATTTATCATTAATAATGAAGTAGGCTAGCATGTTTTAGCATCACTTGACTATCTGGTAATGCATTCCTAAGTCATGAAATGGAGCTTCCTAGAAAGCAAATGCCCTCATGAGCAACTCAATATTTGCAGCAGCCTCTACATTTAGCATTACATCACTGTATGAAGTGTTTTAATAATGTGGTCAACAGTGAGTTTAGATGCAGTATAGTTTACATTCTGTTAATAGAATCATAATGTTTGTTTGCACATGTTTTTCAGCATTATGAAGAATGCTTGTGTAGGTTTAACATCATCACTCTGGCCTATCACTGGATATGATTGGTTATGTCTCTTTCTTGTTCACATAGAAGGCAGTTATATTTTTATGTTATTAAGATCTATAGATTAGGTATTTAGTCCTGTAAACTACTGTGTTTACTATGATAATATGACTGCAGACTGTTAGTATTGTTCAAATCTTCCTTTAAACAGAAAACACTAAATTAGTACATTATTCAGATCTTTCAAATGTAGAAAATATCTGGCCAATAAGTTGGCCCATATCTATTCATTTTCACTATGAATTGTGACATTGTGTTTAAACTGCATAAGTAATTGCCATTTTATCCCTAACTCAATTTCCAGCTGTGTAAGTGCTGTTATTGCTGCAGTGGTGATTGTTTTGAATAACGACTCATCAGCATTTGTGATTCTAAATTTTCTTGAAATTTAGTTACTTGTTGTGTTTAGTATATTATATTTATCCTGTAAAAATAATTTTATTTGCATTGCTTCCTTTTGTAATTTGATGGCCGATAGCTTAATAGATTGTGTGTTTATAAAAATTATTCATCATTTTACAACTTGTTAACATCGCAAAATTGTAAGGATTGATAAATTATCTTGTATTACTTATATTTTAATATTTTACATTGTACATTTAGGATAATTTTTTTATTTAGGATAATTTTTCAATATAGTTACATTTAGGATAATTTTTCAATATTAAAAGAAAAAATGTTATACTGTATTTTAAAGTAAATTTTCACTGTAATTCTCTATTGAATTGCTTAAAAAAAGGCTGATCAAAATACTTTTAAGCTACTAAGAGCTAAAGAAGTTTCTTCTGTTTTGAGCTGAACTAATAGTTGAATGATAATTATTCTATTCAACATTTCACAAATTTGAATCTCACCTTGGATATAGATATTTATGGTGGTTTCAGATCCATTTTAAACTGTATGCACTAATCTGATTTGCCCTTATATGTAAAAAAATGATGCTTTAAGAACAGATATTCTATGTTTGAAAATAATTTAGATGTCTTACTTCAGATAATTTAAAATGAAAAAATGTGAGTGTTTAATAGTACATAATAATGAGTATTTTTTATTCAGAAAATCAAGTATTCTATATAATTTCTCATTTTAAGAAATTGTTACATGTTAGATGAGTTTTTCATTTAAAATTTAATCCTTGTTTCTATTAATTGTTTATGAGTATTTTAATTTTAATTGTGATGTATAAACATTACTTTAAATACTTATCATTAGGAGTTTACATAAAATCTGTTTATTAAACTTAAGAAAAGGTATTATTTTAATATTGAAATAAATACTGAATTTAATTTCTTATTATATAATAATAGAGAGATAAATTGCAGTGAATTTTATTCTGTTCATAATAATTTTGTTTTAACTTTATAGCTCTTTTTACTATTATTACTTTTCCATTCTTATTTGCTGTGATGTTTGGTGATGCTGGACATGGTCTTATCATGACACTTTTTGCTGTTTGGATGGTTTTGAAAGAAAAAGGTCTAGCTGCTGAGAAAACAGATAATGAGGTATTTTTAATAATATCAAATTTGTAAATGTCTTAGATTTTTAAAAATTGCATTTTAATCTATACTTTTAAAGTATCTTGTTTTACTTTAAAAAATTATATAAGCTTGTAAATAATTCATAAATTTTGCTAACCAAAACTTGGATTTTTGATCTGAAAACTTTAAACTTTATATTATGCATTGTGATTTTAAATATTTCTTTTAATCACAGTTATGCTTCATGACTAGATGTTAAAAATATTTATTTTCTATTTGTAAGAAAATACATTAGAATTGCATCTTCTTATAAATTATAAATCTCTTATTTATAGTTTCTGGGTAAGACTCAATAACTGAGCAATAGTCTAAATCAATTACATAAATAATCTCTTTATATGATTAATCAGGATGAAACTCCATTCTTCAGAATTTTTAAACCATGTTCTAATTTAATTAGTAAGATACTTAATACAGAAAATATTTCTAACACATTTGAACAAACTCATAAAAATGAAACACCTATAATCTTTTCTGTTCTTTTATTGAGAGGTAATCTTTTTTTTTAGCTTTAAATTTAAAATCACGTTTTACATTTTTTCACGGCACTCATTTGAAATGAACAAATATATATTTCCATTTTCCACCTTTGGATTATCAATTTTAAATATGAAATCAACCTTTCAAATGAGGATTCCTCTTGAATGTTTCTGGCTTATAAATTAACTAGTAAAATAAGTTTTAATCTATCAACATTGAACTAATTAATTATTTTAATTTTAAAAATCAACATCTAAAAACATTTTAACATTTATGCATAAATTAAAAGTTGTCAAAAGTGCAATGAATTTCTCCATGCATAAAAAATCATCATAGAATCACTAAATTTAAAAATTCTGGTAAAGAATTATATTTCACTGTTGTAATCTGTAGATTTGGCACTATATTTTAGCTTTGGTTATGGGATGAATTCAAATAATAATACAACCAAATAGAGTTTATAAAGTCTATTTGGTTGAAAAGAAAGAATTTTTAAGAATTTTTAAGAAAATATATTATGTTTAATTTGGTAACAAAGAACAGAAAAGAATTATTTTATGATATTTTCTATTATCATGTATTTTTTATATGTTAATGTTCTAATTATAAATTATTAAACATTGAAGTTATAAATGATAAATCAATATAATGGATAATATAAATTTTTACCAAAAAAAGAGCTTATCCAAGAAATATTTATCTTTGAAGAAATCAAACTTTTGAGTTATTCTCAAATTCAACATTTTCCATTAATAATCTTTTTACTACTTTTCAGATCTGGTTAACTTTCTTCAATGGCCGTTACATAATATTACTTATGGGTGCATTTTCTGTGTTTACTGGTTTAATTTACAATGATATATTCTCTAAATCTATTAACCTTTTTGGCTCTTCCTGGTATCCCAAACAAAATTTGTAAGTAATTCTTATCTTTGTTAGTGAATAAATCAGCACCCTGTTTAATATGCTAATTTATTTATGTTTGCTTTAAAAATTGTATTTTATATTATTATATTTTAATTACAGTATTTTCCTGTGTATAATCCGCTGCGGCATGTTATCAGAAAGCCCCATTTTTTTGAGCAAGGGGAAAAACATCGCTCAATCCGCAGCAGCGTAAAGTCTGCGGCAATTTTTCCAACAAATAATCAAAAACTTATTCTGCAGATAATTTGGTGCCAAATAAAATAAAAATTGCACAATAAGGTTAAAAATATAATAAATTCTTTAGAAAAAAATATTTATAGTTATAAAGATCTGTTTTGAATCCATCTCAATGAAAAGTGTGATTAACTGAGTTGAAAGCATGATGTTGATCAGGATTCAAGAAGATAAACGGCATTTCTTTCAAAACTTTATTGTAAGCTTTTCTGGTGAAAAATTTTTTTTCAGATAATCCGTGGTGACGTATAATATGCATAATGAAATTCGGAACTTTTTTTAACATGTAATTTGCAGTTAACACACAGGAAAATACTGTATTAAATGTTTAAAAATTGTTTCAATTTTGTATAGACAAATTATATTTTTTAAATCATTGTAAATTTTTCTTTTGTTTTACTGCCAGTTAATATTTTTCAGCTTTCAACAGTGCAATATATTTTTTAAATTATTAGGTATAATTTTGTGTTTAAAAATTTAGGTTTTCATTTATTTTTCTTATATTATAATAAAAAAAAATTAGAAACTAATCTAGATATTTTAGAGTGTTAAAATGAAGTTATATAATATGTTAACAAATTAAAATGACTATTATTACTTTAATTTGCTTACAAATTAATTCATTATTTAAAGAGTTTGATTAGTAATTAATTTTCTATTCATTTTAATAAAGACAAAAATCTGTCATACTTTATTAGCATGCATTTTACAAATTTGTCAGTTTTTTTAACCTATATAAGAATTTTTGTACTATATATTCCTTTGTACTATATATACCTTTGTTTTTCAAATAAATTAACACTTATTCTTTAAAAATAATATTTATTTTTGAATTATAAGTAGAACAAATTTTTGTCACATTAGCCACTGTTTTCAAAGTTTGATAAAGTAAATACCAAATTAACTTACTGTAATTTACTTAATTGGTTTCCTTACCAACCTAATTTACTAGTTTTGTAATATATTTAAAACTATTTTAAATCGATGTAGAAAAATTTAATATTTATTTTTGCTACATTTTTTAAATTTTAATAAATTTTATTATTAATTTAAAATGATTTTTATATTGTTAAGTAGTTGGTGAGATCAATGATAAGATGAAGACAAACACAATTTACATTCTATTATGTATGTTCGTGAGGTAGAGAGAAATTAAAATTTTCTCTTCAGTGTGCTTAAAGAAATAATGATATTGATACTAACTTCTCTTTATAGTGACAAATTACCAAAACTTTATCAATTGGATCCTACAAATAACACAGATTTCATGGGAAAACCTTATCCATTTGGTGTTGATCCTGTGAGTTGAATTGTTATATATTACACATCTTTATAAAATGAAATACTTTATCATATTCATGTGCTAAATTATTTTAAAATATGGAAGTTTTTAAATTTTATGTGATGTCTTTCAAATATTTTATTAATATATTATAGGAAAACAATGATAAAAAGAAAATATAATTTTAATGAAAAAAATTATGAAATTTTTATTACAAATTTCATCCTATGTATACCAAAACCATGTCAAATTAATGTGCATTATTAAAATATTATTCCTATTCTCTATTAAAATATAGTTTTCTTTTACTGCATACTTTTTTAAAAAACATAGTAAATTTGGTTTTTCTTAGTTACATTATTTCAATGAATAAAACTCATTATTATTGTTAAACCATAAAATATTTTTTCAAAGCTTTAAATGTTTGGATTTTGATGAATTAATGCTATTTTTCTTGTATTGAAAATTTTTAATTAAAAATTTTGAACCATTTTAAAATTAATATTTTGAATGTAAAATTAAATAACACCTGCAATGAATTCTTTTGTTCTATTTTTTTATATGAAGTAAATTACTTATCTAAATTAAACATTATAAATTTGATATATATATTTTTTATTATAAATTTGATTTTTATATGCTTATATTTAAAAGCAAATTAAAAGTCTTTGTTTTATGTGCATATTATTACTATTAAATTTTTAATAAATAATTTACTAAAGCACTCATGATTTATAAAAAATATTTTTATAGGTGTGGCAAATATCAACCAATAAAATTTTGTTTCTGAACTCTTACAAGATGAAGGTATCTGTTATTTTTGGTGTTTCTCAAATGGTATTTGGGGTAGTTCTTGGCCTGTGGAATCATAGGTAAATTTAGATTTCTTTATTAATTAATATATCTTACAAATTGGATTTTATTTTAAAATTAATCTAATTCTTGATGAAGGCTTTTCTGAGTTTCAGTTGCAAAAATTAATTTCAAACTTATTTCCATGTAGAATAATTTGAAAGGGAATGTTATCCCTGTAATAAACTTGGCATTATTTCAAATTGTTAACTATTAAGTACTAATTAAATCAAAGTTAAAGGTTGTAAGCATAATATATTTCAAAATGATTACTGTTAGAAATTATGTTCAATATGGTGTAACTTTTTAATAATATATATATATATATATATATATATATATATATATATATATATATATATATATATATATATATATATATATATATATATACTTGTCACTGCTTCATATCATATTAGCAATTTCTACTAAATGTTGCAAATGTTATTTATTTTACTTTAAAAAAATTATATAATTTTATATAATTTTTTCCTTTAAAAAAATTATATAAAATATGATTAAAAATTTAAAATTGAAACAAAGTGTAGTAATAAAATATAACAATACGAGGAGAAAAAGAATAAACAAATTTTAAGATAGTTATAATTTTCTAGAGACTATAAAAAAAAAAAATCAGAATTTGGTAAATATCAAAATTATTGCTACTTGTAATAACTTAGGCTGTAGCTTGTTTAACTATTAACTTTTCTCCCATACATTTTTTTAATTGTAAAATTAATAGATGTTTTAGAACTATTATTCATAATCCATATCAGTGCATTATTTGCTCTTTGGTGTAGGTTTGAATTTCTCATTTTGTTTAAAATAATTTTCATTTTTAAAAAACTGAATTAGTATTTAATTGGTTAGTGCTTTGGTCTTTAATTTAAGACTGTGAGTTGGATTTCTTCCTTGAAAGAAAATGTTTTCCTGTAGTTCAAAATCCACTTTAAACTATGACTCCTGATTGATTAGTCCTCCTTACAAAAAATAACTATAAGCAACTAATAAACTAAATTATACTATTTTGAAGAGTTGTCTCGCTATTGTATTTTCATTTAGTTTAAATGTGTATTTTATAAGTAATTGTTCTTGTTGTTTATATATCTTTATTTTATAACAAACCATTTTGATGCATATTTTATTTAGTGTTAAATTATCAATACTAAGATTTTACTTTCATAAACTTTCTAGTTTTTATTTTTGAAAATTGTATCAAATAATAAAAAATTATACATCTTACAATTATGTATATGTACTCATAAATATGAATAATTAGATACGTATTGATACTTTTCATTTTTAATAAATAGTATTTTATTCATGTTCTTATTGTTTTCAAAATTACATCCTTTAAAAAGTTTCATTTGATTTTCAAACAATATGAATTTTTGTCCTAATTTTACTTTTATATTGGAAACTAAGTTTTATATTTGTGACTTGCTTTCTTTTGTTTTAGAAAAATATTTTATTTTCTGAAAATGTATGTTTTTAGTTTTTTTCTTTTACTAAATGTAAAGCATAATATTTAATCCAGTTTATTATAGAATAAAATGTGCTTATGTAATTATCTAATATGATATCAAAATTATAATGTATTTAAGTCTTTTATAATTATTAATGCTTTTTGGTTGGTGATATAAGTTGTGATGCTTTATATAAGATATAAAAATATTTGTTTTAAAAAAATAATTTAAAAGTTGAAATTGTAGAATTTAAGTGAAAATATAGTAGTTTTATTTATCATTGCAGTATTATTTTAATGATTGATTTATATTTGCAAAAAGTACAACTGGGATTCAAAGAAAAACACTTTAAAATAGTAACAAAACTTACATTTTTATTTAATTAAATAGTGATATAAAATGTCTGCTGAAATTTTACCATTAAGATTGCATTCTGATAAAAAAAAGTTTTATCTATTATTCAGGAATGAAGCAAGTCAAACTTTTATTATTGGTTTTAAATGAGAAGAGTATTTGATTTAAATATGAAAAATATGCATGCTATAAATGTTTCTTTGGATTGAAAATAACTATATGGAAAGGATTAAAATTAATAATTTAGACATACTTAAAATAATACTCTTTTAATAAATTTGTTTTCATGATAAATATTCAGAATGGCTTATCAGTAAAACTGCTTTTTGCCACAGAATATTTCAAGCTCAATCCCAACTGCAATCATGTGATGAGAAATAAGTATTGCTCTTCTGTTTTTGGTGTGTACTTCTTTCAGTGTATGAAGTGCATAATGGATATTCAAATTCCTTACACTAAGGATCTTAGTCTATTTACTTCATGGTATCAACCAATAATGCATATGCTATATATTTGGTATTTTTAAATTTAAGTACTTTAAAGTGCTCGTTATATATTTTTCCATGTATTTGTTTCTACTAGGAAATCTTGTAAATAAAAATTCAACTTTTATATACACATTAATATATTAATGTGGTATTTTTTAAAGACATTTTTTTATACTTTAAAATTATTTTTTTCGTATATTCATTCTTTTTTAAGTTCTTTCAAAGAAAAATTATTTCATGAAAATATCAGTATAGACATTTAGCATTTTTATATGCTAAGCAGGTTCACAATTATTAAAATGTATTCTAAAATTCATTAAAATTTGTGTTTCAAATATATCATTGTTGATTTGAAATAAAAAGTATATTTTCAGGAGTTCATTTAATTTGAATTACAGGTATTTTAATCAACCGCTGAATGTTATGTGTGAATTTGCACCACAACTCATCTTTTTAATATCAATCTTTGGATACCTTGTTCTTTTGATATTCTCCAAATGGACAAATTATGATGCTACTATGGCCAGCTGTGCTCCTAGTCTTTTGATTATGCTCATCAATATGTTCCTTTTTAATTATCCTTCTAATCCATGTTATTTGAGGAATATGTATGCAGGCCAAGTAAGTATTAATTAAGAATTGTTTGTTGATTAAACTCAAATATTTTGTTAAAAATTTTAATAAATTTGAAACTTAGTTGATGGATTTAGAAAGGCACACTTAAATATTCAGAGTATGTAAAGCAGTTTGTAAAACATAAAATAAAAGGTATTAAATATAATTACTCCCCCTTTTCACTGTCAGTGCTTAAAATATCTTCCACCCATTTAACCACATATATTAGCACAATTAATGAGATTTATATATGCTCGTGTAAGTTCTTGTGTTGTGATGCTGTTGATGACATTCGGAATCCTGATCTTGAGTTCAATTGTGTGTGGATTTTTTTCATATACTCTTTTATTTAACAATTCTTACTAGTATAAATCAAAGGTAGAGAGCTCAAGTGAACGAGAAGACCATATGATCTTCAGGTATAAATACTCCCTGAACATGGGGCAAACATGATCTGATCTAGCATGTTGCACTGTCCTGCTGAAAATAACACAATTAAAGCTTCTCTTCTGGGAAATTAGAATAAAATTTTTCTAGGATTCCGAAATCAAATTCATAGTTCCCTGTCATTTTAAAGCATATGTGTGTGGATTCCACCCGCAAGGGATTTTGTTTTGTCAAAAATGTAATATATGAATATAAACAATTTTAAGAAATACCATATTCTATAATATTTAGATGGACCAGTTTTATGTGCCATTTTTTGTATAATAGAAGACATACATGTCTTGTATTTTTTCCCCTTGCTCATTCATCATTAAAAAGAAATTTCAAAAACTGATTTTTTTGTAAGAGTGTTATGATATTTATTATTATCAATGTACATATAAATTTTTTTTTTCATTTTTCTTTTGCTATTTTACTTTTTGGATTGAGAATTATCACTGAACTTAAAGGTTCAGGTAAGATACAAGATTACTTTTAGTTAATTGAGACTTTTTGTTTTATAGTATTTATTATTAATAATTATTTAATTGAATAGATTAAAAAAACTATGAAACAAACCTTGATCTTTCTAAAAAATAGGAAATTAAAGGAAATAGTTTTAAATTAAAAATTCAGTTTTATATTGTAAAAAATTATATTAAGAAATCAAGGAATTAAATTTTATTACATTAAAAACAACATGCTTCTTTTGAAGTTTTGTATTCAATAGTGATATTTAAAGTATTTTATATTTTTAAGTCATTGAAATGCTTTACATTATTTATTCCTTTCCTTTTTCAGCCTGTTATTCAAGGTATGCTTGTTTTCATAGCCTTGTTATGTATTCCTTGGATGTTGCTTTCAAAACCATATATGCTTTATAAACAGTGGCAGAGGAGACCATTACAAGTATGCTTACTATCCATGTTTTATCTTATTCTTATTATAATTTCATTATTTATTTCCAAGATGATGTGCATATTGTATATTATAAAAATATTTTATATGTGTTGTAAAAAAAAATTTTTTTTTCCACAAATTTTTATAATTTTTTAGATTAATCAAGGAGATGCAACTGTTGATGGCCAAGTAGGTGATGGTCTTATGAAGGAAAATCAAATCCCTGAGCCAAGTGTACCTGAACATTTTGATTTAGGAGAAATATTTATCCATCAAGCGATTCACACAATAGAATATTGCTTAGGGTCTATATCTCATACTGCTTCATATTTACGACTTTGGGCATTAAGCTTAGCTCATGCACGTAAGTTTTTGTGTGTGTATGCAATTAAACCTTTTTCATTATTTCCATTTATCTTAATTGATTTAGATAAAACTGTTATATTCTATATTGACAACTATTTATAACAGATAATCTTACTCTCAACCACATTAATTTTCTTCTGCATGATTAAAAACTGTTAGGCATTTAAATATGGAAAATATATGAAAGTATGATTAAAAATTTCTAAATTTTATTATATTTGACTTGTGAGATGGTAGCAATTTTCTCATCATTCTATTGGCTTAGAAATCATTATATTTTCAGTGTAATCAAAGTCATATTATAACTAAGAAGTTTTTTTGCAGCTATTTATATTATTTCATATTTTAATGTTAAATGAAATAGACTTCTAATTTAACTTAATTTATATACAGTAATGATAATTTACTTGAAGCATTTGTTCATTCATGATTTTTATTTATTTCTAGTATTCAATAGGCATTGATTAATGAATCCAAATTTTGTGGTATATTGATTGTATATTTATAGATTTTTTATTAAAAAGATCAATAAGTTAAATGTTTGCAATAATAAAATCAAAAATGGAAATTTTGTTAAATATTTTAAAATTATTTAGAAAGTTTAATAATAGTTAAAATAACAATAAAAATGTTAAAATATCATAAACTTGCACAATGAGTCCTAAATAACAAATTTCATGGTTAATCAAAAGGAAATTGTAAGAAAGCTACAAAGCAATCCATAGAAAAAATTTCATACATAAAATCTATGTAAAATTAATAAATATCTATAGATATGCATATAAATAATATTGTTTAACATTAAATTGACGATGCATGTTTTTGTCACTTCATTACAATACTTGCTCAACAAAGCAATCTGTCGGAAAAATAACATTTATAAATTTGCTAGTTTTATATAGCATTTTAATTACTGCATTATAGATGTGCATGTATAAATTTTTTAACCCTAAATTTAAGGATCGTTATGATAATTTACTAAATAAATGCCAAGGAGTGTTTTTTAGAAATTAAGATTTTATGTTAAATTTTTAGTTTCCTTTGATAATTTTTGATTTTTGTTTTGAACAAAATCTAATGATATGCTAATTTAGAATTTAAAAAATATTTAAAAATATTCCCTTTTTTTTAAATGGGAGTTAGTAGTCAATTTATATAAATTAATAAACTATGTTAAATTTTCCCTGTATAGAACATTTTAAATAACAAACTTCTTTGTGTAAACTTTATAAATTCATTTCACTCAATTTTATTTTTTGCTATTGGATATACTATAGAAAATATATATTTAAAAATTTAAAAAAAAAAAAAAACAGAAAATATGGTGCATATTATATATTACTTAAAAAAACTACCACCATGTGTTATATATTCCATTACAAATTTCTCCGATTTCTTGTTTTTAAGCATTTTTAAAAATTTAGGTGTTGTGTAGAATGTTTTGATTTATAGCTTTTTAAATCCATAGTAAACAAGTTTTAAATAAGTAATCTGATATAAAATAATATTTAACTAGCAATGCACGCATATTATATTTATCAAAGTAATTCAGTTTAAAAAACATGTTCATGATAGTTTTATTAAAGATTCTAACTGTGTGTGTGTGCTTGTTAATGTTGCTTATTCAAAAAATGTAACTATAAAAAATTTATGCATGAAATAATTTATTTCAGTTGCTTTTGATCATACATCTCATAATTTGTCTAATTATATACATATATGTGTAAATATATATCTATATATATGGACAATAAATTTGTTGCAAATAAGGCTCTTTTATATAAGTTTCGATTTGTGCGCATGATATGTTATATAGTTTAAAATATTTTAAATCCAAAATTCAAACATTCAGATATTACCATTATTAACATAATTAAATTTTTCATAATATTAAGTTTGTTTGAATTTCATTATTCAATTTTATTGGAAATGCTTTTTGAATGAAATAATATTTATATTTTAACATTACTTATTTTTATCTATAAAAGATATTTTTTTAATATTTGCATCTATTTTTTAAATACATAAATCACCGCTTTATATTTTTACAAACTATCATTATCAAATAAAATTACCTATTGTATTTAATAATAATTAAAAAAAATATAGGTTGAAATCCACATAAAAAGTATTAAAAATAATAAATATTAAAGTATCATCTAATAAATGACTTTACTTTTCAAATTAAGTGCAATATTTAACTTTTTAGTATCAGAGTAATTATTTTTTGATTACTTAATTTGTCTGCAGTTTTCATAACATACATTTAAAGTGTAATATTCTTTCTTAGAATTATCTGAGGTATTATGGACGATGGTTTTGAGGATTGGTTTATCTAGCAGTGGAGGAGTTGTCCTTTACATCACATTCGGTGCGTGGGCAGTATTGACTGTTGGTGTCCTTTTAGTAATGGAAGGACTTTCAGCTTTCTTACATGCTTTACGTTTACATTGGTAAATTATATTTATGTACTTTTTGTTTTTTAAAAAAGTGTTATCTTTGTAGTTTATTAATTGCTTAAGATTCAAAAAATATTTTTGTAATTTAAATCAAACTTTGTATTGTATAAGTTATTAAAATCAAAAACTGTTGGAAATTTGTTGTAAAAAATTATTATTATGTAAAATTTTAAAATGTCTTCAAATGAATCGCTTAAGTAATGTTCAGTTGTATGTATGCATAACTTTTCATCTGACATCTAAAATTCATCAGGTGTAACTTTTAAAAGCATTTGTTAAATTTTTTTTTCTGGAAAAAATAGAATTTAAAAATAGAATCTGAAGTATAATGAAAATTAAAGAATCTAATTCAAAAAATTTAATTTAGAACTTGAAATTTAATTTAGAAAGTCTATAAATTTTAAATATCTTTAATAACCAATTATAATTTATGAATTATATGGTACTGTAGTAAGAAAAATCAATATTTTTAGATAATTTGTTATTTCAGAAGTTATAAAATTTTAAAGTATATTAATTTAGGAGAAAATTTAATATTATCTATATTGTTGAGTTCTCTTTTGCTTTTAGTTATACTGCTTTTCAAATAAATAAAGTTTATTAATTTTTGCATGCATACGAGGGTTGCTATTTATATTTCTGGCCTAATAATGAAAAAACAAATATGTAGGATCGAAATTGGTTTTATTGTTTTTCAAAATATTTTCCATGATGATCAATACACTTTTGCATGCGTTTGAACCAATTTTCAAAGCACTTTTTCCAGTCCGATTGAGGTAACTCCAAAACATGCGTTTTGAATGCATCAACCGCTTCTTCGGGGGTCGAAAATCGTTGTCC
This sequence comes from Latrodectus elegans, assembly GCA_030067965.1. Classification (NCBI taxonomy): domain Eukaryota; kingdom Metazoa; phylum Arthropoda; class Arachnida; order Araneae; family Theridiidae; genus Latrodectus; species Latrodectus elegans. The sequence goes on along the minus strand of CM057820.1, from coordinate 98,784,511 downwards.
ACGTAATTTATTTTTGATGTGTGGGAATAAGAAGAAGTCATTGGGTGCCAAATCAGGACTGTACGGCGGATGACCCATCAGTTCGATCTTTCGCTCCGTCAGAAATGCCTCTGTTTGAGTCGATGTGTGAGAGCTCGCATTGTCATGATGAAGAATGATTCGCCTGTTCTTCTGCTTTTTTTCGAATTTCTCCGATGACTTCTGGCAAACAAATGGTCGTGTACCATTCAGAATTGACCGTCCTGCGTTGCTGTAACGCCACTGTTGCCACATGACCGTCAATGCCGAAGAAACAGGCAATCATTTGTTTCGATGTGCTTCTTCCTCGAACAACTTTTGTTGGTTTTGCCTCGTCTTGGAAGACCCATACAGTTGATTGCTGTTTTGTTTCCGGCTCATGTGCATAGATACATGATTCGTCACCTGTGTAGATGTTTTACACAGCCTTTGATGTACCTTGAATGTATTTTTCCAACATTTCCTTGCACCAATCGACACGAGCCTTTTTTTGAGCGTTTGTCAGATTATGCGGTATCCAACTCGAACAAATTTTTTTTTACGCTCAAATGTTCATGCAATATTTTATTGATGCTAGTCATACTAATGTCCAAAGACGCCTCTATCTCACGGTATGTCACATGACGATCTTGCTTTATCAGTTCACGCACAGCATTGATCTTTTCTGGCACAACAACGGATTTTGGACGACCTGCACGGGATTCGTCCTGGATCGAACATCGACCACGATTAAATTCGTTATACCAATTTTTTACAGTGCTGTAGGATGGCGCTTTATCGCTGTATAAAGAATTAAGTTCATCGAAGCACTCTTGTCTTGACAATCCACGTCGAAAGTTATGAAAAATAATGGCACGAAAATGTTCACGATTCAATTCCAATTTTTGACAGAGAAGAACTTTTCAATTTACTGTCAACAACACAAATAAAGCTATAATGGTAAATCGTCTGCTGAATTTATGTTTAAAAATATCAAACTTTCGATTAAAATCGTCTTCGGTCACCTAGCAACACTTACTGTTGCCAAGGCCAGAAATATAAATAGCAACCCTCGTATAATTTTTTATGATAAATGTATGACAAATTTAAAAATATTTTCATACTATTAATAATATTAGTGAAATAAACATTTGTAATGAAATTTTATTTATTTTAAAGGGTGGAATTTCAAAGCAAGTTCTATGGTGGTATGGGTTACATGTTTGTCCCATTTTCCTTTGATACTATTCTCCATGCAGCTGGTACAGAAGATTAAAAGACTTTATGATGAGATTATTGATAATTAATCACTGTGATTAATACAGAAAATAATTTAGTGCAAAATTTATGATTTATAGCTTTTTTTTTTATACACAGTATAGGTTGAGCTTATATTTTCCGATCAGTGTTGCCCTTTGATAAGTTTTGTCTTTCAGCCAAATATTTATAGGTCTAGTTGTAGATAAAAAATGTCATGCATCAGCTGTATGTGATCATTGTTAAATACTATCTAGGAAGAGCATCCTTTTAAAATTAAATATTGAAATCTTGTATTTGTTCATATAGTTGGAGCGTCAGCTATCATTATAATTTGCCATGAGGTGTTCAGTTTTATTTATTTAAGTATTGTCAATATAGTCATAGTTGTTCTTATTTTTATATGCCAATTGCATTTCTATAGGGTTATTTTTAATCGTTGATACATGTAAAAATTTATTCATTACTAATTTGTCTGTAAATGTTCTTAACCAATTTTTAATTTTATTGTTAATATGTTAACTAAAATTTAAAATTGGAATCTGAAAATAATTTTCAAATTTCTTCAAAGTTTTCCAATATGAAAATAAAATAATTTCTGTCTGAATGTAATTCGAATACAATTAATTCATAAGCAAATTTGATTAACATTAAAAATTATGCCATGAAACAGTTATTTTGTCTTTTTACAGATAATTAAGTTGTTAAATTGCTTTAAATTAATCATTTTAATTAAAACTTTCTTCTGTAAAAAATATGTTAATCATTTTCCGAGATTATATTTTAAACAATTTTGAATCTATTCTTTCATATTTAAAATCATAAATGTATGGATTTTTTTTATTGTGAAAGTAATGTTTCATTTGTAACTTTATCTATTTGTAACCTATTTAATAGAAATCATTTTATTTAATAGAAATCAATAAATTTCTATCAAACTACAGTCAATTGGAAAGCTTAAAAGTTAATTTCTACCTTTAAATGCTTCAAATTATCTTTTAGAAGTATAACTGCTTATTTGTGTTATTTTAAAAAATGAGGTTACTATAAAAGCTTTTCTTTTAACAAAAATATTCTACATTTAAATCTTAATCATAAATTTTTTAATACTTTAATATAATTACATTTAATTAAAGTAATTAAATTTTAATGATATGTTTTGTTTATTTTAATGATATATGATGTTTTTATGAATACTTCATCAAAGGAAAAATGATAAGCGTTTGAATTTTACTTAACTCATAATAAAACAGGAAGCATTAAAGCAATCTTCAAGTTTTACAAATATTCGAAGAAACTGAATATATTAATTTCAAAAGTAAAGTGAGACTTTGTACCATATTTAATGAATATTTACACACTTCCTTGTAAATGAAAGTAATCTCTCAAAATATTGTTTTCTTGTTTAAAAATATTTGTCAATGATTTCTTTAACCTTTAATAGAAAAATTCTGAGTTGATGAAAAAATTTAAATTTTCATTAAGGCCATTAAAAATAGATTAAAATTATATTCATTTGAATAATATGCAGTCATATGATATGCTTCAAAGATGTATATTTCACATATATCATATGCTTACAAAGTTGCATTATATCTTAGAAAAGTTAATCCAATATTTGCTCTCTGAATAAAAATAAAGCATTTTATGTATTTTTCCTTTTTATATATGTATATAATAATTGTATATTTTGTGCATTTGTTATAGCCCTTGTTAAACTTTTATTACGTTTTTCATTACTTAATTATATTCATTATTTATTTTGAATAAATAAATAGATCTGTGTAATCCATGACTTGCTTTTAATTTTCATTATTATTTTTAACTTTATTATTTTGTTTAAATAGTTTATAATTAAACAAATTTTAATTATATATATTTTTTGTTGAAGTTTGAAAAATAACTGAATATTTCAATTAAAAAATCTAACCTAAACAGTAAAATTATCTACAAACAATTGTTTTTACTGTATAAATAGGAAGTGCCATTTGACATTTAAGATGCATAATATTCCTGGATTGTTTCACATCTGAATCCAAATCATAATCACTTTTGGTGAAAATTTTAAGACATCAAAAAATGCACAAATTAGGCAAAGTGTATACATCTAGGAGTTATTATATTGCTATAAATTTGTGAAAGTTGTTTAGATTATATGCAAACAATAGTAATGTCTGCATGATTCCTATCACAAAAAAAAAAAATAAAATAGTGTGACGTTATGTATCCACCCTAGTCCATAAATGTTCTAAAGTATTCTAGATTTTTTTTCCTGCTGCATTTGGAAACTTTACTTAATTATATATATTAAATGTTGAATGAATAAAAAGAGATCTGTACATCCCATAATGAGTTATTATTTTTAGTTTTATCAATTTCAAATATGATCATAATTTTTATTTATTCAAGTCATGAAATATCATTTATATGGTTTTGCTAACACTGTGGAAATGTTTTGCGGTAATGTTACAGAAATAATTCGTATCATTCATTTCAGAAAGAGAATATTTTAATTATTTGCACTAGTGTGTATATGCGAGCTCAATTTCTTCTGCATATATTTAGCTAGTATGTGGTAGCTTTATTGAAGTGCGGCAAGTCTTGGATTTTTTAAAATGAAAGGATGCATTTAAAGGGTAAACAAAAAAAGAAAAGAAAAAAATTTTAAGCTTAGTTATTAATTTTAAGTAATAAAAAGTATTAGAATAAATATGAAATATAAACATCTACAAAAAAATATTTAACTCATATATTGAGATTATGCTAATAAAAAATGCATGCAAACTCAATCATTTTATTAGTACAGCAAAATTATTGCAAAAAATATACCAAGTGTATGCATATCAAATAAGACGATTGCTAACATATGTCGCGACGTATATATGTAAACGTTATGAAACCGTGACACGTAAATTTTCTATAGTTTGACCTTTGATACTCACGTTTAATTTGGACAAGTTTCAGCGTGGATTTTTTTTTTTTTTTTTTTTTTTTTTACTGTGTTGAAAATATCGAATTTTATGCTTTCTGACCGCGATTTGCGGACAGCAATACTTTTTTGTTACCATCTGAATACAAATGCTGCCGAATTGCATCAAATGCTTGTAGAAGCATACAGTCGCAATGCTCTGAGCCGTGCGCAGTGCTACAGGTGATTTGAAAAGTTTCAAAATGGTGATTTTGATGTGAGAAATGAGGAGGGTGGCAGACCACAAAAAATTTGAAAACGCTGAATTGCTACCATTACTGTATGAAGATGATGGCTAAATGCAAGAACATCTTACAAAACAATTGAATGTTAACCAGAGCACTGTTCCCCGTCGTCTCAAAACAATGGGCTAGATAATAAAGGTTGGTAGATGGGTACTACACTCGCTAGCGGACTGTCAGCAGGAAAACCGAAAAATCGTGTTTGCAAATGTTGCTTGCTCGTTATAAACGCAAGTCATATTTGCATCATATTATGAGTGGTGATGAAATAAATTTATGTTGAGAATCCCAAGCGTAATCGATCATATGTTGACCCCAGACAGCCGTCCAAATACACCGCAAGGCCGAATCGGTTCGTCCGCAAGACAATGCAGTGTATTTTCTGGGGTCAGGAGTGGCCAATCTATTATGAGCTTCATAAACCCACCGAAACCATTAACACTGATCGCGACAAGAAACAATTACTTGATTTGAACGATGTTATTATTCAAAAAATCCGAGAAATACAAGAAACGGCAGCACAAAGTGATTTTCCATTATGACAATGCACCGTGTTAAGCCGACCAAGGACATCGTTAAAGCGCTCGGCTTGGAGCCCTTAGCTCATGCGACTTATTCTCCAGACTTGGCTCCTTCATATTACCTATTTGCATCATTGGGACACGCATTGGCTGACCAATGCTTCACTTCTTACGTAAATGTCAAATCTTGGCTTGATGACTGGCTGGCTTCAACCTATCATTTTCTTGACGTGTTTTTCACAAATTGCCCAAAAGATGGGAAAAATGTGTAGTAGCGATGGATATTATTCAAAATAAGAAATATTAACAATTTTCGCAGATTTGTGTTTTTTTAAATCGTTTCATTTTATTTGCTTGGTACATATTGATCAATTATGAAATTTATGAAAGTTGCATAAATTAAATTTCTGAAAGTATCACTTGTTTTGTAGAAAGTAACTGTACAGGATAAGAAAGAAAAATTTACTCAGGAGTTTAAATATTTTAGAGGAGAAAATAAGTCACCTGTCATTCTCATCAGTATTCATTTGATAGAGAAAGTAAGCTCACACAATATTTATGAACCCAGATGAAGACTCAGGCGTAAAAATTTAAAAAAGATTCACGCGAACCCGTGTTAATTCCAGTGGGAAAAAATATGCGTTATGACTCCGGAACATTGTCATCTAATGCATTCAGTTTCTAAAGAAAATTCAAAATGGCTATAATTTTAACGGCAATTCCTTGGAAATCATAACTTAAAAAAATTAATAAACAAACTCCATTTTTTTTTTAAAGGTGTTAAAGCTCAACAAAATTCTGGAATGTTCTTCATCTGCACTTTAAAAATAATCTCATAATATAGAGTTATCTTCTAGATTTTTCATTTTTTGCGAAATATTTTAAGGTCGAAACTTACTACTTCTTTTTCAGAGATGTTTCTCTTCCACAAGCTTTCTTGTTGCTTTTTTCCCCTAACCTATCCAGAATATGAAACTCTAACTCAAATTAATAAATTGATTGTTCCGGGTGACTAAAAAAAATTAGAGATGAAGTTATGAAGAATAAAAGTACACAGCAAAAAATAGGAGTTGACCTATGCAAAAAGTACATCACAAAAAAAAAAAAAACGTAATAACATTACGTATGTGATTGTGATTGCCTCTTTTCAATGAATCTATCATGATATGTGCAGTCTTGTCATTGTTTTCTATTGGACCAATCGTAATGCTAAAATGATACAACCTATGTGTCCTAAAAGATAGAATTTTCTATAATGCCCCCATCTATACAATAAGACTTGATCAATCAACACTTTTTAATGATTTTGATTAACGCAGGGATGTAGTTAAACAGTTACCTTGGCCTGTACTGTCACCCAACCTTAATATAACTGAACCTTTATGACTCTTCAATATGGAATCGATGTCTGCCACCTGCATTTCTCTTCCAGGACTTTCCCAATATCTTAATGAATGGTGCAATTTTTTTAAAACTCTTATAAAGGCAATTCTGCACTAATAAAAGTTTTTTTTTTTTTTTTTAAATTTACAGTGTTTGTACCATTTTCATAACTTAATGTATGTACGATTTACATTGGTCATAAACTTTGAATAGAATACATCTTGACGGTTGGACATCACTTTAGAATGTGACCAGAAACATCTTGTACAGTATTATCGCAAGAAAGAAACTATACAAATATGAGAGAACATTTATTAATTTTAATACAACAATGGCATGTGTTTCCATCTGAATGCGACAAAGCCAATAGTGGATATTGACATAGTGGCCCAATGCACTGGCTCGCTCGATTGCAAGACTTCATTTACCTTGATTACTTTCTCTCGCGATACGTCAGGGCACTGGTGTACAACTCTCTCTAACAGTGCTGAGTATCCTGCTGCTACATTGTTTCAGCTACTGTAGAAACCTGAAACGTGTTCGCTATTTTCACTAACATTAGTTCTTATATTCTGTGGAAATCTGAGGACTTCATTGCGGCCTGTCCTGGTAATATCTAACACCTCTGATGAATTTTTCTTTTTTATCTTAGTTTTTAGAGCTGTAAAGAAGTTTATATCTCATCTTGTTCATGGTTTGGAGTCTACACTCCGATGCGATGAAAGTGTTTTAGATTATATATTATGCAGGGCTCGGAGTTGTCCTGATAGTCCTGAATTTCCTGATTTTTTAAAAAACGTCCTGAAATGTCCTTATTTTTCAAAATAAATCCTGGAATTCCTTATTTTTTATTACACTCTTTTGAAAGTTTAATTTTCATTAATAATTTTATATTTTTCAGTAGTAAACTTTTCTTCCAGTGGAATATATATTTTCTTTCAACTGCTTTCTATGCAAGAAGAAAGAGAAAAATTTCCGCCTTTTTTGTTCTCCTTCAAATTGGAAATAGGATTGCCATTCGTCTCCGCCTCGTTTTCAGCCATTGCTCACGAATATCTGACGTCAAAAAAAATTTAGGTTTGGGTTTACCATTAAATTCTATTTTCTGCCTTTACAGACAAAGATTCTGGTTTTAGTAGTGCACAACAATTTACAATGATGGCGAAATAGTGAGAATTATTCGCCTACGTTTATGCGCATGCGTGAAATTCCTATCGCGCCATTTTGAAAGATTTTGATGGGTGTTTTGAAGAATGTTTATTACTACGTAAGGGTATTGATAAAATTGATTGTAATATTGATGGATTTGCTGTAGATATTCATCAATTTTTCAAACTATCTCCTGCAAGAAGGGAAGATTATCATTCCTTACAGTTAGAAATACTAAAAAAAACTTTAGCTAGACATAGTTTCCTTCGTCATGTTGAGAGCCGTTGGTTAACTTTGGGCTCAGTTTGTGAGAGAATTGTTGAGCAATATGATGTTCTAAAGGAATATTTTATTGTTAAAGTACCTAAAGAGTCGAAATCTCCACTTTCTGATAGACATCTTCGGATTATAAAACATTTCAAAGATCCTAAGACTGGCATATCTGCATTTTGTTTCATTTTTTTGTAAAACTTTTGAACCATATTTACTTCTAATGCAAAAAGTCGAACCTTTAGTACATGTGATATACAGTAAGTTAAATGAACTTGTTCGCAGTATTATGTTTAAATTTTTAAACCCAAAAGAAATCTGTGAAAAAAATGGAGTAAAGTTGCTACAAATTAATGTTGATTCAGGAAAAAATTGGCTAAATTTAAACAAGATTGAAATAGGTCATGGTGCAACAGCAATACTGGAAGAGCTTACTGATAAAACAACATTTCTACAAAGTGTCAGAAGCTGCTACATAGCAACTTCAAAGCATTTGCTTCAAAAACTTCCTATAACAAATCCTTTACTCACAGATCTCTAGTGTTTGTCTCCTTATAATAGAAAAAAGGAAGAGTCTAGGAGTTCATTTAGCAGATTAATTCAACATATTCCTCATGTGAATAAAACTTCTTCAGATATTGATAAGATGAATGAAGAGTGGATTCTTTACATGTGCGAAGATATGACTTTGATTGTAAATGATTATGATAATAATCAAAATATCTGTAAATATTGGAATGCAGTTTTCAATATAAAAGATGCTGGTGGTTATATAAAATATCCCACTCTTTCTAGAGTGGTTAAAGCATGCTTGTCGTTATTGAATATAAATTCCCAACCAGAAAGAGGTTTTTCAGCTAACAATTCTCTTGTGACAAAGGAGAAAGCTTCTTTATCGGAATTAACAGTTCAAAGTTTACGGATTTGTCATTATGTTATTCTAATGCATGGCAATTCTGTTTCCTCCATTTCATATACCAAAAAAATGATGCATTATATTCAGAAATCTCATGCAGAATATGCATCATATATGGAAAAATCAAAAGATGTAACACAATTAGAGAAAAGAAAGGATGAGGAAGATGTAGAAGCTACTTGTGAAAAAAAGTTTAAACAATCGCAGCTATTAGAAAAAATTAATGAACTTGAGAAAGAAAAGAAAAATTTGTTTGACAATCGGTGTGTAGCTCAAAAACTTTTGGATGATGCAACTAAAAAAATAGCATGTGCTATCAGTGATGATAATATGAGTGATGTGAAAGTTGGACAAATGATGCTGTCTGCTGCTAATGCAGAGATTGCATCTGTGAATGATATGTTAAAAAAGTGCAGTATTAAATTATCGGAATTAAATGCTAATGCATCCAGTTCAAAATGAACATTATTCAATTATACATAAATTAATTGTTAATTTAAAGCATTTATCATGTAACTTATTAATTTTCAAAAAATGCTCAGTATAGAAAGTTTAAATTTCTGTATCATTTTTCATATAGTTGTATTAAAAATTAAAAAACTCAGAATTTATTAAATAGTTTATTCCTTTCTAAAATGTGTTTTATGCATAAAACAGAAATTAATATGTAAAAGTAACATTGCTTTTGTTTAATTATTAAAACATGTCCTGAAAAATGTCCTGATATTTCTTGAAAATAGTGTCCTGAAAAAAAAAAAATTCTGTACTCCTACCCTTGTATCATGTTATTTCCCATTGTCTCAAGTATAATCTATCTCTCCTGAAAGATTTGCTACCTAATGTTCTATTATACTATCTATATACAGGTGTGTAAATATGGATTTTTTTCTTACCTTTTTACTTGCTACTTGCAGTGCTTTCATCTAACAATCATTAGGATACCTATTGTAATTATTGTTTGATATCTTGCTCGATAGAAGCGGTATTTGACAGAAAAAGCACAAGTAGTGTGTCTTAGTATTGCATAAAAAGATGATAATAGGGATCAAAAAAAGGAGATTTTGCCTCTGTAGTACTTAAAAAAGATGATAATAAATATAAAAAAGGGGGGGGGGACAGTTTTCTTAAGAATCTAAAGAAAGATAAATATTAAAAAAAATGCTTAGAAATATGAAAAACAATATATTTTTTTAAATCTGATATTTTAAATTAGCGTAAATAGATGGAGTTATAAATTAATATTAACTACTTGATAAGAAAATCTGTTGCGATAAAAAAATATAATCTTATTCACAAAAATATTAATTTTATTTCATGTAATTAGGACATCAAGAAATTCCAGTATTCTGATAGCAAGTTTAATTTGTTTCAGACTGAATGAGAGGACTCTGAACAAAAAATCTATCTGTAAAAGCTGTTGAGTTTTAGCATTCTTCCAGTTTCATATTTCGAAAGATACGAGGGTTGCTATTTATATTTCTGGCCTAATAATGAAAAAACAAATATGTAGGATCGAAATTGGTTTTATTGTTTTTCAAAATATTCTCCATGATGATCAATACACTTTTGCATGCGTTTGAACCAATTTTCAAAGCACTTTTTCCAGTCCGATTGAGGTAACTCCAAAACATGCGTTTTGAATGCATCAACCGCTTCTTCGGGGGTCGAAAATCGTTGTCCACGTAATTTATTTTATATGTGTGGGAATAAGAAGAAGTCATTGGGTTCCAAATCAGGGCTTTATGGCGGATGACCCATCAGTTCGATCTTTCGCTCCATCAGAAATGCCTTTGTTTGAGTCGATGTGTGAGAGCTCGCATTGTCATGATGAAGAATGATTCGCCTGTTCTTCTGCTTTTTTCGAATTTCTCCGATGACTTCTGGCAAACAAATGGTCGTGAACCATTCAGAATTGACCGTCCTGCGTTGCTCTAACGCCACTGTTGCCACATGACCGTTAATGCCGAAGAAACAGGCAATCATTTGTTTCGATGTGCTTCTTCCTCGAACAACTTTTGTTGGTTTTGCCTCGTCTTGGAAGACCCATACAGTTGATTGCTGTTTTGTTTCCGGCTCATATGCATAGATCCATGATTCGTCACCTGTGTAGATGTTATACACAGCCTTTGATGTACCTTGAATGTATTTTTCCAACATTTCCTTGCACCAATCGACACGAGCCTTTTTTTGAGTGTTTGTCAGATTATGCGGGATCCAACGCGAACAAATTTTTTTTACGCTCAAATGTTCATGCAATATTTTATTGATGCTAGTCATACTAATGTCCAAAGACGCCTCTATCTCACGGTATGTCACATGACGATCTTGCTTTATCAGTTCACGCACAGCATTGATCTTTTCTGGCACAACAACGGATTTTGGACGACCTGCACGGGATTCGTCCTGGATCGAACATCGACCACGATTAAATTCGTTATACCAATTTTTTACAGTGCTGTAGGATGGCGCTTTATCGCTGTATAAAGAATTAAGTTCATCGAAGAACTCTTGTCTTGACAATCCACGTCGAAAGTTATGAAAAATAATGGCACGAAAATGTTCACGATTCAATTCCATTTTTTGACAGAGAAGAACTTTTCAATTTACTGTCAACAACACAAATAAAGCTATAATGGTAAATCGTCTGCTGAATTTATGTTTAAAAATATCAAACTTTCGATTAAAATCGTCTTCGGTCGCCTAGCAACACTTACTGTTGCCAAGGCCAGAAATATAAATAGCAACCCTCGTACCTTGATCAATGATAAAGATAATATTTTCATAAATAAGATATATGTCTCATTTTATGAAATTTAATTTAATTCCTGATTTGGTAGATGGACGATTAAATACTGTGGCTTTCAGCTCAGAAGTTGAATTCCCAAATTAATTTACGCTCAGTAATATCGCTGAATAGTGTTAAGAAATATTTTTGTTTTCATATTCTTAATAGATTGTGAATGTCCCGAGAAAAATGTCAATAAAAGAGGTATGCTAGTCAGCTAGTTGCAGACGACTGCTTATGGCTGATAGATCGGTCGCTGAAATTATTCTGATCGTATGTTAACAGTTATTGGGTTTGATTCTCACTGGGCATAGATGCATGCTAACTATAAATGCCTATGCCCAGAAAGGAATCTACTTTAAGCTGTAAGTCTAGGTTTGATTAGTTCTTGCCTGTAAAATGATAATTATGTGACAAAAAAATCAATGGAAGATATTGATTTCAAAATAAAATTTAATGATTTCATTTTATTGAAACCAAGGGACAATGCGGGCAAGAATAAAAATTTTTTATCTTTGTTTTCATGAAACCATGATAAGACATGCATCTGTATAAATAAGACTATTATCACACACTTTGAAAGATTCCCCCAGCAGGAAACAGTAGGTGTGACAGGATAAAATTAGCCTGCTAAAACCGCTCTATGCCTTTCTCCAGGGTTAGTATTAGGTCAGTAAAAAGCACTACATATAGGGCTGTCTATACCATGACTGAATTTATTTCCATATTTGACAAGTGAAAGAATATGTTTATTGCTTAATTCTGAGACAATTATTTTAATTCTAAGCCATGTCTTGTGTGTTGCCTCCTAATTGAAAGACACTCGTCACGATTATATACCTGTGCATGTTTTTTTCAAAGAATCACCCATCCTGTTGGCGATTTTTAAAACCTTCAAAGATTCACAATTTTGGCGACAAGTGCAGAAACTTGCGCCAATGACAGGAAAAGAAATCTGACAAACTTGCTTGGAACCTCGTTGCCATAATAGATTTCAAGTCGTTGCCATAATAGAGATTCATTTTTGAAATTTAAATTTTTGATGGTATGTAAAATGAAAATGTTCATTCCAGAATTTGAATTGTAAGAAATTCAATTAAATATTAAATTAATAATTTTTGGAATGATTGTTCGGGATTAATGCATATTTCTCATCAAATTTGAGTGAAAAATAAATTATAATAGTCCGATACGGATTTTATTTGACATTAATGTTTAGCTATTTATTGTAACAGATATATAAATAAAATTTTTTAAAGCTTAAGTCTTTATTCGTGAAATGTGTAATATCTCAAAATTTTGAAATTATGCAAATTTCTGAAATCTAAATTTGACAGAATTTTAAATATATTTATGTTCACTAAATGAACGAGTGTTTTCAGTTTGCTAAAAATTTCTCATTTATTTCTTTCCAAAAACTGAAACCTTTTTGTATTTACATTATAATTTCAATCAGAATTGTATTCAGCTACCATATTGCTGAAGAGCTAAAAATTTTTATTTCTTTTTTGCACTCATAAAAATGTGAAATATTATACTGTACCGTAGTTAAAAGTAAATTATAATACTGTAGTTAAAAGAACATGAATTAAATTATCTTTAGCAGGAATAAAAATTTTACTTGTAGAATTGACATAAAAAATAATTGTAAATAAATCTGAATTTTTTTTTTTTTTTTTTTTTTTTTTTTTTTTTTTTTTTGAAGAAAATACAGTTTTACCCCCCAAAAAAATCTTGAAAGCTTAAGACTTATAATTGCTATAAATATATCTATATATAAATAAATTTTAAAATAATAACTAGTTAATTTTCACTATAAATAATGTACATCATATCAGTGGGTAAAATGATTCAAATAGGCTATTATACGTCATTTTAATAATAAATAAATAGTGTTTTATCAGCTTGCAATATCATAAAATTTTCTATTAAAATATAAACTTATGTGTGTAACTGGAATCAATATTTGTGTATTCATTTTGTTTATGTTTTTATTTTAAATACAAGAACTATAATCTCTTCAAGTAATAATGTTTTTAAAATTATTTTTTCACTACAGAGAAACTTTGTTAACAGTTTCCATATAAAATAAATACCGGTTTACAAGGACACTATACATCTCACAAACCAAAAGAAGTTTCCTAATTTGTTTGAAAATTAAACAGGTACACAAAAAATAGATGTCAATTATATTAAGAATTAATAAACTATTTGAATGAAACCTCTAACAGGATTATTAAATGCTAATATTAAAACACACGTGTTTAATAAGGGATCAGAAAAAAATTTAAGATCTTCAATGAAAATTTCTGGCAAAATTAGCAAGCTTGTTAAAACATAGGAAGGCAAAATCGATATCCGAATTTGTAATTTTTATAGGTTATTGTTGCAATACTACCTATTACAAAATTTTAAGTAGGTAAATTATACACCATCTTAAACGTTTAAATCTTATATAAAATATAATTAAAACAAAATAGTTCATTTTTTATTTTTAGAAAACTTTTTGAACTTATGAGCATAAATTAAAGCGAATTATATTAATCGCTATTAGTAGCAAATCACTATATAATTAGTTATATAACAGTATATTTGCCCCAAAAAATTCTAAAAGTAACTTGAAAAGTATATTTTATGTAATAATGCTTGGTGTAAATTTTGTTTATGTATTATATGGCTCCTTAAAATATAAGTTTTTTAAATCTAAGATTTTTTCTTATTTCAGAAATTAAACAGCTATTTAAGTAAGCAAAATATAACATTTACATATTAGAATTGGATACTAAGCAGACGAATATTTCATAACATACATAAAAAAACTTAAATATTTGTCAGTGTTAAAAAGAAATATTTTGTAAGGAAATTAGTATTCGTCATGGGATATAAATTTTTTTCAAACACCGGTAAACTTTTATTTTCCTTGTATTTTTCATGGAGGAAAGAACATAAGTGGAGCCGCTCAATTGGTCTGCGCTTGACGTATGTGCCATATCCCCTGTCTTCCAAAACATTAAAACTTGTTGTTTACTATTAAGCTTCTTGTTGAATTGAAATATTTGAAAGAAAACATACTTATTTAAACTTCATTGTTATAACAGAAATTATTTTAATGAATGTTTATTGAATAATCATTATAAATGAAAAATTTTGTCTGTAAAAAAATTAAATTTAAAGGAGATTAATTTTATAAGTTTAGGAATACATTGAATTATTTTGCAAACAAAAATGTTGAGTTTTTAACATTACATTAATATGAAAATATCATAATTCTTGAGAAGATATTTTTTATCTTATATAAATCTTACTAAATATAATAAAAGATTTATTAAAATTCAATTTTAGATAAGAAGAATTTATTAGGTTCCTAGGTGTTTCTCATAGTTGACTTTATATAACAATTTTTCTTTTACTTTAATCAACGAAATTCGCTTACAAATTATTGATAGTAAAAACTTTCTTTTTATAATATTGGATTAAAAATACACCAAAGAAAAAAATACTTTTAGTGTATAGATATAAATAAATTTATATATAGATGCAATAATTCTTTCTTATAAAGAGAAAAATTATAACCGAATAGCAGAATATTGCATGCATGGATAAAATCACAGGGAATAACATGGGTAGGAAACTTTCCCACTAAATATCCATAAAGAACCGAAAAATCAAAAAATTTCATGATTATAAATATAATAATATAATATTTAATTCATAATATTTTTAATTGCTTACATCAAAGTCAATAACATGACTAACACGCCTAAAATTTCTTTACTGAAATATATAATTATATAATAATTAATCACACACATAAATACGAAATAAGCACTTAACAATCAATAAAAATAACTTTTTTAAAAATAATATTTTTAAGAAAGTAATTCAGATCACTTTTATTTCGTTGTGTTCAATTTAAATGAAAATAATTCTTACTTACACTGTGTCCAGAATAAGAAAGTACTGTTACTCTTGAAAGACAGAGTGGGCGTGGAATCACCTACTAGCTACTTCAATGGCGCTCATGCTATTTCGCGGTTAGAACTACTCTTATATTCCTTCCTCCATGGTATTTTTAACAGAAACTTACTGAGTAAGTTTGTTTAGTTTCACAAATTCATCACGAATTTCTGATACAGCTTCTTCTTTATCTTGAAATTTAATCCTCAAAACTACAATTTCCTTAGATTTTATCATTTCCTTTAAAAAAAAATTTAGCTAATATTACATATTTCAGAAGGTTAGTTTCATTTAAATTCTTAGTTAATTTATTAAAAAAAATAGTATCAGAGAGTTAGTAAAACAACAAAAAAGACGACAGATAAATAAAAAATATGCAACTTATAAGTTTACGCTAGTGCTGAAAAGAACAGTTCCGTCAAGAACTTTACAAACAATTTTCGTTTTAATACCACGGTTGTGAATCTTCCAGATTTTCAAAAGTCATATCCCGGCTTAATTAGCCCTTGTGGGCAAAAAAAAAAAAAAAAAGAAAGATATTGAATCACAAACAAACCTAAAGAAAATGAAATTTTAATTATTACGACATTCTCGGCTTGGTTGAGAAAAGAGTCGCTACATGCCATAATCTTGATTTTAATGCTAACTTTTATCGAAATTAATTTAATAATGTCAAAAATATTTGGTAAACGACCAGGAAGGGAGGTTACGGTGGATACTAAAGTGCTTATAACCTTGTCACACCTTAGAATAGAGCTAAGGAGCTCTATTAAAATAAAGAAACAGCAAGTAGTAGAAAACATGCACCATTATTATGCAGATTTATTTCAATATAAGTTCATTTTTACATTCAAATTTATAGACACATGTAGCCTACTGTCTATAGTTTTAGTTAACGGAGGCATGTATGGCGAATCAACGGGAAATAAGTGACGAAATTCAATGGTGCCAGCTCAGATGTTCACGCGGTGTATTTTTTTTATTAGATCGCGAATCATTTAAAAGAATTAACAATATTTCTTTTTGTTGTGGAGGGATTTCTAAGGTACACCCACAAAATATTTTTTAAATATGTACATGAAGGGTTATTATAGATGAAGCCTCACAAGATGTACATAAAAATTTCAAAGATGTGGGACGGTATGACTTCGTAACGTCTTATCCATTGTCGCATAACTTTAAAAATTTTACAGAAATAATTTTTGTCGATTACATGCAATTCATCACAATTTAATTTACTTTTCAGATTTAATTCACTTTTAGGATTGCAAGTATTTTCTTCATAGATTCGAGCTTCGTTTATATATAGTTCCCATAGCAATAAAAAAAAATAAATTTTTTTTCTTGGCGCATGTACACCTCAAATTATTTTCACAGATAATATATTTTTTAATATTACATCCTTCGCGCGTATTAACAGATATTTCAAATTACTGTTGACTACACTATGCTTTTTAACCTTGAACTATTTTCTAAACTGTTTTGTTTCTTTCGCTACCCAACACAATGACGATAAGTTATTTTTCACTTCCTTGTAGGTAAAAAATCAGTGTTGGGAGTTATAGTTAGTTATAAAAAGGTTTTCTCAATATCTTCTAATATAACAAAGGGGTGCATGCGATTCAAACAAATTTGTGGAATGTTATGAAGACTATTAGTAAGATGTTTACTGCATTTCCTAGGTGATCCATCAAGCACTTGGCGACGCTTTGTTCTTTTAGAAAGGGTAAAGGCAGGTCTATGGGTCATATAATAACTATCACTTTCAATTTTATCATCTGGAGCCTTTTTAATGATTTTTAACTCTTCCCACTCTTTAAATATGAAGGCATATTCATTAATACAATTCTTCGAAACCATACCTTGAACCATTCGTTTATGTCGTTTCATAATTAAATTTTTGTTATTGGTTTATTTGCTCCCAGTTTTAAATGACAAAGAAATTCTTGTCTTCTATTAGGAGGCACCTTTGAACTCTAAAAATATTGTACCGAGCTTCGGGGTTCATGTGGATTGAGAGGTGAATAAAACCACTCAAATAACATAAGACTTTTATTCGTAAAAATTGGACTAGAAATACCAGCTGTAACAATCACAATTATACAGCTACAATTCGTCAGATAAAATAAGTAACAGCTTCCAATCACAGGTCTCAAATATCTCAGACAGAGAACAGCTTCTCTAGACTAACAGTCACGACTAATCGTCTTCACTCACTGACTGTCTTCACAAAACTAACTATGTCGGGCTGCGGTATTTATACCTGACTTGGCGGGGAAATCTACTAATTTCGCCAAGGTTCTAGAAGCTTCTAGGCTATCTCGCTAAATATTGGTCCTAGAGCTTAGGTGATGGATGTTTCCAGAAGTATCTATTTCTCGCCAAAACATCGCCAAGTCACCAAATCATTAGAAAACCCTCTTTTAACGTATACCACTTCTAAATACCGCAATTTTTGCCATTTGAAGACCGTTGGTAAAGGACCAAAATGTCCAATGCTATTCGCTCAAAAGGTGCTCCTACGTTATACCACTGCAACCTTCCTCGGCTACGTTTCTTTGGTCTCTTACGTGCCGCGCAGTCATCACAAGATTGGCACCATTTCTCTACATCTTGTCTAGTTTTGCTCCAATAGAAGCGCTCTCGAACATTCAGTAGTGTCTTCATTACTCCGAAGTGGCCTCCAGTTGAGCTACTATGCAATTCTTTCAAAACATCTGAAATTCTTGAATTTGGAAGAACAAGCTGCCATTTGAAATTACGTCCATCATCGGTCTTCTATTTCCTGTATAACACGCCATTTCTAATATGGAGTGAGTCCTAAAGAGCCCAATATTGTTTAGTAGCAGGACTGTAGGTGGAGATGTCCTGCCAACTTGGTCTCATACTGGAAGATTCTTTTAATTCAAAAATTGGATTTATATCAGGGTTTTCTTTTTGGGCTTCTCTAAATCTTTCATCACTCTATGGGTCTGGTTTCGATGGTGGTGAAACAGTAACTTGACGTACCGAAGGATTAACTAATTCATAGTTCTTCTCTACTCTAGAACAATATCGGCAGCTTCCATTACACGGTTTCCTTGATACTGCATCAGCATTTCCATGAAGGGTTCCTTTGCGATGACGTATTTCAAACTCCTGGATTCGTTGAATCCTTCTCTGCAGTAGTGGAAGATCATTTCCATCATCTTTTGGTTTTGGGCAGTCTCTTCGGACGTGTCTGACTGCACCGCAAGTCCAACACTGAATTTTGGTGTTTCTGCCACCTTTACTCAATTCTAAGCTACGGAATTTTCGCCGCAGATCTTCAATTTGTTTTCTTAGGTCATAGCCTGTATCAATAGCAGAGACGGCTCTGATTGAGTGTCGGTCTTCACGCGCGACCTGCTGGGCAGCCTCTATTTTAAGTGCGTATAGACTAGGGTGGATCCGATATCTTTGACATCGGCAAGTCTAAGTGTTTTCTCTATCTCCGCATCCAGCACACTATCGATGAAGTAATGGAGAGCCAGTTCTTGACGTGTCTCAGCTGGGCAGTCCGAAAATGCTAAACGGGAAAGATGCTGAATATCAGCAGCCAATTCTTGCAGACTTTAACCCGCTTTATGATAGCGGGACTTTAACTGTAGTCTGCTATATTCTTTAGTGTACCTTTCTCCAAACCGCAGCTCAAGAGCACTTGATAAGGCTTGGAAATCGTGCCTCTGTTCTTCCGGAAGCGCCTCGAGGATTTCGGCCGCGTTTCCTTTTAAAGCCAGATGAAAAGCTTGGGCTCGGGAATTCCATCCATTAGCTTCCGCAGCCATCATAAACTGGGTCTTGTATACTTGCCAGGATGATTTCCATCGAATTTATGAGAGTTTAATCGTAGCTAGGGAAGGCATAAATGCCACGTTAGGCTCCTCATGTCTGTTTGACATTCGCTTCTTCAAGCATTCAATCTCCTTATTCATTTTGTCTAATGCTTCTTCAACGTTTTATTCTACTTCAAAACTTTAGTTTCAACTGAAATTACCTTATTTTCCATTGCATGCATCTTCTCCTGAATGAAGTTGGAGAATTCTTCTTTAACACTTATAATGTCCTTCTTAAGTTCCTCCTGTCCAGATTTTATCTCTTTCATCATCTCGATTTTAATCTCGTCTTGTCCAGCTTTCATCTCTTCTTATCCAGCTTTCATCTCCTCTTATCCAGCTTTCATCTTAGCCATCTGCTCCGCTAATTTTTCAAGAAGACTTTTAATTAAATCCTTATCCATTTTTCTTGTGACACGCTGCATCAACTCTTCAACCCCGCTTCTGACACCAGTTGTACCGAGCTTCGGGGTTCGTGTGGATTGAGAGTTGAATAAAGCAACCACTCAATGAACACAAGACTTTAATTCGTAAAAATTCCATTAGAAATACCAGCTGTAACAATCACAATTATACAGCTACAATTCGTCAGATACAATAAGTAACAGCTTCCAATCACAGGTCTCAAATATCTCAGACAGAGAACAGCTTCTCTAGACTAACAGTCACGACTAATCGTCTTCACTCACTGACTGTCTTCACAAAACTAACTATGTCGGGCTGCGGTATTTATACCTGACTTGGCGGGGAAATCTACTAATTTCGCCAAGGTTCTAGAAGCTTCTAGGCTATCTCGCTAAATATTGGTCCTAGAGCTTAGGTGATGGATGTTTCCAGAAGTATCTATTTCTCGCCAAAACATCGCCAAGTCACCAAATCATTAGAAAACCCTCTTTTAACGTATACCACTTCTAAATACCTCAATTTTTGCCCAAAATGTTAGTATTTCTGATCTGCCTGAGATATTTTAAGACAAATACATTAATTATTTATAATTTGTTATAATATTTAACTGGTTTCGCACATATTTTTCTGTGAGACTTTTAACTGGATCACTAATACCTAGTTTCTAGATCCCATAATTCTTTTACATTAAAAGTAGATGGTTGCATAGACAGTGGACTGAAGGGGAAGGAGCTTAAAATGTGTCTAGGGTTAACAATTTTATAATTATACTTCTGAAGTGCATGGAGGAAGGAATATACTCTTCCTACATGTTCAAGTGACTGTAGAAACATCAATTTACACTTAATGATAATCCGTTGTTGGCATCAATGCTATTTTTTAGTTATGTATCTTTGGTTTTTATGGATCATTTTAAAGTTTATTAAAGAAAAAAATTTGGCAGTTAATGAATTAAAACTGTGTATCGTTATTTTGTGATAACATGATTTTATTGAGGAAACTTGTGCCACATTTTCTGTTTATAAAAATTATACAAAAAATTGGGATATGTTTCCATAAAAAAGACAAGTTGAAAAAATTATTTAATAAATTCCTATAAAAATAACAGCATCTTGACATTAATATGCTTAGATCAAACAAAAAGAGATTATTAACATTTTTGATTTAATAAAATATGGGAGAAAGATACATATGTAAATTATTTGTAATAACACTTGTTCAACAATTGTCCACAAATTTTCATAAAAGATATTCATATAAAAAATAAAATAATTTAGCACTTTGTACTAGATTAGGTTACAATATATAATGAATGTATGAAATTAAAATACCAAAAATTTTACGTAAAAACATGTTTGCTAATAATTTAATATATAATTCAAATATCAACATACAATATAAAAATTTCATGTAAAAACAAAAATTATTACAGAAATACAAATTATCATAAACAATTTTTTTTAAAAAAAGAATACTAATATACTTATCTCACTAATGGATATCGCATTTATATTATAGAATACTAATCTCACTTATATATATATATATATATATATATATATATATATATATATAACCAAAATATCACATCACTCAAAATAAATATAATTGTATCACCCTAATATCATGATGACAAATACTGGCAAAATACAATCTACTGACTTATTAGACATAAATTACTAACAGAATGGAAATTATGACAATTTTTAGCTCATAACTTTCTTATCCAAGAATTTACAGTAACATCAACAATATAACAAATTTAAAAATAAGTAACTATTTAATAAGTACACAAAATAATATAGCAATAATAGGTGGTATCAAAATAGCCAAATTTGAATACAATTTTAATTTACTGATCACCATCTAATAAATTATTACACTCTTCTGAAATTAAACTTTGTGCCAAGGAGCATTATATCATACTCATATTGATTTCCATTGTCCATATCAAAGGAGTATCTGTGGTAACAGTAACAATTTTTTCTTCAAATAAATTACAAGTACTAATTAGACCTTGAAAACTCATTTTGTCATGATCTGAAATGAAAGGATATAAAATCAATAATAGTAAAATCAGAAAATAATTCTTGGAATGATAAACATTATATAATTTATCTCTTATTTGAATTAAAAAATATATATTTAATTTATAAAAAAATAAGCTTCTTCATTGCGAGCGAATCATTTATGCATTTCATGTGGATGAATGTGAGGCCTGGTTGGTTTAACTGTGCTTGCATGCAATTTTTGATGAAGCAATTTTTTAATAATTACTCAAAATTAGCACTCTAGCTGGCACTTTGTGTCCATTACATTTAAATTGGGCCATGGTAGCCTAGTAGTTAGGGCATCAGCCTTCTATCCAGAAGAGCGGGGTTCGATTCCCAATGCCACGAAAGACCCACAGAGTACATGCGATATACGTGCTCATTAAATCTGTGGAATCAAAAGTCCTATGGTCGGTCATTGAGCAGTTACGATAGGTACGATATCTGGAGGAAATTTTCTCCCCCTTCAGATGAATGCCAAAATTGAGGAAGTGAATTCTCTGGTGGTGCCATCTTTTGGAGGAATTAAAAAAGAACAAAGACGTACTTTCATCTTTGTGGTGCTATGATTAAAAAACGCTCCCGATTGAATTTAATTCGCATAGTGAGCTTGGCTTGTCTAAATGTCATAAGTAACAACACATTTAAACTGAATGTAGTTTTAATATTCTGACTTTCAATTTGTTCATATTCTTTCTGTTTTTGGTATTTTGCTCATTACCTGTGTCTAGGGAGGGAGGAAATTATAGTGTAAAGAAACACAGCACAACTCTTTAACTTTCCAAGTGATATAGGCATTCTAGCTTTTGAGAACTCTCCAAACACTTTTCTATTTTTGCTACTATGTGGGGTCTTTTAGGGCTGTAGTGTCAATTTTGTTACAGTTTATATTGATTTGGAATATATTTTGCACACTTGTTATTTCAGAAAGCTTTAACTCCAGATTATTATGACAAGGAAGCATTTATCAGAGGATTAATATATTTATTTGATAAATAAATCAATTAGTGATATAGTTTAATTATTTTATCCTTAATTTGTTTGTCGCTCAACGGTAATTTTTTGGTCACCAGGGCTAATTAGACCGGGACCTATGGTTTAAAGTGGATTCAAAACCACTACAAATATTCATCCCTAAGGTGGGATTCGAATCCACGAACTGTTGAACCAAAGGCAAGAGTGCTAACCATTCGACTGCCAAATCGGCAATTAGTGATATAGATGAAAGTGCTAAAGCTAATGAATTAGAAAGTAATATTTCTAAAGATAATCATTTGCTAAAGAATTAGTGACATTTTCTAGGTGTTCTGACAGGTACATTTCTCTGTGCTTCAAGATTTTTCACATAGTCTTTTTTTAAATTTTGTTACTTCTTCTTGTAAATAGCCATTGTCATATGCTTTTTATTAATTTGAAAATATTTAAATGTGTTTTATCAATTAAAATTTTGGAATAATTGGAATAGCACTTTCAAAAACTATTTCTCAAGATGAGAAAACTTTTTTTTTTACAAATATATTTTCATATAAATTGAAGGAAAAACATTATTCAAGTCTAGTTTTAATATAATAAGACAGATTATGTAATAATCTCTAAAATGCTATTAAATGTCACGGTAATAGGACTTAATCTTCATTATATGCGATTTTTTTTCTAAACTGCATCCTAGTGGAGCAAACTCCCATCCTGTAGTATAATTCCTATTATTCCCGCTGCATCCTCAATGTGCATCTGTTGCGAAAAGGTTAAGGTGCATCCAACTCAATTTTATTTTATTGTGTCTAGATAGAAAAATGCTGAAAACAAAATTCCCAAAAATGAAAATCACTTGGAAATATGAAAATTTGCTTTAATGTCTTATTCTTTTAAATTATTTCTTTTCAAGTCGAGAAAAATCATTTGTTGATAAAAATATTTCAAAACTGAAAGCATAAGTTGCTTTGCTTATTAGGCAATTTCATGATTGACTTATTAATAAATAAGGAGATGTTTAATTCATGTGAGTCACTGAAAACCTTTGTGTTACAGGAATTGAATTATCAGAGCATATTTGTTTAGAAAATTTTAAAAAAGGTAGTCACAATAGTATTGAAATCTATATTTAGACAAATTATACATTGCTGTGAAAATTTAAGAAA
The DNA here is from genome assembly GCA_030067965.1 of Latrodectus elegans. Taxonomy (NCBI): domain Eukaryota; kingdom Metazoa; phylum Arthropoda; class Arachnida; order Araneae; family Theridiidae; genus Latrodectus; species Latrodectus elegans. Next base: position 98,760,618 of record CM057820.1, on the reverse strand, counting down.
TAATGTAAACTTTAAGTAGATAGCCATGAAATTGCAGAAAAGGGGTTCTTGTGATCTGATCAATGAAAAACCAATTCAGCAGAAAGGTCATGAATATGAAAATATCAGGAACAAAATTTCAGGATGATGTGAATATATGCAAAACAAATGTGGTCAGTGTACACAATTTAAGTTTATAATAAAAGGAAAGATGAAGGAGTAATTAAAGGCATTTGTTGCAAGTGATTTTTTTTTGGTGAAATATGCCTAGAAGAAATCACCTGGATGACTTCACACAAAATTATAGAAACGCAGAAAGAAGGGTGTAATGTGGCCAGTGTAACTGAAGAGTTCAGAATCAACAAAAATATCATTTTGTGTACTTGGAGAGCATTCCATCATCACTTTTCTTACATCTGTAAGAAAAGTTGGTAGTAGCTAACTCAGGACAACAATTTCAGTAGATGATCAATATATCATCCTGCAGACAAAAAGAACCTGAAGCCAGTCAACAAGTACCATTGCTCAGCAACTGTGTACAGTAATGTAGTGACAAGTGTCATAGTTTACTACACCTAGATGCTTTCACAAAGATTGTTCATTCATTAACCTATCATCCTGAAAGATTCATCCCCTTGAAAGTTAGTTATTTAAAGTAGTGCAAGGAGCATAAAAGTGAATACAATGGTATAGTGTTCTCTTCACAGGTGTGAGTTGTTTCAATGCCACATTCGATTCTCAATGCCAGCTGGTTTAGAGAGAAGTCAGGACACAATTTCAACTCAATAACAGTATGGAAAGAGACCATTGCAGTTGTCCTCGTTTTGTCATTTGCAGAGAACTTATACTGAAAGTCCATCTAGATTCTTTCACAAAGGTGAGTTTTTTGCTTGACATCTTGAATGCTGCATTTCCTTGAAAGTTAGACATCAATGCTAACATTTAAAGTGGTGTAAGGAGCACAACAACTGGACATCTCTTCAATGTAAATGTCTTCTTTCTGAATGAGAGTTGTTTCAGAGCCACATGCAATTCTCAACACCAGTTGATTTGAAGAGAGGTCTAGATATGGTGTCATCTCAGTAACATCATGAGGAGATTATTAGGATAGTTTTTAAGTTAAAAAGGAGACATGCTGAATTAAGCTTCACAATTGCAACAAGGTTCTGTAACATTAGATTGATATTGAGGAGATTGATCCTTTCCCATGTGCATCGGTTCCAAAATGTTATAGAAACTGACTTTGTTTTTATAAATGATGATGCACAGTCACAATGGTCTACTGCTGTTTAGCAACTATTGGAAAGGGAAGATATCATCAAATTGGTTCGTCATTAGAGTGATATCTAATTAAAATCCCATAGAACATACGTTAAATGCTTTGGGAAGATGACTTGGAGCATGAATATATTTTTCAGGTAACAGCCATCTGAAACAGATCATAATTAAGGAATAAGCACTCTTATCTGAAGACCAGTAGAACAATATGGTGCTGAGTCTGGAGAGATGATGAGAAGCAACCATTGATGTAGCAGGAGGGCATATCCCAACTAAGGAATATCTATTTCTAGCATACTAAGGAATATCTATTTGTTCTTCTTCTTGGATAATCATGTGGAACAATATTGTGAGTTCAATAAAGAATTTTTATTGGATTGCATACTATATGCATTGTATTCATTTTTGAACAACTATACTTAATTACAGTTTAAATACAAAATGCTATTTCTCATTTCTAAATTTCATGTTTCTTAAGGCATGGCAAAAATAATACTTTTTGTATAAGTTTTGAACACCAGTATAATTAGAACTTAAATTTATTTATGCAAGAAAAGGAGAGAGACAAACTTTGAGTCACTTAATCAATTAATAGTATCAGACAAATTAGATTTTGAAATTCCAATTCATGATGGGGTAAAAAACAAGGGATAAATTGGTCAAGGCCTAAAAAGTTAAGAAATGAAAGCGATTTATAGCTTATGCTTCTAATTGAAATTTTATGCATTTCTATACCAGAGAAATTTAATGATAACTTGAATGATTTGATTTATTTAAATTTAGAGGACATAATCAGATTTCAGTAAAATCACAAGTAAACAGTAGATTAACTTTTATTGAAAGTTATTTGTTTCACAAATGTTAAGAAGTAAAATCATACAAATTATTAGAATGTTTTACTGGTGATTTGAGCAAACATTTATGTTTTTATTGCTTGTAAAAATTAAGTTAAGAAGCTATGTAAACTGATATTTTGGAAAGAAGATTAGGCTCAGTCATCTAATACAGAAAAATGAAACCAATGAAAGAATTACAGCTAGAATTGATTTCTTTAGTGATATGGTCAAGCATGTTTAGGGAACCCTAGCTGCTATTTTTTTTATAAACACAGGCAAATTTCTGAATTCATAGTCCTGATTTTTTATCTCAAAATTAAAGTCGAATCTTTAATTTAGGTTAGTTTAAAGTAGGTACAGTATCAAATTAGTTTTATATTATAATTTATTGTGAAAATATATATGTTTTTTAGGAGGAAGTTCAAAAAATTATAGGTTACAATAAATTAACCAGAAGGTTACAATAAATTAACATTTGTATTGAATGTAATTATTAAAACACATTTGTCTCTGATATCATTTCTCCTTTCTGAACTCCTGAAGGCAATTAAAGTAAATTATATTATGTATAAATACTCAATATTACAAATCTCAATTTAGATCAATATGAAATAATATTTCCCAGCTTGCGTTTAGAAACAATTTTTCTAAGTTCCAAAGATACATGTTTTGTTGTTTTTACTTACTTAAATTCCATTTCAACCCTGTTGTAGTAACATCTGTTGCTCCTTGTCCCAAAGGTATAATTCCAACATGGGATTCCATCATTTTTTCAGTCACATGTATTCTGTGAGATCCCTAAAATATTTTCCCACATTTGGATGTATTCAGTAGTTATCTTTTTGAACAAATAGTAAACTTTAAAATAAATTATAAAATAAATCACAGCTCTAATTCATTTTATAGTCTATTAACTTTACTAAATCATACATTATAATATCTACTGGTATTTGTGTTGTTAAAAGCTCTTACTTAATAAAAAAACATCAATAACAATAAAAAGAGAAGATTAATTAAGTTTATTATAATCTTGTAAGAAAAGTTGTTTTAGTGTAATAAGATACATAAAAAAAGTAAATGTAATTCATAAGCTACTATACAAAGAAACATAAGTTTTATAAGAAATTTTTGTTCACATAATTTTAAAATAAATATAGATTTCAATGAAACAGCATTTGAAATTAAAATATTAAACAAAAATGATTAATAATCAAATTTAAGAAATAAAAATATAAAAAATACAATGAATAATATACTCAATAAGATGCAATCAGAAGTTTATATAGTTCAAAAGTCTTTTGCTAGTATTTATTTTATATAATTACCGGTGCAAGAAGCCAAGTCAGAGAATTATGGGTCAGAAGAAAAACTGGTCTAGTAAAATATTCATGTGCTATGAAAAGAGTATGTAGGTTTCCTATTATATGATCAAGACGATCTCCATTTCTAGATAAGGCCACAAATGAATTCACCTGGAAATTTAAATTTATAAAATGTTTGAGAAATAATATATTTAAATTAAATAGCTAAAATTTTAATAGATTTGAATATATATAGTTTTACTTAATTGTAATTCACAATACAAAAATTAATCTTTTCCATGAAGTAATAAAAAATGGCATATTATAATGAAGTATGCATACATAATATTTATTTAACTTATGAAATAAGATACAAATTAAATGACATATTTATCACTGTAGGTTTAAGATAGTTATTTTATGTCAAACGAATGCCTAAAAAATTAATAACTTATTAATATATATAAAATGAAAATTCTCTTCAATGAGAATTATCTTCAAAAGCAAGAAAGAGTGATAGCTAAATTAGAAAAGCTTGCATTTGAACACTTTATTAACATGTACTTTGTTTCAGATAAATTATTTGAAAAAGAAATTCAGTATTTGTTATTATATAATTTTCTAGAAATTCAGTATTTAATTATCAGGATTTCAATTCAGTATTTGTTATTAGTATATTAAATTCAGTATTTGTTATTATATAATATACTTTTACTTCCCTTCAATTTGATGCTTAACTATTTGTTCCAGCTTTAGGGCAAATGAAACTTCATATTTTTTACTTTCTTTTAATATTTACAATGAATCTAGTAATAGACAATGTAATAATGACTTTATTTGTAATTACAATTGATTATAATAATTATTTATAAATAAAAGTTATTTATTGATAACAAAAAATTTTATTTAATATAACTTCAATTTTTTTAAATTTAACTTTTATTTTTCCTTTTAATAAACTTTTGGTAAAGTCAAATTTAAAAAAAATTAAATTTGTTTTGGAAAAACTTAGTTAACTGATTAGAGAGGTTCTATACTAAATTGTGTAACATTATAAAGTTTCAAATATATATAAAAAAAAGAAATACTCAGTGATAAGTAATTTTGATAAAAGCAAGTATTAATCCTCTTGAGAAGGATTAATATTTTTGAAAATTTATGTACATACTGTAACAGACTTTTCCTTAAGCACATTAACAGCATGTTTAAAAGCTTTTGTAAAATCAGTTTCATTTTGGTCTGGAGTATGAACAATATCAACACCCTAGAAAAAAATAAAATCAATATGAAAAATGCAAATCTGACTAGCATTTTAAATTACTTTCTATTAAATTTTATTGAAATAAAAATTTTTACTCAAACAACTTTTGTAATTTTTTTTATGAATACTATTACATATTTTTTTTTATAAAAATTACATAAAATATAAATTTTTATCCTGTGGTAATGATAAATATTGAATAATTGGTTAAACAACTCAATTATTTTAATAGATAATTTTTCACTTACCCTAACTGAAAAGATATCCTTTTCATTTATTTTATTTACTACTAAAAATTAATTAAGATACACATTAGTTGCTGTAACTGGCCATTGACCAAATTCTATAAAGTAGTGTTAAATTCCTTTTAATTAACTAAATTTATATATGTTATGATATGATCAACAAATTCAAGTGATGAAAAATATATAAACAACTCGTTTAATGTATATATTTTCAATTTTATGGATTTTATTCAGGGGTCTTCAAATAATTTAACTTGAAAGATGTAAAAATTTATCAATGAAATTCTAATATCTCACCAAAGCATTATGGTTTTTTACCATGCAAAAATATTCATTTCAGGGCAAACCTGTGTATGAAATATCTATAGTAGTATACAGTGGATTCCATTTTACACAATTTTAATTGTCATTCAGGATAGGTTTTATCATAAGATCATTGCTTTGAAAATATGTAGTATAAAGAATAGGTAATATTGAAGAGAATATATGAACTCAATTGTCAGAAAAAAATGAGTTGGCTTGGCTCATTCCAGCTAATGTATAATTTACATATACTTGAAGACTCAACAAATGTATCAGTTCAGATATTACTTTTTACTAGAATGATAAGTAAACAATTCTGAAGTGATTCTTGACAATCATAATATTCATGATACAGGCCATGTTAAATAATTTTGCAAGAGCTGAAAAATACAGTTCAAAGGCACAATCTTAAAATATTAATTGTAATAGCAAAAATATGAAAAAAATTAAATAGTACTTAGTAGTAGCATCATTGCTATTGAATAAAAAAAAAACTTTAGAAAATAATTGTGATTCAAAAATTCAATAATACATTGAATTATTCATTCACATTTTTTGTACACAAAAGTGTCAGATTGTTAGAAGTTTTAAGCTATCTGCAATTTACATTAAATCACATGTTTAATCCCACAAGTCTATTGAAGAAGTTGAGAATGATATACCATGTACAGCAATATAATTTCTTAACTTAATAAAATAAAATTGAAAAATTTTTGATCAATAAAAGACATCAGATTTTCTAAAATGAAAATGATAATCCTTGCTGAAGTGAATATTGAAATTATAGTTCTAGGAAGAAAAGCTATAAATATGAAGGATTAATATTAATAGAATAATCAATAGCTTTTTGATATATGCATTCATATTTAGTTTTTCTAGTTTTGTTTCAATCTAAAACAAAATATTTCATTTTAATATAAAATGAAATTTTCTTCTGTAACTAGAAACTTTAATTTTCAACAAGTTTTTAAATAGCAGGCTTGAAGACTAAGAATATATTTTGATATTGAATTTAATTGGTTTTACAGATTTTGAAACAATTACAAACATCAAGACATTTAAAAATATTTAATCTTAAAATAGAAATTTTGGAATCAAAATTTTAAATAGTAATAAAAATACTGATAGTTTTATATAAGAATATTTAAATTCATTATTTTTGAAAATTTTTAAATATTTTAATTACAATTTGATTATGGCTTTTTAGTATTTTTTAAAATACTTATCAGCAAAAAAACAATAAAAATTTCTGAGATTTTAAAATAGTCTCTGCTAATAATTTTCAGTTAAATTTTATGAAACATTAAATAATTAATATTAGAAAATTAATTACCTTAATTTTCTTAAACCATAAGATACATTTGATTTCAACCTGAATTACCTATACATATAGCTCATTATAAATCTTTAGGATATATATATACACACATGTATATAATATCATTAACAAGAGAACGACTATTTTTTGTATGTTTACATCAATTATGAAACATTAACATAAGTTACAAATATAGCATGAATGTTTATTTATCTATAGAAATATCAAATTTATGGACTTTAACACATCATGCCATATTTTCCTTGTAAATTCTTAGTATTGAATACTTTTACAGTAAAATTAAGAATAATTATAGCTAATTATTTCATATTGCGTTGTTTAAATTATGTTCTTTGAGATGAAGAGAAAATAGATACTAGTAATCATTATGTTTACTCTGCACTGCAAAAAAATTAATTAATTACTCTTAAATAATAATTAGCCTTTGTATTTTCAGTACTTCTATATTTTCTCTATAAATAATAATGGAAAAACAAAGTAATTATTTCAGGCATTCAAAGTAATTAACTTCTCAATGATAATAATTTGATATGACAAATATTAATGTTTATTAAATTGTTTAACTCTTATGAACTAAACATTATTTGCCTTTGTGATGCAGTATGATTTAAAGAAAGCTATTAATGATTAAAAATCCCCAAACGTTTGGGGAAATTATAATAAAATTTTAATTTTAAACATATTCACAAACAGAGATTAAAATGAAAGGAAGTAAAATGGATAATATATATATATATATATATATATATATATATATATATATATATATATATATATATATATTATCCATTTTACTTGTTTAAATTAAAATTTTAATATTATAAATTAAAATTTTATTATATATTTTTATTATAAATTTATATATATATATATATATATATATATATATATATACATATATATATATATATATATATATATATATATATATATATATATATAAAACAATAAATAATAAAATTGTATTGAAAAAAAAAACTATGGAAATTAATCTATAAAATTAAATGTAGAGCTTTTATTAAAAGATTTCAAAATAATTATATTTAAGATAACATAAATGAATTTTCAGTATTATCAAACAAATTAAACAAAGTATATTTTAAATCAAGAAATGTAACTAACAGCTCTATTTCAGGTTGACTGCGATTTTAAATTTTTTGATTTATTAATATGAAATATACCTCAAACTTAAATATTATTTAAACCGAAAAAGAGCTAATAGAAATTGAAATAAGGATAATCAAATTTACTTAAAGTATTAAAGCAATATCAAATTCTTAAGTAGGAAAATGCATTTTACTGAAGACTTTTAACATTAAGGAAACTGAGTATATATATTAAAATAAACAAAACTTTATATATACTTTTACATACTTCACTGAGCATTGTAAACAAATATTCTATAATATAACAAATTGTAATTTATATTAATTTCCCTGTTCTTAATAATTAATAAAGTTTTAATCAAAATTTTCCAGTAACTTTTTCTTTATAAAATTCTAAGACATTGCTCAAAACAGAATCAAAATCTCCACATATAGAATCTGGAACAAGTTCAAAGTTCTCATCATTAATTTGCTTCAATTGATTAGCGCCACCATCAACTGCAATTCGAAGAGCAGCTGAAAGAGAAATATATATGAGAAATCTAATGAGATGGAAAATCCTTTGATGATACATAAAATAAGTATTTTTTTTAAAAAAAATTAACATTTGAAGATATTTTTCAAAGATGTAACTCAGGCATATTTTTTCTTTATCCGTGCTCAGGTAGGTGCAGCATATCCAATTTTGGACCTTGTGCCATAAAACCCAACCAACCAACCTTGCACAGGTAAAAATAATTAGAGATGGAAACTTAAGCTCTAGGAAAACCCATTTCCAATAAATTTGTTCAAATACTTGCATATGCTGAGAATATAGATACAATAACTGGAAAATTTAAAGCACTAAAATATATTCATTTCTATGAGAATTAAAGCTCCAAAATGAATCTAAACATTAATCAAACCAAAAACAAATATAAATTTTGCTTAAAACTAGAAACGATTAGTTCCTAGGAAAGGATGGTCATACCAGTTTAAAAACAAAATATAACCATCCTTTCACAGAAATAAGGAATTATTACTTTAAGGTTGTAAAGGGAGTTATTTATCTAAGTTCTGAAATAAATGCCCAACATACTGAAATCCATAGCAGAATGGTTGCTGATAAGTGATGTTTTTGGTTTAAAAAATACAAAGTCTAATTTCATAAACCAACATAACTAAATATAATGTTTTATAAAACTTTTAAATATTTAGCGGAAGAAAAAGGCAAGGAAGCCCAGGAACTTTTTGAGAGGAAAACATTATGACACACTTTTGGAATATCTGAGTAAATGGTGTATGGAGTAAAACAAATAATAAGATGTACATCATAAATAAAAATCAAAATATTAATTTTATTAGTATTCAAAGGTTAGGATTGACTGGTTACCTTATTAGATTTTATAACTAAATTCATTCTTAACAGCCAAACCAACCGGTATTAGGAAAAGACAATAGTCCACTAACAGGGAACTGCTTACTGTATAAATATTCAGTATAGTTAAGTGACACAGTATAGTATATATGAGTTATATCCAGCATAGTTAATATGAGTTAAGTGAGACCCATTTTAAGAACAAGTCATGGGTAGTTCTGCACTTTACAAAATAGAACCTTGAACTGTTTGATTATTAAGAATGGAAAGAAGGAAAAGGGTATATTATGAAGCCAGAAAACCTGCCCCATTATCTCTAAGACAAATTTGAATTTAATTAAAAATTTTTTTGTGTATATGATGGGACATTAAAAGATCAACAGATTTTAAGCAGTTGTAACAAAACAAAAAGTTAAATTTGGATTTTACTACCAGGAATTGATAAATTTTTAAGCAATATCCAAAAGGCTAGCAATGTTCAGTAGGAGAGAAATCACACTGCTTCATGATAATGCTAGCTCACATGTTTCTTAGGGAACTTGTCAGAAATTTGCTCAACCAGATTGGGAAATTTTGTAACATCCACCATATTCTGTAGACTTAGTAAACCTCTATTCTCACCTGCTTTTGTCCTTATGAAATTTTCTGCAGGATGGACATTTAAAAAAGCAGAAGATATCAAACCAGTACAAATAAAATATTTTGCTTCTACAGATAAGGGATTTTTTAAATGTGGGATACACATCAAGCAAATATATAGAAGCAGAGATATTATCAAGCAGGTAAGATATCATTGATGGCCATTATATTATTCAATACAATTTATTCAAGGAATAAAAAAATTATTATATTTACTTTATTCTAAAAATGGTCAGAACTTTCCAATAGAGCTAATATAATATATATATATATATTATTGATAAATTGGATATAAAATATACATTGTTAACCATTTTGAGAAGAGAAATTCATTCATTAACAGAATAAAATTAATAATGCAGTTAATAGCTTGAGCTGAGTGTTTTCTCTTAGAATTTCGTCTTTTAGCTCTTCCAGCACTATGATAATGAAAACCATAATTGAGTACAAAGAAGCAAGGATAATTAAAACAGATATTTATAATATCATTTTTATGGAAAAATTTACAAAAAAAAAAAAAATAAATAAAAAAATCAGTCTTTTACTAATTGTGTTTAAATACATACCCAAAACAAAATAATTAGTCTTTTCCTTTTAATACATTAGTTAGATCCTAATAAAAATATGCTTGTTTTTTTTTAGATGAAGTCATCACATAAAAAGATTAACCAAAAAAATTTAGGGAAAAATAAGTTTTTATTGAGAGAAATTCTTTGCACATTGTAAGTGGATTCAAGGATTCAACAGAACACATTAGAGTTAATTGTAATTGAAATAAATTGCAGTATTATGTTTTTCTATATAATACTAAAAAAAAAAAGAATTTAAAAGGTTAAACCTGATTCCCAATTTCTCTTCAAATATTCTATGTTATCTTCATTTAAAGGTTCATTCAGAATTAGCAAAACTAGCGGAACCTCTGAAATTTCAGAAAATGTAAATATAAATACCTAATATTAAATGTCATCAGAAATGAAATATGAATAGAGAATTTAGAATAAAAAAATGGAACATAACAGTTTTGAATATAAATATGCATACCTCCACTTAATATTTGGTGAGGATACCACTCTGTATCAAAAGAATCACTTCTGTCTTGCATTATCAATTTAAACCTTCTTATGAATATGTATATACTAAAATAATAATAAATACTAGTAAAAAGTATTATATTAAAAATGAAATAAAATATTTTTTGGTATTATTCCATTATAACCTCACAATAGCTCATCAAAGAAATTCAGTTCAATAGGCGATTTTGGCAGAAATAAACTTTAGTTTTTAAATAAGTTTTATAAATAAATGATAAGTATTTAGTTTATAAAAAGTAAATGAAATGTTTGTATGATTTTTTAATTGTTTCTAAAAATCTTTCTGCCTTTTTAAACAATATAAACACAAATATTTAAGATAGCAACTGTGATTTATCTTCTTTCTTGTTCAGATGGCTAATGTATGTGAGTATAATAGAATTGCACCTATTTTTTTAAAAATAAAAACATTCAAATTTTTTATAAAACCTTTTATTTTTTAAACTAACAGTATACATTAGTTAAACATATTCAGTACTCTGATTTTACAGCAAAAAACATACTTTTGAAAGGAGAAAAATATTACATGATACTTAGATAAAAAAAAAGAATGATTAATAAACATTCACATTATGAAACTAGATGCTTTTGGAAACTGCAATATTTACAACGGTAAAACTAAGCATTACGGTCTCACCTTGGCGAAATTTTTTTCGCCAAGGTGATTAAATTACCGCGCTTTACAGCCGATAAAAAAAAAAAAAAAATTCAAAATAAAAATGGCTAGCGTTTCCGGGATATTCGGACGATATGCAAAGTGACACATTTAGCGACTAATAGTTTTTGGTGATTTTATGGCAAAAAAACTTGCGATGAAAAATAATCGCCAAATTTTACCGATTTGGCCACTTTTCGCTCAGACCGTGGCGACCTTCTGAGATTTACGAGGTGAGACCGTAATACTCAGTTTAGCCCTTGATTTTTTTCCCCTTGAGAATAAACGTCATCAAATTTTATGAGTTTATACATGGTTATTCTTCTTCCGTCTTCCATATCAAGCATTGATTACAGACTTATACTTTCAAATATGTACAGGAACTAACAAACATTAAACTAAATTAGTGAAGGAGAAATTCATGTCTTTACAAAAATAAAATCCTTTACGAAATAGAGCTATGCAAATAATACGATGTCACATACGTGTTTTATTACTTTGTGTTCATAAAATTGTTGAAAATAAATTTCTTGTGTATTGAAAAATTAAATGTCACAAAATTTTTTCTAAATTCTTTTAAAATAAGGAACAATTAAGGAATATCAAGTTAAAAAATGTAATTTTATTTAATTAATTATGGATTTTAAAAGTTTCAACACATACAAACTATTATCACTATTTTATGGAGGGATGTTTTCAAAGTTGTCTGCTCAAAAAAAACAAATACGGTTACAAGTATTGATTCAGTGTAATTTTATCCGAAATATAATGTGCCTGAGTAATATTAATAAACCAGAATAATCGTTAATTAGGTTTATTGCATTGTTATGAAGATTATTTTAGTTGTATAAAATTATTATACTGTTTTAGCAGTTAAAATATTAAATATTTTTTTATGAAATAGAAATTTATTTCCGGTGTTGTAGCTCAAAACAATACAGCCTTGAGGGCCAACCGCCGTTCGTCATCCTGTTTAGGGTGTGTTCTATTAAATTGTAAACATGTTTTGAGTTTCTTAATGCAAAAATTTTGCTTGGCTATCTTTTCGTTATAACTATGAATTCTAAAATTTTAGTTAATAATTGTTAACATAAAATTAGATATAATATGGAGTTTTCTCTATTATTTTATACATTGTTGTTAAATTTTTTACCAGTTAAAGGTGATGGTAAGTATTTATCCAAATCAATTCTAGTTGTCCGCTATTATTGAATTATTTATATTAAAGCGATTGTAATTCTTTTTATTTAGATACCTTTTATGATTACATTTTTCTATATACATCTGAGATTTCATTTATAATGCGGAAAAGTATTTTACCTGCAACATTAATATTTGATAGAAGTCGATATTTTTTTAATTGGGTGTTCCTGAATTGAAAATTTTGGTTCAAAATTTATTTGTAATTAAAAACAGCTTTATCCTATTTTTTTAAAGTTTAGCCTTACAATTTTTTAATATGATTGCATAAATTGAGAGGAATTTTATCCATTTATATACTAACGTTAATTTTACGTAATCAACATCAAGTTGATTTTGTTCGTATTGTTAAAAACTTACTATTCGTGAGGTATAAGCCAACTATTCTGATTTATATACCTGATACTCATTTGCCTAAGTTGAAAATGAAACATTTTAAGAAGTACTAGTTTCAGTTTTTGTATCCTTCATTGTGCAAAGCATGCTGATGCATGAAGTGCATTGCTAGAGTAATAGAACAATTGGATAGTTAGCTTGATGACGTAATTAGTCACCTTTCTGTAATTGTGTATATTTTGATTGTTGGCAGCCACTTCTGTACAAAATTCAGATTTATGGATATCAAATGAGCAGCAAGACACTGATATAAGAATTATGAAACTTCTTGAAGACTGGGAAACAGTCGAGAGATGAGGAAAGTTTAAGCATTTATAGGCTATCAATTATTTAGGGTCCATACCCAATCCTATCCTATAAACTCTATTCTTTACAGATTACACATGTCTCCCATAAACCGTTGTTTGTGCAGGGAGTCTGAAACAATTGATAACATTCTGTTATCTTGCCGTTTATATAATGATAAATGTTCTCTATAAATCCTTGGGAATTAGAGCTTGGTCATTCTCTTGGATTTTTGAACTGTCCTTAATCCAAAATTGAAAACTTGAGCTTTATGTGAATTCATGATAAAATTTCCAGAGTACAACCTAAAGTCAATACATCATAAAAATGTCACCTACCTCTCAAGCATTGGAGAACTTTTGTCCATGTTGAATCCAAGATTAACCATATTGTAATTTCATGTATCCTGTCTACTGATCGATCTTTATATTGAGCCACTTTATTTCAGATATAACCATGAACAATCAATAGTAAAGATCTACCCAACAATACTGTACATATCAATAAATTAATTTGTGTGTCTTTTCTTCTTCACATGAGCTATAAACAATTTGTAGCAAACAGCTCCAAAACTGTCTGCTATAACCTAATGTTAACTCCATATAGTCTTGCTGGAAGCTAAATGAGATACTTTTGTATTAGGTAGATCCTATTGCCAAATAGTCCCATTTTATCTTCTGGTTTACAACATTTAAATATTATTAGGATAACACTGAGCATATTTGCATCATGCCTTTTTTTTCGTGATGAAGTTTTCTGGCAGGACTCAAAATAGCGGAAAACTGTTCCCTTGTGCTTTTTATTTTGGGATTTAGGTCTTCCTCATATGTGTTCTGTATTATATTTATATATATAATGTCCTTTTCAGAATTGACAATATTATAGTAGTGTTTAATAATGGGTATACCTTGAGTGTTCTAGTTTTTCTACCCGTCTCTTGAAATAATTAGAAAAAGTAGTTTAGCAATTTTTAAGATCATTAATGTAGTAACACTATGATGAGGAACCATTACACACACATAAAAATTTTTTTAAAAAAATCCATTCTGGATGCAATATTTTTTATTATTGTGCTTATATTGATTTCAGCGATGCATTTGCTGCTGCCAGTCTTTCCTTTTACAGCTGTCAGCATTTCAAGGATGCAAATTTACTAAAAATAATTCTTTGAATCCATTATTTTTTCTTGGTCATAGGTCCTTGTCTGATTAGCCCTCGTGTGCAAAAAATGAGCGTTGAGTGACAAATAAACCAAACCAAACTTGTTCATTCTTTAATAATTTTAGAAGAACTTGGCCCCCATTAATTTTCCATAGTAGCAATATGTGAAACATAAATGTGTTGTAAATGTTATTTAATTCTCTGTGGATGAATTTCCTATTTGTGTTTCATTACTTTTTTGACATACAAATTTTTAGTTTCTAAAAAATTTGATCTTTATGAACATATAGATTTATTAAATGCAATAGTTCTGATTCTCAATTTTTAATACCCTTTATAAACCCAAGGGAAGTTTAAAATTAAAATTACGAACTTTTGATTTTATTTTCAAGTATTGTTATAGATAAAAAGTTTCCCTATTTCTATAAGTCTTCTTTTGTATAACTGCATTGAAATTTTACTAACATTAATCATTATTTTTATCAAACAATTTTTACAGTAGCAAAATGGTATAAGGAAATTAGTGTTTTTTTTAATCTTTAAATTATTATAATTTAGAAGTTCCATTTACCCAAGCTTAATTTCCAGTTCATCTTGATAATTATGCTTGTTTATTTATGTAAAGATAATTTTTGTACTTATGTGTATGCATGCAATTAGGCAAATAATATTTGAATGATAAATTTGAATATTACTAAATTATGTTTATTTATTTTAGAAATAATATTTATTTAAAAACAAATTGAATTTTTTTAAATAGAAAAGAGATGAACACATTACATTTTAAATAATGAACTTTCATTCAAATTTTTAAGTCCAGCTCTATTATTGGTCTTTAAAAATGCCTAGGATTATTCAACAGAATGTTTATTATTCTTACAAATAGCAAGATTTATTTTGGTAAATAATGACAGATCTGTATGGAATTGGCGCAATTTCAAATTTTCACGCCAAGCACTCTACAGCTCTGTCGCCAACCTAAATTACGTCACTATGCGCGATAGCCGCCAACTAATAACGATCGCGTTCGAACTTCAGCTTTGAAATCGCTCGTTTTTTTGAATTCCAAATATTAAATATTTTAATATTTCATTATAACTAAATACTGTAGAAGTTTTAAAATTCTAATAAATAGAAACAAAATTTTTAATATATCAAGTAATGGCGCCCACCTGAAAAAAAAAAAAACATCAGTGTAGCACTACCTACTACATTGCCAACCGGGCAATAAAGCTAAATTTCGAACGTTAACAAATTTCATTTTTTTAAACTCGATTTTTAATATACCGAGCAATGGCACCCACCGTAAAAAAACATCAATGTAGCGCTATAGTGGCAACCGAGCAATAAAGCTAAATTTCATATGTTAACAAATTTCCTTTTTTGTTTAAATTCAAAATTTAATATAACAAACAGTTACGCCCACAAATAAGAAATTTAAGTACGCGGCATATTCTAACACTAACATGAAAAACGTAACACACACAACCTAAACATTCATTTACTTATGGAAACATCCATTTTTATAAAAACTTTAATTTCTAGATATGAATAAAATTGTAATGAAAAACAAAATAACTCACCTAATTTTCATTGACTTCCGAATCGTTAATTTTCGGCAAACATACTGTTTTTATTGCAACTAAAAATTTTCTATTATGTTTTCGTGATGATTCTTTCTCCATACTTACTCCGCGAAAACGTAAAGTCAGTATATCCTCATCCATACTACTTAATTTTCGCAAGCAACACAAAAACT
Source organism: Latrodectus elegans (assembly GCA_030067965.1). NCBI lineage: Eukaryota > Metazoa > Arthropoda > Arachnida > Araneae > Theridiidae > Latrodectus > Latrodectus elegans. The sequence continues at coordinate 98,744,427 of CM057820.1, read as the reverse complement.
CCAAAAATCGAATATCGAAACTCAATGCGTCAAAATTATTCTGTAATAGTTTCAATGGTTACATACAAAACGCGCCTGTAAAACAAAAAGCACATCATACCAATGTAATCCGAACAGTCTGGTGCACTTTATCGCATTCTTGGTGCATTTTACCCTCTGTACGCTTCTCTACTATTTAGTATTTATTTCTATTATGTTATACATTTTCCTGTTCTTGTTCACAAGACATCACATAATATTCAAACCTTTGCTTAAAATCTCTATTCATTCTTCTGAAGACAATGATTTCTAAGGTTAAATGCTTAAGAATATGTGAAAATCCATGAAATGCAATGTTGCAAGTAATAATTCAGTTAATGGAAAAATACTTTTTTTTAAACCAAAGTGATTGTTTTAAGTGAATCTATTTTTATTACAGTGTGAGAATTAAATCTTATCTTTGATTTTTTTAATATGAAGTTATCAAATTAATTCTTATAATTCATATGATATAAAGTAGTAAAAAAGTTTGTTTCTTTATTATCAATTAATAAAACAAATGTTTGTTATTTTAATTAATTTGTCAAGATTTTTTATTTTATTTTTCAAATTTTGATTTCAAATATATATTTAGATAATACTCAAAGTTTTATTTATTATCACAAATATCTATATATTATCATCATTCTTTATTAATTTTAGATGAATGTAATGAGCCTCTTTTAGAGCATGCAAAAATTTATTCATCAACTTCTATGTCCAGTGATCGTGGACCTGATAAAGCCAAATTGAATGGTTTGTATGCTTAACTTTTATAACTCTCCATATTAGTTTCTGACTTATGTGAATTCTATTTTGATATTTCTTAATATTTGTGGTCTTTTTACTGTATGAAGTTAAAACAATTCTTGACTGATTTGAAATTAACTATTTATACAACATGTTTCTGCATTGTAAACTTGTATAATTTTGACTAAATTATTTGTATTTCTGAAGGTTACTTGTGAACTATTGCAATCAGATTGGTACAGTGAATTAAAAATGTTTTAACTCTAACATCAGAATGCACATCTGAGAATGTGCAGCACATAATTGAAAAAGTTCTAGGAGGAAAATAATTAGATATTATAAATATTCAATTAAAGAAAAATAAGTAATTTTTATCTATATAATGCTTGCCTTTATTTAAGATATATTAATTACATTTTGATATAAAATATAAAAAAATCGATTTAAAATAGAATCAAAGTAATTTTTTTCTTGATCCTGCCAGCCTATGAATTCAGTTATGTAAGATTCAGGATAATATCTGGCTGTACTCTAACTTCTTATTCTTCTATTTGGTGCCAAACTGGCATCTTAATAGTTATATTGTTCCAGCCTTCAATTCAAATCCTATTTTGGGGATAGATGTGTGTAATGATTTGAAAACCATTTTAAATAGTCTGGTTGTAATCAGCTTTTGTTTGCAAAAAATGATTGTTAGGTGACAAAATCAAGTCAGATCCTCTATTTGGCTGACTACTCTCTGACTCTTCTGATTACTTGAGTATGAATCTCATTTCAAGGCTTCCATAATTATATTTGACTTTCAAATGATGAAATTTATTGATTGCCATTTGATTAGTATAAACTTCAACAGTCTGATTGAGTCATTATTTTTTCTTGAATGTCTCCTACTATTTTCTGGAGTTGAGTATCTGTACCTTTATAAAGAATGATTGAAAAATCCATTGTTCAGGCAATATTTAAACCAATTGTTTTTCATAAACCAATTTGTCTATTTCTGTAATGTGGCTTGATCCAATTATTTTCATTCTTTCTTACCTTTCCATATTAAAAATATAAATTTTTTTCCTTACAATTGTTCCAATGTAAGACTCTTTATTAGTTAAATTATGCTGTTCTTCACAAATTTGTACTGTTAACGTTTTGCTCAAATGATAAGCTTTGCTGCTATTAATAGATACTTAACTTCTTTCAAACCAATTACCAGTTCTAATTCCATTATTGAAATCAAGGTTGCAATTTGTGGATTTGTCTTGAAGATTTACAAAGTTCTGAAAATAGTAGGCAGGTAACTTTAAAAGTTGTAGCATGATTAAATAAATCTGAAAATTATTTTCAATAAACAAAATTAATAATTATAATTTATACTATATTTTTTAAGTTATATTGCTTTGATAATATCTTGGTCAATTTTTCTCAGATTTGTAACAGTATGATTGGTTTTTGTAATTTATTAATGATTGAGGTAATTTATAAATTATTTATATGGAATACAATTTAATCAATATTTAATCTTTGATTAAATTGCTTAAGAATATGCTTAAGATGTGTAACCTTTTTTATGTTATATTTATATATGATTGAATTCTGCATTTATAATTAAAAGGAAGGTACATAATATAAATTGTGTTATCAATAATTGATTAGAAATTTTGTTTCATAATATTATTTGACATATTATTAAAAGAAATTTTGAATTTGGCATATGAGAGAATTCCAGATATTTTATCAAAAAATAATTTTTTTCCATTAATGTTGTAAATAACTTACTAGATGCTTATTACAAATATAAATATATAATAAAATTGATATGCATTGATGATATGTAGTGTTTTTGTCATCAAGAATTATTTCAATATTGAGTTAAACATTAGCTTAATATCTATTATTGACTTTAAAAAAATCATTTATAGATTATAAGTGTTTTTTTTTTATTTAATTTTAATTTCCTTTGCTTCAACTAAAGTGGTAATCTTATGTTTTGTTCAACAACTACATTATGCTTTGATAGAATGGATTGCTTTTGCAGGAAATGGAGCATGGACTGCTAAGTCATCAGATTTTAGTCAGTTCCTAATAATTGATTTGCGTGATAAACGCAATATCACTGCTATTGCTACCCAAGGTCGTCCTTTTACATCAGAATTCGTTCAAGAATACAGAATTGAATATGGTAATAAATATCTGGATTATTCAGAATACAAAGATAGAGAAGGACATACAAGGGTAGGCAAATATGTTTTCTGGTGATGGTGAAGTTTTTTGCTGCAAAAATGTTAGTACAATATCTTCATTTGAAACTTCTCTGAGAAATCTTTCTGTCTGAGATCTTATTCTTCATGCTTGGTGGTTTGACTATACTTTAAATTGTTTTCTATATTATGTGAACTTCAGAATTTTCAATGACTTGCTTTATTCTCCGATTAACTTCTACTGGCTCCATGAACTCCAGCTTTCTATCTTAAAACATGTGATTTGAATTCCTTTTGGGTGATAAATCTTGGCTTACTCTTGATTTAAACTTTCTTTTTAAAATATTTATTTTATAATATTTAGAATTTTATATTCTGTTCTTTTTCTCAATAATTATTTTTTTAACTATGGGAGGGGAAATATTCAAATCACTATTTTTTTGATGCTTGATTTCTGCTTCTAATTTTATTACTGTTTTGATGCTTAAATTTTAAGACTGAATCCAAAAGTACATAGCTTTATTGCAAGTTTTGTATTGCATTTCTAATGCTTTCAATATGTGTAATAATAAGAAATATAATATTCATTATGTCGATTAATATTTTGTGTAATTATAACTTTACAGTTTCATTACTATATTGTTTTAGGTTAAAATTTTTTTACTAACTATTGATATAATTTTTAGTTAAATTGAATTGCATTATGCATAATATTTTTTCTTGAACATCATTAATTTTTCATAGGTCTGTACTCATGGACTGCAGGTTATAATGATTACTTTCAATACTTAACATTTAAATTACCTAATAGAAAAATTATACACTTAATTGCTACACAAGGACATGCATTTTCAAAGGAATTTGTTTCAGAATATATTATTCAATATAGTAATGATGGAGATGCTTGGAAAACTTATATTTCATCTGATGGAGAAAACCAGGTTTGATTGGTTATGATGAAATACCTTTTACCCATTTTTAGTTTTACTCTCTTTTTTAAAATTTTCATTATTTTTATGCATGCATATTTTTTAAAAATTTATTTACATGAGTAGATTAAACATATTTTTGCATTTTGTACTAAAATTGCCCTTAAAGAAATTCAAATAAATATATCAAATTTTCATTTATTAAAAGTTCTGAATTATGCATCTATGCATGTTGTACTGCATTTTTTGAATTTTGCAAGTTTATTAGTTTTTAAAATTATATTATTAAACTTAATATTTTTTTGTGTTGGAAGGTAAACGATATTATAGCATAATGCATTAAATTTTCAGTTATGTATTTATGAATATTGTACTTCATATTTTGAGTTTTGCAATTTCATTAATTCTATTAATAAATTTTCTCTGTGTTGAAAGATAAACTATTGTACAACAGTTTCAAGGAGAAAGAAATAACATTTTAGGAATTAAACTATTTTCAGAATTATTTCTTGTCCTTTGGAATATATTTATTTATTGAAATTTAAATTAAAATTAAATCTCAATATAGAACATTATATTTGGTAACTTAGTAAAAATGATTTTTAAGTTTGTTGTCTTAATAGTAAATTAATCTAACTTTAAATGAATTTTCGATTTTTAAACTTTATATAAGTGCAAAATATATCAAAATATAATTTTTAAGTTTCTAAAACTAGAGCATTTGAACTTCATTGAAACATTTTAAAATTTTTTATTCTGGATTTTTTTTTATAAGATCACTTTAGTTTATTTCTCTGAGAGCTTTAACTCAAGATTATTTTTTTTTTAAATATCCTGTAGTTTCTTAGCAATTTTAGCTATAAAATTTATTTTTATATTATTTAATTTTTAAATTAAAGATAGATTTTTATCACTGTATATTTAAGCATAATCTGTTATGACACTTTTTTAAACTTCAGTCAATTCACATAATTGTATTAGAAAATAATGAATGAGAATTTTTTTTTTTAAAAGGAATTCAGTTTAGTTCATTGATTTTATAAATTAAATAATTGGAATTGTAGCAATTTATTGTTTGATATTGATGAAAAAATTTAAATTTCAAATTATATCAGTATGTTTTATCACTATAAAAAACTGAATATCTAAAATGTTGTTTTTAATTCTTTAAGAGTCATATGGATATTTGCCAGTAAAATTTGTTTGGGAAATATCAGTGTATTATCTCTGTTTTTGAGCTTGGTTTTGAAATCAGCTTGAATTTTACTTAAGAATAATTGGAAAGTGCTTTATATTTTCAACATTTTGATTGTGCTTCTTTGAGCTTTTTAAAGAAGATTGAAAGTATACAGATACTCCACACAATACATTTAATTTTATTTTAAAATTATATATGTACAGTTTTCTTAACATTGCGACAATTATATCTGCTAGAGCAATAAATCAAATAATTTTTAGATCCAGGAATTTTGTTATCAATAGATTTCATTTATCAAAATACTACTGCACGGGCATTTCTTTTTTTGTTGTAAATTAAATGTTTTTAGATTTAATTAATATCCATATTTTTACTGATTTTTTGTTTTCAAATCTCATTTAAGACAGTTGAATCTAATCAATAATTAAAATATGATAATTAAATTCCATCCCACTAAAAATGCAACAGTTTATTTACATAATCTTTAGTGTTTCAAATTTTCAGTTTTGAATTCATATCAGAAATTTCAAGAATATGTTAAACAATAACTAATTTTCTATGATTTTTATAAAATTCCAGCATGAAAATGCTTGAAATAATAATTAATATTTTCTACCTTATTATGAATGCCAATACATGAATAATGTTATGAATAACATTTAAATTAAATGTGTTTATTGATAACATTAAAAATTACTCAAATTGAACTGTTGTATATTTTTTAATCAAAATTTTTTTATTGTTCTGTTTACATTTTTTATGTATATTTCTGCTTTTATTAATTTTTATTCTGGTTATATTTCTATTTATATTTTTTTGCATATCTCTAAATTTAATATAAAAATTACATCTGAATCTTATTTATTTTAGATATTATTTGTATATTATATTTATTTTCTAATGAAAATAAATTAATTCATTTGTTGTATTTTTTTTTTTAGCTTTTTGCTGGAAATTTAGATGGAGATACAATCAAGGTTAATAAATTTGATATGCCAATCATTGCTCAATGGATAAGAATAAATCCAACAAGATGGAGGGATAGAATCTCTATGAGAGTTGAATTGTATGGATGTAACTATGGTGAGATATCTATGATTTATTTTTCTAGCTAGTCTTATATTATGTTTGCTATATATTTTTGTAAGAAAAATTATCCATTTACTTTTGAATTTTTATTCCTATATTATTAAAATTGTGTAAAACATGTTAGATAGAATTTAAATAAGTAAATTTATTTTATAAATTTTATTTGTGTTCAATAAAGTATAATAACACGGAGATGTATCAAATAAGAATTTTTTCATAGAAAACTTTAAATTTTAAAGCTTATAAGAGTATTCGTATTTTTGTCATTTGTAAATTTAAATTTTAAGGTAATATCATTTCAGAAATAAATTAATACTGAATTAATATCAAAAATAGGGTTTTGAATTCGTTACATTATTAATTATGTAAATTCTTATCTAATTTAAAATATTGTTGGATAATTACATTTACTATTTATAAAATTGTGAAACATTTTTATGTAATTTATTAACTATTATATGTAATATTTATTAAATTGATTTTAAGATCATGTTAATTTACAAAATTTCTATCTGATCTTTTTCTATTATTTTCCATTGTGATATTAAATTATTGTGAGCATGCTTGTAATTTTTTACCTTTAAATTTTTTTGAAAAATTAAAATTTTTTTTTTTTTTTTTTTTTTTTTTTTTTTTTAAATGCTAACATAAATTAAGTTGAAATTAATGTACTTTTTTATAATTTATGATTTTTTACTGTTGAAAATCAAAGAAGTAGTCATCAAATATTGCAAATTAATTCATTAGAAGCTAAAAATATATTATGTATTTTAATCAAATTTTACATTTTTAGTTAGTGAATCTGTGAATTTTGATGGCCACAGCTTTTTTAGCAAAGCACTTTATCATCCTGTTGCTAGTGAGTCTGAGATGATTCGTTTTCGATTTCGTACAAATCATGCTGATGGAATTATATTATACAGTAAAGGGAGTCAAGGAGATTTTTTTGCTCTTCAGCTGATTCATAACAAATTGCTTCTCAATCTTGATTTAGGTATGTATATGATATCAATTTTAAAATGTTCTTTAATTCATTAAATTATGTAAATCATTGGAGCTTCACAAGTGTAAACTGTATGTTGAATTGCTTAATTAATGTCTTTTTTCCTGTGATTTGATTGTACCTAGAGATTAAAAAGACATCAATCTTAACTTAGTATACATTTATTTTATTAAATTTTATTTGAAATTTTTTCTTATAAAAGTCTTATTATAGTTATTAAAAAGTTTACAGTGTAATTTTGATTTATAAAAAAGAGTATTTATGCAGTCTGTATTTGGTAAAATGTATTTTATATTGTTTTTTTGACAATTTGATTACTTATGAAATAATTTAGTGTTAGAAATTTTTAGGTTTTAATATTTTAATATATTTAAATTAAAAAATTTGTAAATTACACTATTTATATTTTTTCTTAAAATTTGTGTATTTGGTGAATTTTTCTTCCATTTATATGTCATAGTCAGAATAAGCAACAGAATATTTTATTTTGTGAAATAGAGTAAATTATGATAATTTAAATTATTGATGTTTGCTTGAAGTTTGGCCTTGAAGGAATGTTTACTGAAAACAAATTAAATATAATTAGTTAATAATAAATTTGATAATTTTCTTATTTGAATGTGACACTTTCTTAATTTTGTTAAGAAGATCTGAGTATATTTGATTAACTATATATGTTGACAAAATTGGAATGATATCTCTTCAAGAATTAAAATGTATAAAAAATTATATTTTATAGGAGGTGAAGGTCTAGTCACTAGTGTTACAGTTGGTAGCTTATTGGATGATAATATGTGGCATGATGTTTATATTTTGAGGAAACAGAGGGACATTACTTTTACTGTTGATAGAGTCATTGTTCATGGAAAAATTCGTGGAGATTTCTTGCAGCTAAATATTAAACGAGATGTAAGTTTAAATTTTTGCTATCAAGCTGATTTCAAATAAAATTTAATTTAATATAATTATATATAGAAATATTAAAAAATATTTTTGTAGTCAGTGTATATTTTGTTAAAATTACAAAACATTACAGAATATTTTTTTGAAATACTTTTTTAAGGATATTTTCTTTTAGTGACATTAAAATTTAAATGTAAAATAGCACAAAAGCATTGCATTTTATTGTATATTTACATACATTTCCATCATAAGAATGTCATGATCAATAATTTCTAAAAAGTGAATAAACAAAAGGACATGAAGAATAAAACCTTTAAAATATTTTTCTTTATATATTCCGAATTTGAAAAAATTTTCATTTTTGTGGTGTTAAGTATATACATATTAGGGGTGGCCAAGTTCATTGATAATCTGTTTTCATAATTTAAAATTCTCTGTGAGCCTCAATTAAATATGTATTTAAAAGGTATGCAAAAAAGGTATTAAAAATTTTTTTTACAGAAATTATAGTATTTGATAACATATAAATAAAAGTACAAAGCAAGTGTATTGAATTTAAATATTAAAAATTAAAAACATTTATTTTACTTATATAAAATTTTAAATAATGCTTTAAAATTTGAGGAATAATTGATAACAGGACTTCTCAGTAATTCTTTTAGATGATGGTAAGTTAATATTGATCTGTATTTGGATTTCTCAAAATTTAAAGTGAAATAAAATGATTCATGTAAATATGTTGTTCCAAATGTTGAAATAATTTACAAGCAAACTTTTTGATTCAGAATACTTTGTCTCTGGTACAAATTTCCAAAATTCAGTAATCAGCACCAACTTATATTTTAAGGGAAGAGCTTATCTTCTTGAATTTCTATTAATTCTTATCCTCCAGATACTTTTTTGGTCATAATTATATTGAAAATGGAAAACTCACATTGAATTATGTTAATTTAAATGGATTCAGAAAAAAAATCAAGAGATGGTTTAAAATATTTGAAGTCAGGAAATCGATATTGAAATCCTGTTAATGTCCTTTTAGCTTTTTTACATACTCATTGAGTTTTTCTTGTTTAATATTGGAACAAATTTTTTTAATTAAAGGAAAAGGACAAAACGTTTTAATGTCTTTTTGAAAAAATTATTATTTAGTTTGAAATCCAAATATACACTGTGAGAGGTCACATATTATTTTATCTTTTCCTTCAATAGTAAATTTAGTGTTTGCAAATGTTCCACAACATTAGTCAAAAACATTAAGTCCTATAACCATTTTGTTATTGTCTAATTCTGAATATGTTATATCCTTTTCTTTTAGAAATACAGCTATCATATCAAACCAATCTATAAATCAATTTAATATGTTTTAACTATATAACTATCTAACAATGCAGAAAATATGTTATTTGTATTTTCTTCATCCTTTAATTCTTCAACGAAATTTTTCAATTGCCGATGATTTTTTTTGGATTGTTGCGTGTTTAATTTACAATGTGACACTGTTTTCATAACATCAGGATATTTTAAATACTTTGTAACGAGATACTCTCTGTGAATTGATATGAATTGTGGAATTTGAGAATCATCTTTTAAAGGCCTACTATGAGTTATTCTTTTTATTTACCCAGCTTTTCCAGAGCTGACCTGCATCAGTTGCAATGCTTATGAATTTATTAAAAGATACATCAAATGTTTTTATTATGGAATCAAATGCATTTTTAATATCAACATATTGGGTTGAATCTTGAAGTGCTACTAAATCTAATAATTCTTTAACAGATGAAACAAACTGTATGAAAAATGCCAATTTGCAGAATATTTGTGATATATATCAATTCATCAAGGATTAGGTTGAATGCAATACAGAATCTTCAAATCATTTTTAAATTATATTCAAGAGATGCATTAATTGCAATTATGCATCATTAGTTGTATATCTTGAGATGAAAATTTTAAAAGCTACTTTATGCCATCCAGCATTATTTGGATCTAAGACATTAAGTGCATCTTTCAAGTTTTCTTTTTCTTTTTTTTTTTTTTAAAAAAAAAAACTCTCTTTTTATTTGGATGTATAGCATGAGCAATATTTCAGGCAGTAACAAAACTAGCTTCAGCCACATTATTAGCTTGATTGCTTAGGGTCATCAAAATTGACTGTTTTTTAAATTTGATTTTAAAGAAGTAAGTTTATCTCATCGTAATTTGGAATTTAATGGATAATGATTTGAAAACTGAGGATGATTGGCTTTTATAATGTCGACATAAATTGCTAGCCTTATAATTTTGACCATAGAATTACAAATAACAAAATGTTTTTATGTTATTATCAATACAAAAAATTCTCCTCCCACTCATTATTAGTACTTCTATTTTCTTGCTCATATTTTCTTTTTTTTTGTTCTCTTTTACCATATTTTTAAAAGAACTGGAAATAAATAAAGAAACTTAGAAAATACAAGTTTTGTGTTATTAAATCAGTAACAACACATGTTACATACTACGAAACAAATTACAGATAACTTACCAAAAATTCCAGATTACAAATTATATCTGTACAAGAGTGAGACATATTGTTTCCTCCAGGGCAGAATAATAATTGTCTGTTACAGTGAAAGTTTATAAATTCGAAATCGGTCTGTAGTCGGACAATTACACCACTGTCTATGTTCATTCACACAGTTTTTGTTGAGTCATATTATTCTTAACTTGGACGAAAATGAAATTTGTTAAAACAATGCACTTAATCTTTCATGTTTGTTGTCAGACATTTTGAAACACATTTAGAACTATAGTAATTTTTTAAAATATAACACAAATATGAAAAGGGAACTCGGGTAACTTTATCAAGAGCCACAAATAATCATTCAAAGAGCCACGTGTGGCTCACAAGATGTAGGTTGACCATCCCTGATATATATCTAATTTTTTTCAGGTACCAAATTATAAAATTCCATTTTGCTTGAATTTTTACTTTTTTTTTGCACTTTCTTGGTTTTGTATTCAAGCAATATCTAATATAATGGAGAAAAATAGTTTCTATCATCTGCAGTGAAGGTTTTTTCAATATTTTATAAATAGTAAATATTATATATATACTGAATATTTGTGAGATTCTCTATTGGTTTGCTGGAACATTATTAATTTTCTGTTTTCAAATTCTGACATCTTTTCTACTAATCATTTTAATATCACTGATAATTGAATATACAACAATTAGTTCTTTAATTCCAAGGTGAGTAATATAAAGTTCAATTTACAATATGTTTCTTTTCTGTCTGTCACATGTGGAAATTGAACCACAGGAGAGAGCATTAACTATTTAACAATTTGTTGTTAGGTTCTCACTTCAATACAGATGTTTATATTAAATTTTAAAAATGCAGGTATCTCCTATTATAAAAATGATCATTGATCAATAAACAAACCAAACCTTTCATTATTTGCTTTTACATACTTGTATTAATTTTTCTGATATTTATATATATACATTGTAACTTTAGAAATTTATTTGGTTGACATTTTTGTTTTATTAAATATTAAAACTAATATGTGAGGAAAAAAATTAATTATGTTTTTAGATATTTCTTTCCTGATTTGCTACTTTTAAATAAATTGTAAATAAACATATCAGCCTGAAATTGTTTTTTATGCTTTTTTCAAAACATTTTTTGTATTGTAACTGTTTGTTTATATTCAAGTATTTAACTGAACTTTCCTTTAATTTTTATTTGTAAAGTTAAATTTGTATGCAATACATAGATTGACTATTAATTGTTTTATATAGAAATGTTCTCCTTTTATATGTATATGTTATTGGCTAAAATTAAATATTCATACTTTTCAATGTAGATTCATGTTGGAGGTGTACCAAATCTTAATAATAATGGAATCATGGTTGCAGAGAATTTTACCGGCTGTATTGAAAATCTTTTCTTTAATAATACTAATTTGATTTCTGAGCTTAAACAGAAAAAGTCTGCTTATACTCAACATGGTGATTTAACCTATACCTGTTTGGTAATTATACATTTTTATATATTACTATTGGGAAAATAAATATGCACATTTTGATTTATTATGGCATGATAGATACCAGAAGTTTTGATACATGTTTATATTTTTAGTATGAGCAAGTAATTCCAGTTTCATTTCTGACTTCCGAAGCACACTTAAAACTTTCTGGATACAAGCAGTCAGTTATGAATTGTTCATTTGACTTCCGAACATTCAATGAAGATGGCTTGTTACTCTATAATAAATTTTCTCAAGCAGGGTTTGTTAAGGTATTCTTTTTTTGTGAAGAAAAATCATTGATTTTATTTTTATAGCATTAACATAGTCATTTATGTAAATAATTGATGTATTCTTTTCTTTGAATTTTAAGCATTGCTTAAAAATAGATTACTGTCTTAAAAACTTTTTCAAAAATATAATTTTTAAGGCTTTTTATAAAAGAATGAGAAATGAATTCATAAGTAAATACCAATAATTGTATATTAATAAAGTCTATGCAGTCGTTTGTAATCTACATTTATATAAATGTACTTATGTTGTGATGTTTAATTGTAATAGTACCCTCATATTGTTATATTATTTAATATTTCAATTTTTTAATTTGCTATTATATATGAATTATTCCTTTTTAATTAATTTTATGTAATATTCAAATTTAAAGTATTTAAACTACACTACTTTAAATAAATTAAAAGTTTTATTTGTGATACTTCTCTTTATTACTGCAAGGAATGAAAGATTAATACAATTACTTACAAATAATTTTTTTTAATCAAGTTATAATGCATTCAATAGAGAAGAGTTAAACCAGCTTTATATCTCCTTTAGGTTTTTATTGAAAAGGGAAGAATTAAAATTGAACTTCAAGGAGAAAACACACCCAAAGTTGTAACTGAAATCTCTGATAGTTAGTACATTTTTTGATTTTTTTCAATAATTTATGAAATACCTTGTACTGATTTTATTTTCATTATTAGGGTATTTGAGTGATGGATTATGGCATAGAGTGATGTTAATTTTAATGGAAAACAGAATTGAACTTCATGTTGATGAAAGACCTAGTATTACCACCAGACAATTTTCAATGCTTACTGGAGATGAATATTTCATTGGAGGTATTTACTATTTTTATTGTATTTAGTACCTGAGATTATAATGATCGGTTATAAAACTCAACTGTTAAAATATGTAATTTCTCTTATAATAAAGATTTTTTTGTTATCAAAATTATTTTATTTATCTCGTTATTGAATAAAAAATTTTATTTATAAAAAGTAAATAAAAATTTTACCATTTTTGAATCATTCAAACTTTAAGCACAGAATATGATTAATAATGTAAAAATTATTAAGTACTGTTCAACAATATTATCTTTATAGTTCTATTTTAACATTCATTACTTTTATAAATTTTTATATCCAGAAAATGGGATATATTGCTTTCTTGTATATGAATTGTCATTAAGTTTATTATAAGTAGTGTTTTATTTGGCTTTTTGAAACTTTTGTAGGTCAAAGATTCAGTGATTCAGTTTTCTTTAACTATTTCCAATATTTCACATTTATTTAGAGAAGACATGAGATTATATTCTGTATGTTAATAATAAATTGCTTAAAAGTTCAATGTTTATCAAAAAAATTAGTTAGATTTTCAATGATATTCTAAGAATTTTTGTGAAGCCGCAGGTGTGTATTGAGATCGTGGGCTTTACTTTAAGGGGAATCCTTTCTCAAAATAAATTTAGAAATGAGCTTCAGTGCCATCTAGCCCAGTTGTTTGGAGGCAGTCTCTCTTTCAAAGACTGAAAGAACTGATTGGTGAATTAAAACTCATAAATCACACCAAAGCACCTGTTTACAAAGAAAAAATAGTGCCTAACTCAATGGAGGGTGGGAGAATTTTAAGACGGGAATGAGTAGACCACTTAACCGCAATAGGGGTAAAGTAAACAATAACCCCCCACATCCTAATTTCCATCAGCATGTTCCCATACAGATTTTCTTCACATATGTGGTCAATTTGTCTTGAAAACTGTTTGTCCCCTGTTAACTGCCCTCATTACCGCCTCCGGGTATTCCTTCCGGGAACTGTATGTCTGTAAATCTCATGGGTGAGGAAAAAGTATGGCTGCCTCAAATGCTTCTCAAATTTGACACCAGAAATATCCGTTGTGAGCTTTTAGTCAAGCAATGAGAGAGAAAAAGCTCTGCTCGGAGATTTTTAAAAGAAATATAATTTGATTTACTGTTATGCAGAAAAGCATACAGATGCATAAAAAAATTTAATCAATTTTGTTATTATTATTCATTAAATGATAAAAACTTAATATCAATATTCAAATCAAAATAAAAGTATAAAATATACTTATTTTATTTTTCTTAATATATTTCTATTTGCTTTAATCTTACGAGATTTGATTCTTTTTTAATGGGCCTTATGAGAAAGCAACAGTTGCTCTTCTCTCTAAGTACTTCACTTGTATAAATATTTTCAAACAGACAAAAATGTTGAATTTCTTTTCTCTTAAAAAATAAAATAAATAGGTAGTTTATTTATTAACTTTGGAATAACTTTTCTTGCTTTATAAAATATTTTGATACAAAATTTACGGAAAATTCCATATATTCCGCTTATAATTTCTATCAATGATTTTTGTAGAAATAGAAAGTCTACCTCTCTATTTGCATAGATCAGGCATCTCGACATTGTTTCTTGATATATTTCTAAGCAAACTTTAAAAGCAATATAACCTATTACATAATCCACACTTTTTAGGGCAGATATGGCAATATCATCATTCGTATCTGAAGAAGTGAATTCACTTCAAGAAAAATAGAATCTTTAATTTAAGAATTAAATAATCTTCAATTTGGGAATAAGCAAATGATTTGTGTTTGTGTGTGAGTAGAGCTTAGCCTCTTAACAAATTAAAATAGAATGTGTTTCTCAATAAAATCATAAACATTTCAAAATACTTTAAATATTTCACTCCTTGAAATGTCGTAAAATAGATGAGGGTCTCACATTCCATCTAAATTCAGTGTATATACCATTTTCAAATTTCTTAAATTTTCTTCATCTATAACAAATAAACAGAACTCCAGGTATCCAACATCAGAGCTCCAGGCTTGCAGCCAAATTTATAACATCATCTTTGAATATTGTTTTTATATTGATTCTTAGTGTATTTATTCTCATTTTAACTAGCCAAAAATCATAAATTTTTGAAGATAATGACCTTATAGTGTTCATTTTAAAGTATCAAGTAACAATTTAGCTATAAAATTTTCTCATTTTTAGGTATATAAGTAAATAAATTATTCTTCTCCATCACCCTCAAATTTATATTTTCTTATTAAGTAGTTTTATATAGATCACTGTTTTTAATTTTTGTGCTTCATTTAAAAATGTTTTCTTTGTTTGATTTTAATTTCTTAATCGTTTTCACACTTGAACTAAGCATTTTTTTAGAGGATTTCAATTTAAAATCAGTTTCAGCACATAATCTACTTTTTGTAATTTTTCAGTACTACTATTTTACTATTTATCAAAATTTATTTAAAGCTTGAAATATGAAAATGCAACTCTGATTTTTCTTATATATATATATATATATATATATATATATATATATATATATATATATATATATGTATATATATATATATATATGTATATATGTATATATGTATATGTATGTATATATGTATATGTATATATGTATATGTATGTATATATGTATATATATGTATATGTATATATATGTATATATATATATGTCTATGTATATATATGTATATATATATATGTATATGTATATATATGTATGTATATATATATATGTATATATATGTGTGTATATATATATATATATATATATATATATATATATATATATATATATATATATATATATTGCAAGGCAAACTGAATGAGAAAAGAGCAATCACAGTTTTTTTTTTTAAGATGTTACACTACTACTCTGGGGTCAAGGTGGGAAAGTATATGCGTAATTAGCCAACTTTTCTCTTTCTCATGGCTGTAAGTATATCCTGTTTGCAGGCCGTATTTGCTTGGTAGTTGAATTCTATTCCTGTTCGCACCCAGGAAAGGAAAAGGCTGTTACCCTTTTATTTTTATCCTTTTGTAATTTTAGAAAATTATCTGTTCTGTTCTCTGTTCTGAAAATCATAAGTGTTTCTGTTCCGAAAATTTTAAGTGCTATTATATTGATTTCGATAGAGTCATTTATACATTTTGTAAAAAGTATTTTAGCATCTCAGTAATTTCTTTTTAAACTGATTTCGTCATAATTTTTATTTTCGACTTGAAATATGTTTTAGGACATGAACAACACCAATGTTTTATACTACATATTTTACATTTTTATTGTTTGCTGGTATTAAATTTACTTTTCCATAAAAATATTATAAGTTTACTAACAAAAGTAGCAAAATAAAGATAATAATTTTCTATTCTTGTGTATGTTTTAGACCAAAATGTATAAAAGATTATAAAAATAAAATTATTTGATTTAAGTTTCTAAAAGAAATAAAATATTTAAATACGTTAATAAATTCTTCAGAATCTTTAAGATTTATGAAGAATAAATGTGAACCAGTATGTAATAATCAAGTGAAAGCATAATTTTTTTTATCCTATTTATTTTAAAGACTATTGAAATTTGAAATACATAAAATAATAACATATATAACTACATTATAATAGCTACTGAAATGATTCAATAATATATATATTAATATCCTACATTTAAAGATAGGAAATTTATATTTACAATATGTACATATCTGGAAAAAAATTTCAATATTTTAGGAAGTTTTCTGTATAAAAAAATTTTTTGAGATTTTTTTCATTTTAAAATTATTTTAACTTTATTTGCCATATTGTTTTTTATTTTTCGCTTCAATTATAGATGGAGGATCTCTGATTTTGATTGATTGCGGATATCTGGGATCAATTATCTCCGGCAATAAGCAATCATGATAAAACTTTCTTAGTTTATCCTCCATTTCTTCTTTCCAGAATAAATCGTCCTTGAAATTTTTTTTCGATTTAGTGGCCTTTCGATGTTTATAAGACAAACAAGCAATAAGTTTTTTTTGTTATATGTAACTGCCCTTGGACTTGGTAAAAATATTTGTGTCTTTTGTTAATGGTACCAATTTATTTTTCTTTTGTTAAATTCCAAAATTTAAATTTCCTAGTTAAAATTGCTTCCTCTGGGATAGTATCTTTGCAAGAAAATGGACATTTAATTTCTAGGATACCATCGTTGTCAATTAAAACATAAGGGCTTGCACCTAAATATGGTTCTTCGATGTCTATATATATATACAAATAAGCCACATCTTTTTGTTGCAATCCCTAAATTTATATGACACAAAACTGCATCATCTGCATGATTTCTGCCATACCTCATCGCTTTATTGTCAAAATGAGAATATAGCAGAAATTTAACAATATTTTCACAGCTTGTATGAGGCAATTTGCAACAAATACTTCTAAAATTGGAGACAGTTATTCGTTTTCGCCTTTCAAAAACCATTGAGGACAATCTCGTTGACCTTTTGTTAATGTTTCCAACTCTCTTAGCTAGATTTCATTTAGCTAAAGATCTTTAAGAAATAATTCCTTTTTTCAATAAATGATTCTTTTGATATATCAGGCTTTTTGGCTTTTTTTCCATAACTTTTTGTCATTTCATTTGGAAACAGATTTCTTGGTCTTGTTTCATTTTCGAAATGAAATTTGCTTCACTTGTTTCTTTTCTTGCTTTCTGATGTCAACTGCCTTTTCAATGACCTTTTACGCTTTGTAGAAGTCAAAATCTTTCCAGGGCTACTATTGTATTGCTCTCTATGCAGCTTGTGTTGTGGCAAACAGCAGCCGTGGCACAGCTTCCTTGGTATGAGCGACGGAAACAATAATTAATCTGCTTTCCCCCAATAAATTTGGCAATTATTGAATTAAATTCTTCTACTGCATTGTTTGTGACATCAAACAATAAACTTTTAGCATTTTCTGCTAAAAAGTTTATCGCCTCCATTAATTTAAAATAAATTGCGCTATTTCTTAGCTTTGAATTAAATCAGCAGAAATACTCTGGCATTTGCAAAAATAATCAGCGCATTTTTTATGGTCTCCAAATATATGGGCAGGGGCATTGAATATATCGGCGCGTAAATAAAATATACAAGGCAATAATGAAAACTCCAGTAAAAGTCTTTTATGAGTGTTTCACAAGGAGACTTTCAGACAGGACTTGATGAACTGCCCGTGGAGGAGCACACCCTATGTTGCCACTCTAGTGGCACAAGACTACATTTCTTCCCCCTTTCGAGGAACCATTTTCTTCCGATCAAGTTTCTTTCTAGTAGTGGTGTGAGATTCCGGCTTTTTGTGTCCGAAATTCATAAACTTTGAATGTAGCCAGGGCAGCAGTGTTGTGCTACGGGCAACCACATGTAGGTCCAAGATCTCCCCAGTCTCTACAATGTCTTACCATTTATATCCAAGCTTTCCCCGAACATCTGGAATTCCATATGCAAGTAATAACAGTTACATTATAATATATAAAATACTATGTTAAATTTTTTGTTTTCCCTGTTGATATTTCACATTTCATTGCTGAGGAAGAAGGGTGCTTTAAGAATATTTGATTTACCATGTGTATTTAAAAAAATCAAAATGTACTGGTATAAGTAGATTAAAAGTAAAGTAATTTTTTAGATCAATTCTTGTAATTGAATAGATTAATAAAGGCAGTATAAAATTTAATTATCATCTGAATAATTGATTGAAATTCTTGTTTTTTGTGAAAGGAAATGTGAAGATGACAGATTTTATAAAATTATAAAACTTTCAGAAAGTAAATTTATCAAAAATTATTATGTTGGTAAATATAAGATTTCATCAATAAAATATAGAATAAATCTAGAGGAAAATTATAATTGTATATGGAGATTTCAAAAAATACTTGACTTTCCAAAAGTTTTATTTAAAGCTTTTTCTTTTTAATAAATTTTCCTGATTGTCATATCGATCTATACATAATATCCGCTGAACCCTTCAATATCAGTAGTATAAAATTCGTAGGTAATGTGATACATTCCTACAGAGAGAGAGAATTAAAAAGGGGGATACAATTTTACAAAAATTTATTATATGTAATGCGTGTCAAATTTTTAGCTTTTAGAATACTAAAACTGCATGCAATGACTCACAACATGCATTTTTTAAATGCTAGAATATATTTTGAAAGATTTAATTTTGGTGCAGTGATGTCATATTTGAATTAATAAAAACGACATTTAGGATAGTTTGAGAATGTTCTATGACACATTTGTTCAAGAGAGTATCCCAATTTCCTACACTTTACAAGTTTTATAATAACTACTAATAAGAGGGATATTCTTCCTAAAATTCTGAATTGTTTTTTGCCAATGAACATAATTATTATTAAGTAGATATTTATTATTAACATATTTAATATCATACATTCCCAAACATATATATATATATATATCATCGAAACCGATATGTATTCCGATTTAAAAAGGAATGCTTTTACTTGCCAAGAAATCGAAACTTAGCAGAAATAACCTCAAAATCAAAAGAAATATATATACTGTACCGAGCTTCGGGGTTCGTGTGGATTGAGAGTTGAAGAAAGCAACTACTCGATGAACACAAGACTTTTATTCGCAAAAATTCCACTAGAAATACCAGCTGAAATAATCACAATTATACAGATACAATTCGTCAGATACGATAAGTAACAGCTTCCAATCACAGGTCTCAAATACCTTAGGCAGAGAACAGCTTCTCTAAACTAGCAGTCATGACTAATCGTCTTCACAAAACTAACTGTGTATACAAAACTCTATGTCGGGCTGCGGTATTTATACCTGACTTGGCGGGGAAATCTACTAATTTCGCCAAGGTTCTGGAAGCTTCTAGGCTATCTCACTAAATATTGGTCCTAGAGCTTAGGTGATGGATGTTTCGAGAAATATCCATTTCTCGCCAACAATGTCGCCAACTCGCCAAGGCACCAAATCGTTAGAAAACCCGCTTTTAGCGTATAACACGTCTAAATACCGCATTTTTGCCCAAAATGTGAGCATTTCCAATCTGTCTGAGATATTTTAAGACATATACAATAATTATTTATAAGTTTGTAACAATACATACACGCATACATATTATATATATATACACACACGCACGCGCGCGCACACACACACACACACATATATATATATATTTGATATTTTTCAGGGATAAATAAATATTCTTTAGGTTTTGTTGAAATGTTCTAGTTAATTCTGCATCCAAACTCAGTAAGCAATAGTTTTAGGATCAAACATAAAATTGAAAAAACAACAAATTTTAGAAAGTTTTTATAAAGCAAAGATTAAAAAAATATGGAATTGATGAACTTTGCAATGTCTATAGATATGTATTGCAATATCATATCATGTAGTTATACTTCTTGAAAAATTACATCAAAAATATAAATAAAGAATTTAAAAAGCTCACTACATGAGAAATGTATAAATTTTTCAATAAATTTAGCTGTTTAAAGTCTATATATATATATATATATATATATATATATATATATAATTAAATTTTGAAGGTAATAAAAAATATTTTTCTTTTGGATGGAACATTTGACAGCATTTAATGTATTTTTATCATTAAAAATTCTTTTAAAAATATATTCTCTTTTCTAATTAATTATAAAAGAAATATCCATTATTAAGAAGTATAAAAAATATTTGAAAATTATACTTTGCTGATTTACTTATAATTGCAACATATACTTAAACAATCCATATAATTTAGCAGTTATTATTAATATATTTATATTTTACTCACTTATAGAGAGAGTAAGTAGTCGTAGCTTGTAAAGATTTGAATTTTTTTTGTGAAGAGATAATTGTAAAAATTTATAAAATATATAAGTGATATCTTTATAAAAATCATAAGATTCAAATGATTTGTGCTGTGAATTACAAAATTGTCAGACAAAGTAGGAAATGTTTTGCCACTTTATCATTTATTTCTTATTTTTATTTATTTGCAATGTTTTCAATGCTAACTAATTCTTTAGACTTTGGGAGACATTTTGTAGAAGTGAACTTTTGCTCCTTGTGCAGAAATTAGCAACAATCTTCTTGTGATGTATGTATCATAAAAAAGGCTTGAATTAGCTGATGTGCAAATATCTCACATGAAATTTACAACTTTGGATTGCCTACTACATGGAATTGGAAAACTTATGCTCCTTTATGTTTGTTGAAATTCATATTTTTTGATAATATGTAAATATTTTAATAACATACATTGTTGAGTCACTTTTAAATGATTTTGGGAAAGGAAAATATGAAGAGTTATATTTTAAAGAAGAGATAGTGAAATAAAAAGTATCCATAATATTTTTTCTGCATTTATTAATTTTACTGTTTTTGATGTCATAAATTTTGATTTACATAAAACTTTTATTCAATATTTACTTTTCCTTTTGACTTTTTTAAAATTTATATACAACAGTTGTTAATAGAATCCTTTTATATATTCATTAAAACATTCTACCTGTTTTTTCAAGCAGTTTAAAGCTTATGTGTATGTATATTTTTTTTATATTGTTATACATGTTAGGTGGTGTCTATGGAAATCAAGGTTTTATTGGCTGTATGCGATATATTCATATAGAGGGACATTATGTTAGAGTTACTTCTTTACCTAGTCATCGATATTCAGGAGAGGGAGTTGTTTTTGATGCTTGCCAGATGACAGATCGGTAATAAGTTCTTTATAAATATGTTTGTGTAAGACAGTATCTATATGTAATTAATATAATCAAATTACTGGTAATGAAATGATAATTTTACTTCATATTAACTTATATGTAATGTAATATCTTAAAATATTAATTATCTGTATAAGTCATTTGAAATGTGATACATTTTATGTCACATTATATGTCACTTATCTTTTATTTGTTGTTGCATTTCAGTAAAGAAATTTTTTAGCTTTTGTTTTAAAAAGTGATTCTAGCTATTGGGAAATCAAAATTATAGCAATCAAAATTAAATCAAACATTGAATTTTGCTCTTTTTTTATTTTAAATATTTATCATATTTTAAAGGAATATATCTTTATAATTTTAGTATTTATTAGGAAGCTTTCCTTATATATATATATATATATATATATATATATATATATATTATATATATATATATATATATATATATATATATATATATATATTTGTAAATTTTATAATAAAAGGATTTTTTAAAGTATTTAATTCTTTTTTCATAGATGTAATCCTAATCCATGTGAACATGGTGGCATTTGTAAACAAAATTGGGAAGAGTTTAAATGTGACTGTGAGAAAACTGGATATTCTGGAGCAGTGTGTCACACTCGTAAGATATTAGGAAATAATTTTTATTTTGATTAAATTATTCATGATTAATAAGTTTCTATATTCATAAATTTCTTTTAGCTATTAATTTTCTTTCGTGTGAAGCTTATAAACTTGCTTATCCAAAAAGTAGAAGAGCAGATATCAACATTGACATTGATGGAAGTGGTCCATTAGATTATTTTCCTGTTACTTGTGAATATCCTTGTAAGCATAAAAGTTTTATGTTTAAAAATATTTATGTTTATAATAATTATTGCATTTTTACTCTGCTTATATATTATTATTATAAATAGTTTGTTCTTTAGTTTTCTAAGTTTTAGCAGTTAAATTAGTTTAAATTTGTCTTAAGTTCTAAGTTGTTATATTTATTCATACTAAGCTATGTTCATTTTATTTTTGGTAAGCATTTTTTTTATTTTTATTTTATTCTTGTTAATATTCTCTAAAATTTAAGCAAAACAACTTACTAAGAAGTCTTTATTTGAATAGGGTGAAAATTGGTAAATGTGATGTACATGTACAGAAAAACAAGTGATAATAGTTTTAGAAAAAATTGGATTATTTATTCAAGAGTAAGATTTACAAATTTAGCAAATCAATGTGTTGCTCTACATGTGGCCCTGATGCAAGAAGTTTTTTCTCTTAGCATTGATCAAAAGAGTTGTTGGAGTTGTTGGCTGTCCCCTTGTGGCATATTGTGCAGTATTCTGTCTATGTCTCATTAGATTGGAATAAATCTTGAGATAGTTTAAGCACACTGTGTTATGTATATATATATATATATATATATATATATATATATATATATATATATATATATATATATATATATATGTAATGCTCTAAATGTTTTCAATTGGAAAGAGTTGCCCAAAGTAATGTTAGGCAAATACAAAGACAAGCAGTAGCAACTTGCCATGTGTGGATACATTATCTTGCTGGAATATAAGCCCAAGATATCATGATAGAAAAGACAGTAAAACAGTCCATAAAATATTGTTCACATACCACTGTTTTGTAAGGGTGCCACAGATATAACCAAAGGGCTCCTGCTATCAAATGAATTCTCATTGGGACTCATAACTGAAGACAATTTTATTCCAGTCAGTAATATCCAGGTCAAATGTGTTTGATATCCCTACAAACAGGCTTGTGGGTGTACATAGGTCAATAATAATCAGTGCAAGTGGTGCCAGGAGCTCCTCCCTTTTCTTTCAGTTGATTATTTATGGCATTGTGGTCACTAAAGCACCGTTTATATGTCAAATCAATGATAATGCTAAATCTGTGGTTTTTATCTAATAGTGGCATCACTGCTATCAAAGTGTCAAGTGATTGGCTTGCTTACTAGACTAACCAATTTCTTAAACAAATTACTCATTTGCTCTCAAATGCTGATACCTGCAAACTGATTGCAGTGTCTGAGTACACTGAATGAAGTCATTAAAGAATTTCTGACTGTAAATCAAAATACCGTATTTTCCTGTATGTAATCCGTGGAATGTGTGTTAAAAAAAGTTCCAAATTACGTTGTGCATATTATATACAGCCGCAGGTAATCTGATAAATAGATATTTTTCTCCAGAAAAGGTTACATTGGAGTTTTGACAGAAATGTTTATGTTTCGTAAAATAAATAACAAATGGCGCTAGGACTCGGTTAACTTATTTTAATTGTAATCAGCATTGTCCAATTATGTTCAAGAACGAATTCAGTTCTGCTGAACGATATTAAACTTCCTATTCATTAGCTTCATTTCACATTCTATTTTGACCTGAACTTTTTTGCTCTGAAAACATTTAAATTCGTATATTGTCATAGTGAATTGAAAATTATTAATTTACTGAACAAATTTTAATCTGAAACCCATAGGCAAGACAAATGAAAAAAAAGCAAACAAATGTGTAATGTAAGGTGAAAAACAAAGCATGTGATGTGCAAAAGAAAAATGTATTCCATGTGCAGTTAGAAAATAGTCAATTTCTTTCATATAACTATTAACCAAACAAATATAATATATTTAAAAATATATCTAACTTCATTTTAAAAGTTATTAAAATCTAAAAATCGATAAGATTTACTAGAATCTTCTCAGATGTTGATCGATGTTGTGCTTTAATCTCAGTTAATCGCAATTTTCATTGAAGTGGATTCAAACTGATCTTTATCACTGTAAATATTTTCTTCTGTAGAATTTATTATATTTTTAATCATAGTTTGATTTATTTTATTTGGCACCAAATTATCAGCCGTATAAGTTTTCGACTATTTGTCAGAAAAATGTTAAAATGTGCTGTAGCATCACATGTTCATTCATTGGCCACCAAGCTTTAGAAATTTGCATTTTCCATTGAAACATGTATGCATATCGATTCGTGTCCTCTTTGATGCAAGAGTGCATTTTATTTTTGTCTTAGAGTTTATTTTAAATGTTAAATAACATGACTAATTTCTTTCAATAATTTGTTAAGACTTTGTTTTATAAATAACCATTTATTTAAGTCTTAATAATTAAAGTTTACACACATATTGTTTTTCTAATTTTAAAGTATTTGATTTGCTTTTATAATTTTTTCTTAATTTGAATAACCATAATATAATAAATATTCTTAATTTAAACACTTAGAAAAGACTAAAAATGTATTCCTGTTTAATAATTTGTAAGAAGAGAACATTTTAATAAATTTCCTAAAAATGTATGAATTTTAAAATTTATGTATTCTAAAGCATTAAGTAGATAAATTTTTCATAGTTAAAATTAATTTTTTTTTTAATTAAGAAAATTCTGAGTAACAATTAATATTGAAATATTTAAGTTGTTATATTAAAATTTTAAAATCAAATAAAAATGTGGAATTTTTGACTGACTAACTAATTAACTATTTTAATTTGGTTTATATTTGTGCTTTATTAATAATTGAATTATATTTTCAGTTGATGGTCCAGCCGTTACTACTTTACATCATAAAAATGAAAGGCCTACTGATGTAAAAGGCTTCAACAAACCTGGTAGTTTTATTCAAAATATTTTATATAATGCTGAAATGGATCAGATCACTCAACTTGTAAACCGTTCCTACAGCTGCAGGCAAAAACTGCGTTATGAATGTTATAGAGCTCGCTTATTCAATTCACCTGGTAAAATAACTTGTTTTCCTTTTCTTTTGAAATCAATTTTCTTACCATGTGATTCATAAAGTGATGTAGTACAAATTAATTTGTTCTTTAAAGTAAGAAATTATAATCATGTTACTTTACTAATATACATAATTTCTCCTGTTGTATGTGAATAAGTTGTTTTTGAAGGAGGAATGGTGAATTATTACTAACTTATCTTAGATGCTTGATTCTTTGGCCAGATTTATACCTCTTTGTAAAAAAAAATGATGCTTTATATTTTTATATCATTATTTAAGTTTTCATTTATTGAAACAAAACTCTACCTATATTTCAAATTAAAATTTCTTAAAGATTAATATTTGTTTGAATATTTTTAATTGTAATAGCTTTTTTTATTTTTAGCTCCTGAGCCCACACCATTTGAGCCATTCTCTTGGTGGGTAAGTCGTAATAATAGACAGATGGACTATTGGGGTGGTTCTCTACCTGGGTCTCGAAAGTGTAACTGTGGTTTGTATGGCACTTGTAAAGATCCCAGTAAATGGTGCAATTGTGACTCTGATTTATTTGATAAAGATGGTTGGCTTTCTGATGAAGGAGATCTAACACAGAAAGAATATTTACCTGTCAGACAGTTGCGGATCGGTGATACTGGAACTACCATGGATGAAAAAAGGGGCAGATATTACTTAGGACCTCTTATCTGTGAAGGAGACAGTATGTTTATTTTTACAAATGTACTTAAATTACATTGTTAAAAGAGTTAAATCTAAAATTATTTGTTCAGCAATAAATTTAGAAATAATAATTTCTATATAATTTTGTATGTCTTTTTATATGATGTGAAATTTCACAATCTTTTAAAATTTTTTTTTTATATAAACTACCATAAAAATTAATGTTTTTTAAGGAAATAGGAAATATGTTATATTTATTAATTATTGTGTAAATTGCATGCATAATTATATTTAATCCGTAGTGGATGCATGTTTAAAATTTGTTTCTATATCTTTAGATCTTTTTGACAATACTGTTACCTTCTATTATGAAGATGCAACAATAGATCTTCCTACTTTCGATATGGCCCATTCTGGAGATATTTATTTTCAATTTAAGACAACTGCTGAAAATGGAGTTTTGGTTAATAGCCGAGGACCTACAGATTATATTAAAATTATGCTTATAGGTAACTTTTATATGTATGTTTAATTAATTGTTGAATTGTAATTGAATTTTTAATTTCCTTAGTATTCCTTTTTAGTTTGGTTATCAAAAATATTTAATGTATTGAAATTATTGCCTCTTAACTTTTTTCTGAAGTGAAGGATGTTTATTATCTGTTAAGTTATATAACAAAAATGTATTATCATTTCTGATTGTCAATCGGTTAATTAAAAATTATTATGTAATTATTCATTAATTTTTACATTTTTAATATGCTTCTTTGATAAGGGGCTCCAGCATGCTGAAAAAATAATTTTTATAAACATGCTTTAAATTTGTGTAATTGATAAAATATATATTTGCCATTTGTTGAATTTTTCATTTATGTATTTTAATAGTAATACAATAAAAAAAATTATTTGAATTATTTATTATTATACTATAAACCATGAAAAATATTAACATAAGCAGACACATCAATAAAGTAATTGTTTATAATTTAAAAATTAAAATTGAAAGGATAAAATAATTACATAAACCTTTCGTTGTGTATGTGTGTACCATAAAAATAAATTCATAAAATATTTTTTGTATCAATCTTATCTCTCTATATAATTATGTATGTATTTACTTTTTTTATAATGTATTATGCAAACATAAAAAGTAATATGTAATCTGAATGTTTCAAACATATAAGTTTTTGATGTGTTACTAAATTTATAATTACATTATTCTTTTTGTAGAAGGAGATCAAATACAGTTTCAGTATTTTGCGGGTAATGGTCCACTTGGTGTGAGTGCAGAGACTTCATACAAATTGAACGATAATCAATGGCATTCTGTTTTGGTTGAACGTAATAGAAAAGAAGCACGTGTTGTTGTAGATGGCAGCTTAAGTGCTGAGATACGGGAAAGATCTGGTGCTATTCGGGCATTATATTTGACTAGCAAACTTGTTATCGGTATGCATTGATTTCTGTATTACTGTATTATTAAGTTATATTTTAATGATTTAAGAGAGATATGCTTGCAATTTTATTTTACACATTTAACTTATTCAAATGTGAATATATTTTTACCTATTGTATTGAATTTAATATTGTGCTTCAAAACATTAAAATCATTTTGTAATTGTAACTACTCCAGATTTTTTCAGTGTTTCTTTATGGAACAAATTACAACATTTTGAAAAAAATATAATCCAAAGATTAAGAAAATAAAAATATTTATTCTATTTATCATTTCTGCTTACATCTTTCTTCATTACAATATTTTACCATTTGCTTTAAAATTAAATGATTATTTTTCACATTATTTAGTGTATATTTAATTATTTGCTTTGAGTAAAAGAATCAATGATAATTTACCATTCTGTAATTTTTAAGCATCTATTAGAACTGAAGAAAAAGAAGAAAACAATATTATGTATAAAAATATTATGTTATTTTGTGTAACAATATTATGTTATTTTGTATAAAAAGGTTGATGAAATTATGCTGTATGTGATGTGTAGTTGATATCAAAATGTTTTTTTATGTTATTTATATTTTTCATAATAATATAGTCTTTGATGCAGGAGAAATTCTTTTGTATAATATTATTTTTTGTTTTATATTTTGAAATTATAGTAATTATTTTTACTGTAAATTTTAGTATTGAAAGTTTTTAAACTTACAGTGGCTAATATTTTGTGCTCCGTTTTTCAACATAGGTGCTACTGTTGACTATAGAGAAGGTTTTGTTGGATGCATTCGAGCTTTTATGCTGAATGGTGTAATTGTTGATTTACAGCGATATGCCAAAGATTATAGCTATGGAATCGATAATGGTTGCGTTGGCAAATGTCAAAGTAGCCCATGTTTAAATAATGGAACATGTATTGAAGGTTACTCTAGCTATGTTTGCGATTGTCAGTGGACTGGATTTAAAGGTCCTATTTGTGCTGATGGTAAGTATTTTAAAAATTATTTTAATAATTTATTTTATTGTTAAATACAATACATATATTTAATACTTAATATGCATTTGTAATGTTTAAATTGCATTTATTGCAAGTTTTGCTTTAAATTTAGGATAAACATTCTTTATTTGCCATAAAATTAAAGCAAAATAATTTTTAAAATTTTTTATTTTTATTTTATTTAAATTAAAATGTTTTAAACATTTAAAAAGTTTTATTTAAAATGTTTTACACATTTAAAAAGTTTTAAATACTTATTTACTGTCCTAAAATTTCCATAAATGTTAAAGATTTTTAGTAATACTATGTTTTAAAATATTTTTTTTAAATATTTATTTGTATGTATGATATTTTTACTGCATGGGAAAAATGAATATTTCTATGTACTAAAGGATATCATATACTTGTGTGCAGAACTTAAGAAAAAGGTGCTTTTCTATTTATTTTAATTTTTATTTATTCCTTTTCCATAACTTTATGAGAAATCATCTGTGAGACTTGAAAATCAAGAATCAGAGACATCATTTTGTACTTAAATGAGCATAAATGTATAGTTTTACAGAAATGAATATAATGCATACAATATTGAATCAAATAAAAAAAACTGTTATTGAACTTGTATTTTTACACATGATTGTCAAAGAGGAAGAACAAGAGATGCTCCTAAATATGATATTCTCTGTTTTCAGCAGTGGTTGCATTGCACCATCTCTAATCAACACCAGATTGTCCAACCTATTTACAATAGTGATTTGCGTTTATAAAAACTATAGAAAAAAGTGGAGCTCAATCCACCTGTTCCCATATTGCCTCCCCCTTAGGTGAAGACCCCTAAACAACTGGTCTCTTCATTTGATGTTAGAGTATAATTTCTACTCTATTTACAGCTGATATGATTATTCCAATTCTTTTGTGTAAGGATAATAAAAGCATGTTTTTGTATTATAAATGAAAAAATTTCTAATGCAACATGTATGATTATTAATTTTTTATTTAATTCAATAAATGATGTATAAAAATATTCTTTTTGTTAGAAATTGGTGTTAATTTACGTTCTGATAGTTATGTGCGTTACAACTTTATGAATACTATATCAACTCTGGAAGAATACATTCGTGTGGGCTTCACAACTACAGACAAAACTGGAATGATAATTGGAGTGTCATCTTACAGTGAAGAATATCTTAACTTAATGATGTCCACGAGTGGTAAGTTTTTAAAAATCTGTCACTATTAATAATATCAATATTTTAAAAATGTTTTTTTTTTATTAAAATTTTATCACCATATATTCTTTTATATAATCCACAATTGCATATTTATCTACAAAGTCTTTTTCAAGTAAAAAATGTTGCATAATCTGCAGCATTTTTTGTGGTAAATAATCCAAAATATAAACAAAATGTAGAGTCGCATACGATTAAAAGAACATGGTTAAATTAAAAGTATAATTTATAAATTGTACAGGAAAATATATGAAAAACATTAGTTGGATCCTATTTGGAACCTCTTCATCACCTGAATATGATAAACCTGAGGTGATGGGACTTGATCTATCACCAAGACCTATTATCTCAAGTAGATAATAAAAAAAGTTATTTGTTTTTATTTTCTATAACCTTAAACATAAAATGTATTTGTTTTGTTGATGTTTAAATGAAAGAAAGTGGTTATTTTCCTATTATGCATATATGAAAGATAATCGTTAAAACCATATTCTTTTTCATATTGTGTTTTGTTTATATTACATTAGTGTTTTGGTTGCCATTGTCACATGAAGAACTCAGCACAATAAACATTGGCAACACTTTGGTATGTCTCAATGAGGTTATTATTTCTGTCTTGCAATTCTAACTATTCACCTGAAAATTTTGTTTTCCTTGCATTTTTAAAAGAAATATAATTTTTTAATAAAATAATAAATGAATTCTAAATTTGGTAATAATTATTGATTTGTTCACCGATTAAAATCATTAAAAATAGCATGATAAGCAAATTTTAACTCATGCAGTTAAAACATTGAGGAATTATACATAATAGTGAGTAGTGCATGTTACTAAAATAAAAGCCTTTGTTTGTAAAGGCCTACTATAGAATCAATTAGTAAACCAAAACCTAAATTTTTGACACATCATACTTTCATGACCAGTGGTTGCCTGTTTGAAATAATGCTAAAATAGTAGGAAAATTGTTTTGCCTTTCTTATTGCAGGGAGAGAAAAAAAAGCAGTTTAAAAAAATATATTCCATTCGCAGAAAAATCTACTACTGAAAATTATGTAAACTTAAATTTTTATATAAAATAACTTGCAAAGAATTTTATAAAAATTTAGTAATTTAAAGATTTTGAAATTTAGTGACAATTTACAACATATTTTAATGTATTAGGAATATACTAGCTCCACTCCTGGAATTTATTAATTTATTTTTTGCTGTGTCACCAAGTTCTGTTGGACAAAATATGATTTTACCAAGATTATAAGTTCCACATAAGCTCAATTGAAACAATACACTATCAGAATAGAAGAAAATACTGTCAAAATGATCAATATATTTAAAATTATTAAAAACTTTAAATCTGATTTCTTAGATTTGGAAATGAATAAACCCATTGCAATTTTATTCAATATATTATTCAATTCACTAGATAGTGATTCCTCATTGTTAGCAAATGTGATCTTTTCATCAAAATAACAAATGTGATCTTTTAACTTCAAAAATCATTCCAAATTTTTAAAACCAAGTTGAAAAAATTTTCATATGATGCAGGCTTCAATTTTCCAGTTTTGTTAAATTCTTTTCTCCCTTGCACATCCATTGTTCACATTATTTCTAACCTTTGATTTAAATTATCTATTATTTCCAATCGATAAAGACTGTAGTATCTTGGGTATTATATCAATTTTTGCCATTGTGGACTTCAGTGCATGTTTAACATTTTCATGAGATGTGATCTTTCATCAAGTCTATAATTAAAGATGCTAAGGATTAAAAATTTTACTTTAATATTTTTGACAGTTGCTGTGCTACTAGGGCATCACAATTCCTCCATTCATGCAGATTTTCATGAATTTCAATATCTTTAAGAAAATTTTCATTTAAAATCGTCTTTTAAATATTATCTTCCACATCAATTTCAAACCATTTACATCACAGCATAAAACTCCAGAAATGAAGTTTTTCATTTCCTGTTATATTTATAGAATAGCTTGCTCCCTAAGCATCAAAGGATAATGAAATTTCATTTGTATTAAAAATCAAATTCAGAGTAAAATTGTTTCCTTGAATAATTTTTTTACTATATGTCACAAAGTTATCAGATTTCTCTATGGCCAGTCATCAGGTAAATGTTGACCTAACGATAATCGATTATGTACAGCTAAGTTGTTCCCTTTCATAAACTGGTAGCACCATGTATGCCCACCTTATGTTCAATACCAATTTCTTGTGTTGAGCTTTCATTATGATATTATCGTTGAATCTGCTTTCCTATTTACTTTCTCACTCAATATATATTTATGATTCTTCTTACAATGCAGGCCTTGTAATGTTTTCTATGGTGATTAGCTCTTTTACATTGGATCTGTTTTAAAATTCAGACTTGTACTGCAATTGAATATTTACTTGTCAATGGTAAACAATCTTGTAGCCTCCTCCTATTTCTTTCTTTGGTAACTTTCGCTATTTTAACTTTTATTTAAACTTTGCATTATAATTTAAACATTTGCTTTTTTCCCCTTTTGCTTCAACATGATGATAAATAAATCAGGATAAAACTGCTTAGACCAAGACAAAATGTGTAATAATGAACTTCCAATTACATTCAAGAGCAAATTTGTCCTTGAATGTAATTGGATAAAATTAATTATTGCTAAAATATCAGTACTGTCTGTTATCTATTTTATAAAACATAAGTAACATTTTTTAAAATTTAACTTTATTGTAAGTTTTTCCATTGGAAAGTATTTTTTATATATGCAGTGGCTTATAATGCATGCAGTGAAATTAAAAAAAATTTTAGCACATAATCAGCAGATTGAATGCAGGAAAATATATTTAAATAGGCTATAAAAATATAAATCATACAATTTTTGTAAATTAGAATTTAACTGGATGTATGGAATTTTTATTGTTTTTCCATTGACAATTTTGATCATATTTCTTGTAAACCACTATGAGGGTAGAAAATTCTATACAAACAATAGAAAATTCTATAGAATTTTCTATTGTTTGTATTTGTTTCAATATTAGAAGCTTTAAAATTAAAACTTTTTAAATACATGTTTTTCAATTAGATTATAAAATAATTTACTTTTATTCACTTGTCTATTTTGAATAAGAGAAGAATTTTCCTAAAGACTTCTTAAGGCATTTATTTTAAAATTTAAATTTTGTACTACAGATATTAAATTATTGTTTCTACTATTGTATTTTTTTCCATAAACAAAGCCATTTAATGTAAAATATCATTATTGAAATTAAGATGAATAATGGAAATGTGTGTAGAAAATATTTTTCTTTTACACATGCTAGTTAAATTGTTTTACATTTCATTTGTTTCTTCAAATTTTATTCTTCTGTTATATTATAAATGTAGCAGTAAAATTTCTCTTTTAGCATTATGCTTTATGATTGTATTGCTTTATTTGCTGTACTGCAATGTATAAATATATTTTACTGATGTAGAGTCTTATAGACATTCTAAAAAAAAAAAAAAAAAAAAAAAACTATATTTAAGTTTTTATTTACTATAATTTTATTGATATATTTTATAGAAATATTATGAACAATTCATCTTTTTTATAAAAATGTATCTAGTGATGTAAAAAATACCAAATAAAGTAATGTAATTTTTTTGTGTGAAATGCTGTGTGCTGCCATTTATAATAAAAATAATAATTTAATAATAATAATAAAAAAACAAAAAAAAACATGTATCTTTTACTTTGTAAAATTTTTTGCTCAAACTTTTAAAAAATAATCAGTTTAAATAAAAAAAAAAGTTTCTTAAAGCAAAATACTAATTTAAAATTATGCGATGTATAAAAATAAAGCATTCTGAAACAATAACATAATTTTGTAATGTGTATCATTTTATTGTACAGAAATTTGCAAAATAATGTGCTTTGATATATTATTGTCTAAAGCATTAAAATAAATGCATTTTTGTAATAACTGAGTGTAGTTACAAATTTTTAAGGTTATATATATATAATTTGGAAAACGATGAATGTAACGCATTTCAGCATATTTAAATAATTACGTATTTATATTTTTGGTTTATGATCCTTGTTTTCAAAATCATTGTTTTTGTAATAAACATACAAATTGCATAGACTCCAATTTAGTAATTATTTGTAATAAATTATGGATTTTCATCTGCATATAGAAGTGGTTAGATGACCACCTAGGTAGTGATTTGCTAGCTTTAAATTTTGGTGACATTTTTGACCTTAAACATGATTTCCAGTAAATGAGTTCTAAATCTCTCAAATGTTATCTAAAATTATTATTTTTTATAATAATTGTAGTGAGGGCCAGAATTGAAATAATTTTTTATTATTTTAGTGCAATTTCGCATATAACAACTGAAGGAAACCTGATATTGATTGTTGCAATATGTTATTTATAAAAATTAGTTCTGAAAAATTGTAAAAAATCATAAATAATGACCATATTATTCAATTAATATTTTTTTATTTCTGTTATTCAGACAAATTAGTTGATTTGCTTTGAACTATCTTGAGTTATTGCTCTTCAGAAAAAATTCCTAGCCTGGGGCACATTCCAATTCTGATTCGAAGTTTAAAAAATTGCTGGTTCAAAAATCATTGAATATATTGGGGCAGTTAACTCTGAAATTCTGTACATTCTTTAATATCACTATTTCTTTCATTATTGTTTCCAGTTGTTTTTGCTTGAATTTCAGTTACAATAATTTTTTGCTAACTTATGTTGATTTTGAAATGTTACACAAATTTTTCTAAAAATGATTAGGGAAAATTGTTTAAATTGTAGATATTTATAATTGCTTCATTGCTGATCTGCCTGTTGAATGGTTAATGTTCTCATTTCTGTTTAACAGTTCATATTTAGAATCTACTTTAAACTATAGATTCTGGTCCAAAATAAATGAATAAATAAATAAAATCTTTTTTAACTCAGGCTTCTTATAAGTGATTTGATTTGTAGTTCATATTTACTACAATATATAGTGGAAAACTTATCTGAAAAGCCATATCTATTTTTTGGAAAAGAAGATTTTTTCCATGATAAATATAAAAAATTACAAGATCTCAATTTAACTTTCTGTGAAAAAAGTTTGTTTATAGTTTTTCTAAGTTTCATCAGTTTTGTTATGATGAATTTCTTTATCTCAGATGCTAAAGGAAATTTTTGAACCTATTTTCAGTAAAGAGTGCATAAACATACTAATTCAATGGATATTTTTCACTGAGAAATATTGAACACTGAGTTATATTTTTCACTAATTTTATTATTCTGCAATTTTTAAGGCTTTTGAAAGCAAAATATCATTAATTAAATTTGAGTAAACATTTTTTACTTAAAAATTTTCAAAATATGCTAGTACCCAGTAATAATTTAAAATATGCATTCAAAAATCTCAAAGCTTTTCTAAAATATATAATTATTTTGCTTAACATGAATCATGTTTTTATAATGGATTACAGTTGCAAGTTGAGTAAATAAAATTTAAAACAAATGTCATAAAAATAAAATTTTTATTTAAATTTCATAGTTTTCACCACACTATATACCAAATGCATGAAAAATAAGAACACTGTTTGTCCTAATTTAGACCTTATGCCACAAAACTCAAGCATGAAAAATAAGCAAAAATTAAATGTACCTTTTATTCAAAGCTTTAGAATGATTTTTACAAATTAAAATGTATTTTAATTTACAAGTTCATTATTTATTAATCCATTATTTGCTAATAAAATTGGTATTACAGTAAATTCATGGAGGCTGCTTAGAATTTCTACTAGCAAGAAAAAGCACATGATGCATATAACCATCATTTTATTTTTTAAATAAGAGATTATTTTTTATGGACAAAACTTTGTCTTAATGATTGTAATTTAAACATATTTCAATAAAAATATATCACATTTTATAAGAATTTTCTGCTTGAGCTAAAATGGTTAATCTTGTATATAGTCTTCAGAATGGTTAATTAGTAATGTACAAAAATCAGTTGTGTGTTCAAAAGAATCAACTCTAATGTTCTGTGAAGGATGCTTAAAAATTCTTAATCCCCATAAATATATATATATATAATTTGCCATTACAAATTGCAAACCATCACACAGGACACTAATGTATAATCTTCTTCTTTAAAAAAAAAAAAAAAAAAAAAAAAAATTGCATAGTATTATGTAAATAGATAATTTCATTTATAGGATCCATTAACAAAATAATTATTTTGTATAAATCTACAATGAGTATCCTGTGGTTATATTTCATATTAGTTCTGTTTTTATTAGTCAATGTTTTCATTTGCTTATATTTACTTACCAACTAAACACCTTATCATAAATAATCAAACATACCTATCTTATCATAAATTTTAAAGTAATCCATAAAATTAGCAAAATTTTCTTATTATATTAATGATGAATATTTTCCATAAGATTAATTTTTGTACAAAATACCATTGAAATAATATGAAGTAATATCATTGAATAAGTTTTAATTACCATTGAATAAGTTTTAATAGATTTTTTGATTTCAATTTAAATGCTAAAATTTTATACTACGAATATTTTATTTACAAATTTTATATTACTTAATATTTAGTGTCTGAAATTTTTTCAATTTTAAGAAACACTTGTAAAAATATATTTTTATATTTCTAATAAATTAATAAGTTATGGTGACTTTAATTAAAAGTATACATTTTGATTAATTAAACTCCTTTTTATTTGCAGGACATTTGCGTTTAGTTTTTGACTTTGGATTTGAAAGGCAAGAAATAATCATTAAAAATGAGAATTTTGCTTTGGGTCAGCACCATGATATAAGAATTTTAAGAAGTGATAAAGGAGCGAAAATAACAATATACGTGAGTCTTTTTTTTCATTTTAATCCATGATTATTACCTTCTTTTATTAGTACATAGTTAAAATTTTTTTCTTCATAGGTTGACAATTATGAACCAATTGTTCACACTTTTACTATTGATGATAAAGCTGATGCACAGTTCAACAGCTTAAAGAGTATCTATGTTGGGCGGAATGGTAAGATTTTTCCTTTTTTTTCCAGTTAACAGGATTTGTAGAGTTCCTGGAAATTCCTAAAAGTTAAATTACTTATAGAATTTTTTAAATTATTCTTAAAAAGTTATTTTCTGTCAATTTTTTATTTTATTTACTTTTATTTATAAATAGTTTTTGAAATTTTCATTCAATTGGAGTAAAAATAATAAAAAATTGTTTTTTGTTTTTGTTATATTAAAGCAAGACTAGAATAATATAGTGGGAGAAAAACTTTGATTGAGAAACACAAATGATGCATTCATTATTAACTAATCATAGAATGTGTGGTTTTTGATTGAGTTTATAGCCTTACAATATTATTAATCTGGAAATATAAAAGTTCTCTCTTTAGTTACTTGAACATGATTTGTAAGTGATCGTAAAATTTATTCAGCATATGTATATTAGATAAGTTTTGAATTCAGTAATTTACAACTGAATTGAAAACCAGCCTGCAGTCAAGTGAAAGACAATCAAAAACAAAGACAGTTTCAAAAAAAAAAAAAAAAAAAAAAAAAAGTCTTATGTTACAAATACTTTAAATTTTTCATCATAACATTAAATGTGATCTCTTCATTGTGCTTAGAAGTCTTCTGTTCTATCTCGTATTGAATGAGCTTTATATGAGGACGAAATATTGTTCAAAGTGAAGAAAAATTCTTAGGAATTTGCTGACACTTCAGTTTTTAAATCAGCAATTGATTTCACTGTATAAGTAAGATGTGGTTATATTAAAAAATTTAAGTATATTATATAAGTTATATTTTATTAAAAAAACACACACTTATTCAATTATTGTAATTTAGTTTAAATTGAATATTATTAACACATATATGTAATGTGAGAGAATTTTAAAGAGTAGAAATATAATTTCTTTTAGTGTGTTTCTTTGAGATGATTAGGTTGATAAAATTCATTTATATCCACTTTAAATGTTTGAATGAATGAATTTTTAATTGAGATTAATAAAGGATTATTTTAAATTAATCAATTTAAAAATATGTTAGTGACTTGTTAGTGGAAATAAGTTTTTTTTTTATAGCAGTTAAAGAGTTAGCCATTGTTATTCATCTAGAAAATTTAAGGAAAAAATATGCTGTAAGTTTTGTATTTATTTAAATATTAAATTCTCTTTTGATTATTAGAACATGGGCATTGAGTACTTAAATAAATGGAAGAAATAATTGCTTTTCTTTTATTGTATCTCTAAGTGTTTATTTTTGTTAATTTGAAAGTTTTTTAATAATATATTATTATGTCAATTCCTCTTTTACTTTTATTATTATTGTTTTTCCTAGTTTTATGCATTTATTTATTTTTAAAGTTAATATCCGTTCATACACCATTTCCAGTTCCATTATACACCCCACCCATATCATATCTAAGTGTGTGTGTGTATATATATAGTGTTATAAGAAATTGATAGACATTACAAAATTAAATTGCCCTCAGTTATAAAAATGGAATTGATTTAAATTGTAAATCATATTTAATGTCAATGACATAGATGTTAACAAAAGTGCTTATTGCAGTATTTAATAATATATTTCATAATTAAGTCTTTAAAATGAAGTAAATAGTTAAATAGTTTAAGTAAAATATAATTTTTTTGTCAGTATCTTATACATCTGAAGTTGGCATATCAGATATTATTTTTTAAAGTAATTATTTAACCTTAAAATTGTGATGAAATCTAATTTTAAGTCTTTTTGAAAGAAATAAATTCTTGTTTTAATTTCTATGAAAGTTAAAAAAAATATTATTACTTACAGAATTAGTTAATTTGGTTATTCTACTTCTCTTCATATTTAAACTACTATTTCTTGGAATTTTTCTCTGAAGAATTTTGAATTTCTCTCTGAATGAATGTTTATTCAGAAAAAAATAGTAATATTTATTGTAGCTTACTGTTTTATTGCTGTCACATTCAAAATAGAAAAGGTGTTAACAGTAGGATAATTGGCTGAGACCTGTACAGATAGTCACATGCTCAGGTATCAGTTATATTTATGTAAACAAAGCTGAAAAGATATATTCATATAATAATGGAATAACTTGAAACTGCCTTGTGAAATTGTTCTAATTAAGGTAAAAAAAGGTTTATTAAACAATAAAACTGAAAGATTTGAAACAAATTATTCTAATGAAATTGAATTGACAAATTGACATTTAATATACAGTTAAATATGTTTCTTTGTGAAGCATAGAGAAAGGAAATGAATATTAATAATGTATGAAAAAATATTTTATTGAATAAAAAAAAAATTAAATAAATTGATAAATATTGAATATGCATATATAATAGTATAGTAATTTACACAGAATTTAAAAATAAGCAGATTTTTTCAAATTACATAATAAAGAAAAAAATCGTTTAAATAGAAACTTTGCACAAATAATTTTATTTATTTAGTCATATTTAATCCTCTCACATATCTTTTATAATTATTTTTTTAAAGTTTTTTTATGCATTTCTAATTTGCTACCAACTATACATTGTAATAAATGGAAATGGACTATGCAAACAAATTTCAAAACAATAGCAGTATCCATTAATATTTACAACATTTGAATTATTAACTTAAAGAATTTTGAATACTCCATTTTTTATTATAATCATACTCATTTAATGGTTTTGCAATAATCATTAAGTTTAATTCTCATTTAATTTAAAATGATTAATGAATCTATATAAATCCTGTTTTGTTTTTATTCAAACAATTTTTTGGTTTGATTGTGGTACAGTTTTATTTTTTTTCTATAATTTAGTCTATAGATATAGAATAAAATATATAGAATTTGAAATATTTTGTTTTATTTTTGAAGAATCTATGGGTACTGGTGAAGGATTTGTTGGGTGTATCTCAAGAGTTCAGTTTGATGATCATTTTCCTCTCAGAAGACTTTTCCAAGAAAGTCGTAGATCATTTGTATGGTCAATGCCACCAGATATCAGAGAAGACGACTGTGGTATTGAGCCAGTGACTCATCCTCCAGAATATCGTATGACACGACCTCCTCCCACTTTACCTCCTGGAGTTCGTATTGAAGCTCATAGAGCAGGGGGAGATGATTCTGCAATATTAGGAGGTAAGAAATTTTTCAAATTGTTTTCTTACTGTGATTAATAACTTTTTTTTATCACTTAAACTAATCAAAAATTTAAAACTTTTGAAATTAGAATTTCAATTTTGTTTTATTATTAATATATTTAAATTAATTTAGTAGTAAATATAATTTATATTTTATTACTAATATTTCTCAGTTCAAATGTTTTTACAATTTTGCAATAATTAATTTTAAGTACATAATTAAATTCTAATATTAACATATGTTTATTTTATTGTTATAATTTGCACTTGTATAATTTATTTTTTATTGACGATAAAATATTTACATTACATTTATATGAATAGAAATCAATGGGAAATTTTGTAGCAGTTGTCTATTTTCTTGTGACAAAATTATTTAGATTTAAGTTAGATTGATGTAATTTATTTACATAATTGTTTTCCTGTTATTTATACTTTTCTTTTAGGCGTGTTGGCTTTAATTTTTATTGCATTGATTCTGATGGCAATTCTGATTGGGCGATATATGTCTCGTCACAAAGGTGAATACAAAACTCATGAAGACACAGGAGCAAAAGATGCTCCTGATGCTGATACAGCAGTCCGACTTGGTAAAACAGGCCATGGAGTACCCAAGAAAGAAGAATGGTTTATATGAAAGTAATAAAAGATTGTAAATTCCAATGAAAATTCAGTACAAACTGCTGTTAAAACTTGTTATGTCCTTGCACTCTAGCCAAGGATATTTTGTTGCCTTGCTCAACAAATTTATTGTAAATAATTTCATTGAAATCAGAAAAACAGACTCCTTCATTTGTCAAAGTGAAATATTGTTAGGTAACTCAAAATGAAACAATTTGTGTTCAAATCATTAAGCATTAGTTGGAATCATTGATATTAATTATCATTCCTTTTTTGTTGCTTTATTGTTGCTATTTTCAATGATATTGTTTCATTAGTGTGCTACAATTTGTTTTGTTAATCAATTTGAAAATTCAGTAAACTTCTATCCTTCTCTGTTATTCAATTAATTTTATGTCTAAATAATAATATACGTTGGAAGTATTTAAGAAAT
This sequence comes from Latrodectus elegans, assembly GCA_030067965.1. NCBI lineage: Eukaryota > Metazoa > Arthropoda > Arachnida > Araneae > Theridiidae > Latrodectus > Latrodectus elegans. The sequence goes on along the minus strand of CM057820.1, from coordinate 98,703,201 downwards.
TGTGTGCAGATAACAAAATCTAAATTATATTTTTTTACAAAATAGTTAACTTATTTTATGAATAAACAGTAGTGTTAGTTTTATTTAGATATAATATATTGATACCTTTTCCTTTTATTAGTATAAGTCTGACTTTTTTTCTAATTATTTTATTAATTTGTAAAAGGTTTAATTTATTATAAATATTAATTTCTGTTTGTTAATTATTGAGAGTCCTTGTTTCAACATGTATGGAGAAATAATTAAACCATGTAATATGTTCTAATTTCTATTTAGAAAAATGGTAATGAACATTTAAACTTCCAAAATTTTGTAATTGCAATCAATTGTGAACGCTATTAGTTTAAAAGGTATCATTTGAAGTTTACAGTTGATATTAGTTCTTATTCGAAATTAGGCTTTATTCGAAATTAATTCAAATATTTTATTCTGAAAACTTATGACTATCAGAGTTTTTTAAAAAATTTTCATTTTTACAAATTATTAATTTAGTGTATAGGTGCTGGAAAAAGGTCTAATAGTACATAGATTGTGTATAATAGATCTGAAATAAATTTAAAATTTCCGGTGATTTTTTAAAAATTTTATATTTTATTTAGAGTATTTTATAGTTTCTGGCTTTAACCCCAGTTCAACATATCATTATCATTAATAAATTGTGAAATTTAAAATTATAGAGGTATTCATCTAGTAAATATAAGATTTTCATATCTTTAAGGAAAAATGTGCGAAATATTTCGTTTCTTAACAACCCATATTTTCAATTTGTCTTTTTAAATCTTGCTTATATATATTTTTTATCACAAATAGAATCAGTAATGACTATCCACATGTTCCAACTTTACTAAGAAAATATTTTTTTACCAGTCAAAGCGAAATGATAGCATATATATAGTATGTTTATTTATTTTTGTATATATAAATATATTCTTACTAATCTCAACTTTTTCAGCTAAAAATAAAAGTGATTACTTTCTAAATAATAGCTTTTGAGATGAAAAAGAAAGCTATATTTATATATGTAGTATCTCTTTAATATTATTTCAACTTTAAAATCGCTCAATATAAATTTTCGATTTTAGTGTGATATTTCTTTTGATCCTGATGAAATATTTTTTTAACTGCCATGCATTTCTTTTCAGGATTAAAACTTTCTTTGCTTTTGAATTGCTTATTATTAATATTTTAGCGATATATTTTTATCAATGAAAGATAAAATAGCTACTTTTTTATTCCTATTTTAATATATTTGGTAGTTATTTTTAGCTCAATAATAAATTATAAGTCAAAATTCTTGTTATCACTTTGTAAAGATCTGATTTTTTATGTATTTAAAGTGGAAAATGATGGTCATATTTGCTGAAATTTTTATTGTTTGCTTGTATTGACCTATTTCTATGTTTAATTACTGTATGATGTTAGGGCTAGTTTGCACTGTGTCCATTTTATAATATACAGAATGATACATTTGTTCATAAATTTTATTTGGTATTTATTGAAACGTCCATTTTTTTAATTGTTTAGTTTGATTTAAAATTTTTTGATGAAAGTTTACTTTCGGTAAGGTTATTATGGGTTTATTGTGATATATTTTGGTGGGTTTTTCTTTTTACCCTCATTATTTTAGATTGTTTTGTTCTTTATTATATACAAAATGTTGAATTTTCAATTAAAATTTATCATTAAGTATAATGAGCTCAGTTATAATCAATCATGTTTTATATCATAAAGTTGCTTTCAATTAATTATATTCTTGTATTGTAGGTTTTATAGTGTAAAACTATGTTTTATATTACATAAAAAAGATTCAGACAACATTTGATTATTTATGATTAAACTCAGTTTTTGATTGCATATTTCTAAAAAACTCATCAAATGTGGAAGTATTAGTTTTGAAATCATTTTCCTGCTTAAAGTGTTATTGCAAAACAATTGTCACTGATTGACATATTAAGTATTTTTATAATTTTGTATACTTTTCATTCTGTTAAACTAAATGATTTATTACAATATAATTAAAGTAAATTTATATAGATTTATCATTTAAGATTTTTTTTTAGTTTGATTATACTGCAGTTATTAAAATTGGTTATAATAGTAATTTGCTATATTTTTGCTGCTAAATTTTGCAAAAAGTATATGCAATTTTTTTATGAATTGATTAGTAAAATACGTTTTTAATCATTTTTAGACATTGAACAAATGTAGAACAATTAACATTTGTTCAATGAACAATTGTTGTTTTAAAATTAATTAGAAAAAAGCTTTAATCATTTATTATATAAAATGCATTCAAATACTGGATTAATGTATTTATAAACTGGTTCCTACTAGTCTTTTTATCCCTAAAAACTTTAACTTTAGGAATATATTTATATTGTGTTCAAATATTTTCAATCTGTAATTAAGATAACATTCCATTTTATTTAAATTTTTATTTGTCATTTCTCTATTTTTTTCCTGCAAAAATAATAATGTTCTATTACATTTCCAGGTTTTAGTCTCCATTTTATATGTTCAGTTTATAGATTTTATATGTTTTATATAAATAAAAATTATACATTTCTTCTTGGCTATATTTATTATCGTAACAATTTTTCACTTTATTTATGTTATCAATTTTTAAAATTGATAAATACCAATATGACAAAAATTAAAAAGAAATTGTGATTATTTTTATTTTATTGTTTTTGCGAATTTTCCTTTAATTCTGGGAAGTATTTGTATGTTTAATCCTTTTTTTATTTTCATTCTTTTGTGTATCAAATAGTATAAAACAAATTACAAAGTTTTAGCAATGTCAAGTTAAGACAAGTAACATCTATATTTGATTTGCATATTTTATAATACAATTGTGAAATTGTTACCTAAAACTGTCCTGGAAGCTTATATTTTTATTTTAATTATATATATATATGTAAGTATATGTATATATATGTATATATATATACATATATATATGAATAAATATATATATACACACACATATTATATTTCATAAAATGTTGAAAATTGAAGTAACTATTTGAATTATGATAAACTAATTCTGCATTGAAAAAGTTGAAATTTTGAAACTAAACATTAAGGGCGAATGATTCACAGTAAATTTTCTGATGAAATATATCAATAATTTTAAATCTCAAAATCATTATTTAACATTAAATATTAGTCACAATTTGGTTATTTTTTGCTTAGTTCAAATTGATAAAAATGTAGAATTTTTTTGTTTTAAATAAATAAAAAGATTTTTCTCAAAATTTTTAACAGTGAAGTATTGACATTTAATTATTTAGTGTCTAAACTATCTTTAAAAAAAGTATTGGAAAATTGCTTATTTGATGTTATAATGAATAAGGATTTCATATTTCTCTACTGCTTTAATTTTAAATTCTTTTCATTTATCTTATTTTTATTGTCTTTTTATTTTCGTTTCTGAGAGGAAATAAAAGAATTTTCCATATTATAGTTTATTCTGAAAAAACAGATGCATTTACAAGGATGTAAATTTTGATCAGAGAGAAATTTATTGTAAATTAAGAGTTGTTATAGCAAATTAGTTTCTTTGTTTGCAGCTACTATAACTACATTTATATCATTGAACTCCTAATATATTTAATTTTCCTAACTCTCTCTACATTAACTACGTCATTTTACAATAAAATTTAACTTCATTAATATTTTTTTGATACAATGATGGGATGCAGTATCAACAATTAAATTTTCTTATCTTTTTCCTGTTTATAAACTTTGGTATTTATACCTTCTATTTGCATTTACTTAAGATTTAACTGTTCATGTGTTGTGTTTATTGTTTTGTTAAATATTGTAGAAACAATCCTTTTACATAAAAGTAGCATTTGCCAGTTTCAAGACTTTAAATTCCATTCATACTATTAGGTAACATGGAATAAGTCCTTATGTGCAAAGTTAATAATTGCTTTTATCGCTCTACATCCAACGACCGTAGATCGATAAAAGCAATTATAAATGCATATTATGAAAATAGTATAACAATATTTTGTAATTGAAACTGTAAAGTTTGAAAAAAAATTATATATTTGTAAATTTGTGTCGTGAAATTTCTTGAAAGAGTACAGTTGTGCAGAATTTTCAAACAATTTAAAGGATATATATAGTGTGTCACATTCATATCTGTAAACCTTTCTATCGAATTTTAAACACGCCTGTTAAAATTATTTGTGAGCGATTCATCAAATAATGCTAGTATTATTTAAATTTTTTGTGTAAATATATTACTTTCTCTTTGCATACTTTTCATCAGAATACATTGTGTGTGTCTAATGAAATGTTATTTAAAATCATGCAGTACTATAATTCTTTTAAAAATCCTGTTCTCTCGATAATGATCTTAAGCATTGCTCCTTTGTCGAGAATTTTTCGCTACGAATTATGAAACTCATTGGCATGAAATGGCAAAATTTTCTGACACATTAATTGTTCACGTATTAAAAATGAAAATGTTACCTATATCTTTGGAGGTTGTTGATAAGTACTAATATCGAGAAAAAATGTTTCATTTATGTTGCTCTGGGTGTGTAGAGGAGCATAACAAATTTTTAACTGGTATGTTTTTGCTTTTCACTCACCTCACTTTTGCCTCAAAAAAAAAATAAATAAATAAATAAATAAAGAAACTCATACTCACGCATTTGACAGAAATATTGTTGTGAGAAGCTCGAGTTATATCTAAATTTTTTTCCCCATAAAGCTTAGTAAATGTTTTAATATTTTGAAAACTTGTATACATGTCCTCCAAAAAGGTTTAAAGTATTCAAATTTATTTGAATTGTTATTGCATTGTTATATTATAGTAACATACTAGAAAGAGAATTTAAGATTTATCCAATTATTTAACGCATGCCTTTATGATGTGATGAAAAATAAATGGGGGGAAAACAATTTTTGTATATGGATACCGGTATCATTTATGCTATTAAAGATCATTTGTGTGAAGATATGAAAACTGTTTGATTACTTTGATATATTAGATTATAAAAAAATGACAGTTATGAGTTCTACAAAAAAATAAAAAGGTTCTAGATAAAATGAATAAGGAAAACATTGTTGAAGAATATGTGTTGGATTAAGATCTTAGACGTAAGCCTATAAAACTGAAAGATTTAGTGAAAACATCTAAGGACATTCAGAAATGTTTAGATAAAAAATAGGATGTCACTTGAACATTATATAAAAACTTTTTTCTTTCAACAAGTACACTGCAGAGCTATGAATCTAACTGATAAACAAGATTGTGTGCTGCATAAAACGGTCGCAAACAATTATATTTTCGAAGATACGGTACATATACTTTTAAGTTATTCCGCACATATTATAATTCCTTTTAGTTAAATTATAAGATGTGTTTTTATAAATTAAAATTTGACTTTTCTTTTTTTTTTTAATGATTTAAGTTTTTATGAAACTAATTATCATCTCACGACTCTTTAATACCTGTTTTGTAACTTTAATTTTTTCAAAAATAATCATTCAACTGATCTTTTCTAAACGATTGGCTTTTCCACGAAGATTTCTTTATCTAATAGTTATGAAGATGCAAAAAGAAAAAAAAAATATTTTGTAAAATAAATGATTGTTGTGTGATTTGGTCTCAAGTTTTTAAAAATCTTGTTTCATCGGAGGAATAAATTAAAAGTTGAAAATGTTGACTGGGCTTTTAATTTCTCAATATCAAATACAATCGGATCTATTTTTAGTGAATTTAAAGATAAGGTTGAGAATGGGAACATATATGTGTAAATCAAATATTATCAGATCTAGTTTGGATTTTGTTTTGTGGAATTTAAATTTTTTTTCCTAATGCCCGACTGCTTTAAGATTTAAAACTATTCAGCTCTACAAGGAGCGAAGATAATGGCAATCTTTTTCAGTGGGTGTGCCATCGTCGCCCCGAAAGTGAAAAGATAAACACACAGAGAAAGAGGAACATGCATGCTTGAATTAGGATTTACAGCGGAATCTACTGCTTGGAAGTTAGGGACGCTAACCACTCCGACAGTGGTAGGCGGAATTAAAGTTCAAGACTGCAAAATTTTTAAGTGAAAAATTTGTTCTGGAATATAAAAGTTAATTAATCGAGATAAATTATCTTGGTATCAAAAATTATTTGACAATTTTATAATCAGTTATGCTTCAAAATTAAATATGAGTTTAATTCCCAAGTATCAAGCATTCGGAATTAAAAGATACAATAGACTGGATTGTGTGTGGAATCCTTAAACACTAAAATTTAAGTGATATAATCAGAAAATCGGGGCACACATTCAGTAAAACCAATTGATGTCCTGCATTATGTGAAAAGTTGTCAGAGAAATTTATTGAAAAAGAAGCTGAAAACATTTGTTTGATATTAGTTCACAAAGTGTAACAAAAAATATTTAAATTAAAAACTAAGCCTTTTCCTACAACTTGTGGAAGTCATCGGTCTAAGCACACAATCCTCAACTTCATAGATGATTTATGTAAATTTTCATTTCTTTTGCATCAATGATTTTATAGAAAATGCTTTGAATACACAAGAAATTGATTTTCCTATAAAAAAATATTGGAAAAAGTTAATTATTCAAATAAAAGAAACCTAAAAGTATTTTGCATGTAAAACTTTCTAAATTTCTTGGATATGAGTTTTAATTATTTAACGATAAACCTGGCATAAATAGAATTTCGGTCTTCCTATTGTGCTAGGAATATCCTTTCAATAATTTAAATCCTACCAATTTAAGTCAGCAATAAGTCGTATTTTATTTTTTTATAAGCTTTTAAATTATTCTTTAATTTCCTCTATCCATCTCTATTGCAGCATTTCTTATCTGGTTGATCGTGATGTTGACGTTATATACATCCTTAACGGAAATTCGTTTCCATTTCCTATTATGATAGTCCGCTTTGTTTGTCAGTGGTTTCTTAAAACTATTTTCACAGGAGAATAGTTAACCCCCTGTCCATCCTCTTTGTTGAGGATTAGGTCTCCGTATGTGTTAACCCTTTAGGGACATGAAAGTAGTCGATTATACTCTCTGAGACAGTCTTTATCAATCACTTTTTACTACACTCTGAAGAGTAATAGTGTTAATGTAATGCCTGTACTATATGGGGAATTATAGATACAACTAATTAAAAAAAAATTTGTTTTGCGTGAAACTTGGATGATGTTAATTTTCAATTAAACATAACCAGATGTACTATATTTAAATTAAAAGTTAAAAATCTAAATTTAAGATAATCTTACGATAGTTGTGAATATGCAAATTAAATATTAATAAGATGTATTAAGTTTTTTAAATTAAATGTTCAAAATGTAAATTAAAAAATTATATTATCAGAGTTATGTGGGAATATGCAAATTGAGCAGCTACAATAATTTTGATAAATTCTCTATCAATTTATTTTTGTCTTTTTTATTTTATCTCCATAAATAATTTGGTGACTGACCATATTATCAGAATTTAAACATTATTTTTAATTTGTATATATTTATATGTTAGGAAACTTTAATTTCTGTTGTTGCATACTTGAAATTTTGAAATGCAAAGAATCCAAAAATATACAGATTTGTTTCTAATATGCTCATATAATAAAATAAACTAAAGTATTAAATATTTCGTCTGCTGTTACGCAAATAATTTGCTTCTTATTTTGTTGTATTTTCGGTCGATTGTGTGTAAAAGTGTTAAAATCTTAGGTCGAATATAAAAATTTCTTACAAAACTCTTTTTAATCCAATTTATGAATGAAAAAATATCTTTCTTAGAATACATTCAGATTAGAAAAATATTAAAAATGCTTAGTTCATATTTATATGATGATCTCTTTTAAAAGATTTAATGGCTTTTAAATAAAGAACAATAATATGTGATTTTTTTGGTGTACGTTGAATTTTTTAGAATTCAAAAAAGCAGTAATCAGTTGCTGTTTTTTAAAATTTTGTGAATTATAATGTAACATAAATCACCATATAAAACAATAGTAAAATGTTCATAAAACTTCTAAATTTATTACTCGTTTTTGAACAGTGATAGTAACAATTTATTTTTTCCTTGAAAAGTATAAATTTTTTGTATACTTTTTTTATTTATTAATTTATTTAAATTCTTATACTAAACACAATTTCTTACATTCTATCTAGTACATTTTTGCTCATATATATTCAACAACATTATTAATTTTATAAATTAATTTTTTTGAAGCACATTGCCAAATTTAGTTTTAATTATAGAATGAAGAGTCTTTCAGGCATCAATCGTAATTATGTTATTATAGGTTGTTTCTTTTATAAATTAGTACTTTAAAATTAATGCATCGTATTTCATTAATATCTATAATCAAAATCATCAGAAAACAGTTCCACAATAAATTGGTAAAAATTTTTTGAAAAAATAATTTACAATGAAATTTTGAATACCTTAAAGCACATAATTAAATAATTTGTTGAGAAACTTTATTTTCTTGTGGTTACATAACCTTGACTCAACACCATTTGTAAAGTGATAAAATAATTTTTTAGTAAATAATATTTAAAGAAGAATTTATTCAAATCTAAAGTAAATATTTTAAATTGTGATATATTTTAAAGTAATATTAACTATATTTTATTGTGTGATGAGAACTTAGAATCACACAAACAAAATATAGTGATTTATTATGTAATATCTAAACTATTTTAATTTATTTTTGTAAGATATCCTGCATAGAGCATTTAATAAATTGGACAAAATTTAATTTAGGAAGCGATTTACAAGAAATGAAAAATTTATCGAATAAATAATTTTCTCGAAGGAATTTATTCAGATACAAAGAATATTGTAAAAGCTCAAAATTAAATATAGTGCTTAATCATGTTTATTACATAGAAAATTTAATAATCAGAAGTTATTGATTTTTTTATGTTAGACCAAATATTTCATTTATTTTTGCAAAATTTCGTTTATGACATATTTAAAATAAATGTAATGAAAATATTAAATTTGAGCAATATGAAACACTGAAAGTTAAATTTGATGTAAAGCAAAGACTGAAATATTAAATTCAGTATGTCTGGAGAAGGATTAAGTTTAAAAAACAGATGTGTAGAATTTTAAGTTACTAATAGAATTTATTCCAACCAGAAGAAAGAGCATTATTAAATCCGTTGAATTATTTAGTTCATTAATTATTATTTGTCCAACTATAAATTTTTTATAATTTGTTTAACTGTTGAATTGGCTGTTTAAATGTTAGTTCTTGTTCAAAGAATACTTAATTAGTATTTAATAAACATTTACATAAAATAAAACTAAGATTTAAAAATCTTAGCTAAAAACAATAATGTTTTAGTTTCCCATCCCAATGTTCTTTTTAATATTATCAGTTATGTTTAGTATCGATTTCAAAGAATTCATTTCTCGTATCTTATTTTTATTTTCTTTCTTATTCTTTGAGTATAATCAATTCGAGTTTATCTAAATTTTAAACAATGTGAAGATATTTTTTCTAGCTAAAATTATCAACATGCAACTTCCTTCTGATAAGTCTATGATAATGAAAGTGTTGTCTCTCTGTGATCTGTCAGTTCAACCACACGTCGCTATAACCATTAAATAATTAAGAACAAAAAATAAAAGAAATTTTAATTTAGAGTCAAACACTCACAGCATTCAATTCTTTCCCAGATGAAAAAATGCCAGGTAATTTTTTTTTAATATTTTCATTTATTTTAATTAAAAACATATTTTATATTTGTATAGTTGTGTTCTGGAAAGACATACTTGTAATCATTAAAAAATGATATTGAATAAAATAAAAATTTATTTCAAATTTATTATAAAATATTCTTAAAACAAATTATAATTTTATTTAATACATTTCATATTCTGTAAAAATTTGTGGCATTTAAGTCATTCTTAAATAGCATATAAGCTTCTTTAATTATTCCTAAAAGGAATAATTAAAGAAGCTTATATGCTGTAATGCTTATATGCTTTGAATAAAATTCAAAAAAAAAAAGATAGGGTACAGTGTTTACTTTAGTTTTATATACTTTTTTATTTCATATTATTTGACACTGGAAAACTGTTTTTTATTTCCAGGATTCCTCTATTTTTAAATAAATTTTTTCGTAAATTTTTAAAATCCAATTAATTTTTATAATTATTTAAATTTTTGTACTTATATTTCAGGATTTCTCGGATTTTCCGTTATAAATCCTGGAACAGTGGGATATTTAACTAAGAGTTTGCGATTTTAAACTACAAAAACATTGCTTTCCATTTTATTTAAATATATATGCCTTCATTACCTTAATATAAAGCTTATATTATTTCGTAAGATCCGTTTACCTATTTGTTGTTCTTGAGAAACATGCACACATTGATTAGTTTTATAATATTTTTTTGTTTGTTTCTAAAAAGAAATTCAGGTGCTTTGTTACAATTTCAGCTCAAATTATTGCATATAGGTCATTGTGAAATTCTAGAAGGAGTGGTATTTATAAACAATTTAGTGCTTTTTTCCAGTTAGGAGTTCATAGAGTTTTATGTTCATTTGCTGATGCAAATTCTCTCTCTCTGCTCTAAACTAAGAGATTAAAAAGAAAACTTATAACACTCTCTAAGTTGGGAATTTGCAAATTTCTTCTGTAATTTTGAAAAGTTCTGGATTTAGATGAGGAATGAAAAGTTATTTATAACTTGCATTCTGAAGAAATAGATTAAAAAAAAAAAAAAAAAATTACACTTATTGATTTTTTTTTCTACCAGTTAGTACATTGCCTCAGCAACATGATTTGGCAAAATAACTTGCCTAAACGACCATTGGTTACTTAAGAGGTGGTCAAGTATAGTCCATTGAAATGAAAATGTTAAAAAGTTTCTCAAAGTATCGAAGATTACGAAAAGTTATACCCGAATATTTAAAACTAAAAATTAAATTTTTGTGGAACATCAGGGCATGTGGGTCAAGGACTGTTTCTGCCTGTTTCTACCCATATCTGTTTTTCTGACCGAGGATTTTGGGGTGTGAAGCATATTTCCTGATTAGATGGTCAGCCTAATGCGAAAACCCGAGCGTTTAGTTCCCGAGCATGTTTGGCGCTCATTTTATCGACTTAATGAAATGATGAAAGACTGAATTGACCTTGTCGACCTTGAGGATCAAACCTTGGACCAGTGCTTTGGGAGCACAAAGAGCTACCACTAAGCCACCGGGCTTTATACATCAGTATTTACAGAAAGTAAAGATCAGCATTTAATACTGATGACCAAAAGAAATTGTACTATGAAGTTTCCTTATTAAAAATAGCATTTGTAATAGTCTACTGATACTACAGTTTTTAGTAAAATTTTTTGAATCTGATTCCTCCAAATCGATTTGTATGCTCACAGACTTATAGTTTGGGTCTCTTTGATAAGAAATAACCGTGTTGTCTTTAGAAAGTGGGCATGAATCATCTCAAGTGAATATTCATTTGTTTAATTTACAAATTTCAAAATGGAACCTGATAATCGGATTTTTATTCCGCCTATCTATTTACTTGATATTTTATGATGTGCAGTAGATTGCTTATGTGTGTGTGTAATATGTAATAATGTGTGCAATGGTCTAAGGCTTTTGTAAGGCATTTTTATGGAAGGACTTTTCACAGCTAGTGATCCTCATTTACCAGTCACAAAAAAAAGAACAATCCAATTTCCAAGCATCCATTCCGACAAAAGTGCCCACAGGAGATTAAGAAGCTACATTCATCTCCTATTGTTCAACAGTGGCTGAAATCGAACCTGTGACTTATCTCTCTGAAGAGTATTGTCTCACCCCTAAGCCACGATGAGCTTAGAAAGATAATGCTTTGATACCATATAATGGTCAGCCTAATGACTTAATGATGTTGTAAAAATATTTTGATGTTCTCTGCGTAATTTGCTTTTCATAACTTTTCATAGATAATGGGTTGTATTAAGGTATTATAAGGAAGGTAACCCAGAAAACTCCAAAACATCATCTCCGACAGACATGCATGCAAAAAGCAAAAACGCAACATCCGTCTTCCGTTATTTAACAGTGGCTGGGATGAAAGCCCGATATCTTGCAGAATCATTATAATTAGAATCATCCTGTATTTAAAAATGAAATTGTTTGATTTGTGATGGGGATGAAGTAATGGTTTGAACCAGTATTTCTATCAGTGGCTTCCACAGCTACCAAGAATGGAGCTTTTACAACACAATGACAAGGCAATGGAATTCTTAAGTTTTCTCTGATCTTTTATTCTGAAGCAACTGAAGATGAATTCAGTCTCACAGATTATAATGCCAGACCGTATCATGATGGAATTCTTAAGCTTTCTCTGATCTCTTATTCTGAAACAATTGGAGATGAATTCAGTCTCACAGATTATAATGCCAGACCGCATCACGATGGAATTCTTAAGCTTTCTCTGATCTCTTATTCTGAAGCAAATGGAGATGAATTCAGTCTCATAGATTATAATGTCAATCCGTATTATGTTTGCTGGTGAACAATTTCTATTTTGAAAAAAAATCCTTCGAATCGATGACATTTCCATATTTGAGACAATTCCAAGTATGAAAAAAAATAACCATATTTTGCATGTCTTTATAGCACATTCTCCTCACAAATGGGAATATAACAGAAAGTATTTGAGAGAGATTGACTAATCAATTATCATAGACCAAAACAATTCAGATAACAATTTCCAACAGCTTCTTTTAGAATATATGGTGAAAATACTTGAATCTAATTGATAACTGCATTGACTTAATGCTTTGCTGGTAAGCGACATTTCTCTTTATTAAAATTCATTTTTATCCGAGAAATCTAATCTTTTGTTTGTTTATACAATAGATATTGAATTTCCACTTCCTTTTTTTCAATCGAAATCTCATTAATGATTTTTTGTTCGTTGCTTTTTCTTTCTTAAATCTTATAACACCGATATGTCACATACCCATCAATAAAGCATTTATTCGTCCATAATTTACATCCGAAATTATTATAGTCACTGATTGATATGTACAATAAATTAATTTAAATGTGTTTGATGTTTGATTTGTGTATAATATATTAGGATTTCATTGCTTATTACAAATGTAAGTAAAAAGAAAGCATTTATTAAACACACTCTCCCTTACTTTTGGTTGTCTCCTACTGTTAATGAATCTAATGATGAAAGATATTAGTGAAATAATGTTTGCCAAGCTTTAAAAAGTACATAAAAACAATGTTTTTAAAAGAATTAGCGAAATACTTGTAATAAGTTTTAATAATTATATTTGTAATAAGATGTAATAACTAAATTTATAATAAAAGTTGTTATTAGAAATAAGATACGAAATTGAACATAAATCCAAACATGATATAAATTGTAATTGAATGGCTAAAATTAATTAACTATTGGAATAATATTATATTGAAATTGAATAAGATTTAAAATTTTTTTTATAGATTATACTTAGGTAAGAAAGCAATAATAAACTTGTATGATGAAATTATTTTTCAAAATGAAATAATTTTTATATATTATATTTATATAAATTGAACTTAAATCTGTAAAACTAAAGATGAGGCATTTTTTAGTTTGTTCGAGTAAACCTGGTAGTCAGGAATAGAATAATGGTTTCGACACTGATTTTGATTGGAACAAAGAACTATAACTTCAAGGATTATTTGTTGCTGTCAGTATTTGAAATAATGAATCTTTCTTTGCAAATTTGTAGCTTTACGCTGTAGCAGATAGAAAGAATCTCTTTTGATCTTCGACAACTTAATAGTGATTACTCTTTGAAGGAGCATTAATAAGTCTAAGTAATATCTGCCTAAACAGTGAAAAATTTTGAAATGATTATATCAATCAGATGCTGAACTTATTACTTGATAATAGTCCAAAACTACGAGACTGTTATCAGTTATTAGTGATTTTTTTAAATACTGGCAGATAGGAAGAGCTTTGAATTATTTTTGAACATAGATAACTTAAGGATTAGGAAATGAACAGCTTTAATGTATAACAAAATAAAATGTAATTTAAAACAAACTAATGTATTTTCCACTTTCTTTCCATCAAGAATAAAAACATACTTGAAAAATACGAGTAAGGTAATATACAATAATTGAAATAATTATTATATATTACCTGACTCATACATATAATTAAAATAATTATAGTTCTTATAGCAATTCCAAGAAATTATTTCTTTATTCTATCATTAAAGCTCTTTCCCGCTTTGAATTTAAAATATTATTGAAATAGTCACTTAAGCCAAAGCTGACATGTGTGATTAAGTCACTATCATTTATAATATGAGGTTTGTGTATCGAAATGTCTATAACGAATTATATACATTTAAGATTATAAATATAAGTGATTTCGTAGTTTGCGATAAGCAAATCATGCATTTGCTGCTTTAAGATGCAGGTTTAAGGTATTAGTTTTTCTTCGATTATTTGGGCACGTAAGATATGTCACGATCATTCTGTCTTCCATGTAAAATGATACCTATGGGAGTGAAAGCCTAAATTTAAAATTTTCTGCTAGATCCCTGCTTCTAAATTACAAAGGTGCATTAGATGCCCACGAGGGGGTGTTCTTGGGCGGAGTGGGCGAAGTATGTCGGGAGATTTTTCTCCTGGTAAGATCACCCAAGGCGTGAAGGCCACTTCAATTTGCACAGCTAAAGCCTGGGGCTACGGAGCTTAATCTGTCCTCTTCCTTTGGGAGCTTCAGTTTTATGAACTAACGGAGGCTGCAACCGTTCATAATTCATGAATAGTACACCTTTTCTTGGTGATGCTGCAAATGTCGACGTGCAGATTAAAAAGGACCGCGTTTCAGGCTTAGGAAGAGAGCCGGGTTCGAAAAGTGAAAGACAGTCTTATAAAGCCTTAAAAATATTGCAATTAAATATAAACGGATTCACAAAAAGAGCAAATAGGATTAAACTAGGCCAGATACTTGATCTGGCAATGAGTAAGGGAGTACAAATTATTGCTTTGCAGGAGACAAAGCTGAAGACAAATTCTACCCTTAAAATTGGAGTTACAACATTTTTAGGTTAGATAGACAAAGTGGGAGTGCAGGTGGTATTGCTTTCCTTATCAGAGATATTAAATATCAGAGCATAAATATCAGCAGAAAAATAACTGACGGAACTAATCTTGAAGTTCAGGGTATTAGGGTTACTTGGAGAGGGAAACCACTTAATATATTTAATATGTATCAGCCCCCCCTGACCTCAATTGTCTACCAAACGGCCTTCAAGACCTATTCACTGCAGGTATCATCTGATTGGGAGACTTGAATGCTAAACATCATATTTTGGGCTGTTCAATGGCAAAACCAAGGGGAAATGTATTATTAGACATGATAGACGATAAGAGTCTTACTATACTTAACGATGGCACCCCCACTCATTTTTCATATAGTTATACTACAAAAGAAGTTCTGGACATAAAAATTGTCAGCTCTGATCTAGGGCCTGGTTGTAGATGGACGGTCCTGGAAAACTTGGGGAGTGATCATCTTCCTGTTTTAATCGAATTAAAAAAGAGACAGTTAGTCCCCACCAGTAGGGACAAGAAATGGATTTTTAAGAAAGCGGACTGGTGGTTATTCATGGAGACAGTCGATAACAAAATTGAGGGAAAACCTCTGGGTAACTGACTTGAAACGAACTGGAATTTGTTTTTTAAAAACATGATTTCAATGGCAGCCAGAAAGTCTATTCCAAGAGGACAACTGAGAAAAAGGAAACCTTACTTGACTAGTAAATCACTCTTACTACAACCTCTACTGGAAGAGAGAAAAAGAATCTTAGAAGCCAGAGATACAGGTGATTGGTGATTTTTCAAGAGTTGAATTAAATAAAATTAATGCTAAAATTAAGAGATTATATACACAAATCAAACAGGACAAAAACAAAATGAGCTTTGCTCTAGCCTTGACTCAAGATCTTCTAATAGCAAACTTTGGAAATTGATTAAGGGTATTAGCAACGAATGACCGCAAGTGGAACAAAGTAACACTATCCAAAGAGAAGATGGTAGATTTGCAGAAAATGACAAGGAAGCGGCCAATCTATTAATGCAGCAATAACAGGAAATCAATAAACTAGATTTTACTGCTGCCGATAAAAAGGTCAAAATCAGGGCTAGTAATTTGGTCCATGGTTGTCGTAGTCATATTCAAAGTAAAAACATTTTCAGTAAGTCATTTAGAGCGAGTGAACTCGAGTCTGCAATGAAAGATACTAATTTAAATAAATCTCAAAAACCAGATGGAGTACATGGTCAAATGATTGACAAATTTAGCTCCTTGGTAGACCAAGATTACTTGATACTATAAATAGCTATTGTAGCAGAGGAAAACTTCCTCGAGACTGGAGGAGAGCGACCGTTATACCGCTTAGAAAACCTGGTAAATTCTACTCCAGAGAACCTTAGGCCAATTGCTTTAATCAGTGTATAACGTGTAAAATTATAGAAATAATGGTTCTCAGAAGACTCACTTATCATCTAGAATCACACAACCTTCTACCGGATGAGCAGTACGGCTTCAGAGAGGGACATAGCACTACTGATCAACTGCTTTATTTCTGTCAGGGTATAAGAGATGCTCACAATAGGAAACCCACAGGTCTTTCTGGACATGTCTAAAGCATTCGACAGGGTGTAGAATAATTTACTTATTGTAAAACTTTATAAGGACTTCTACATCGGCGGAAGGGCCCTTCCTTGAATATATGATTTTCTGAGAAATATGTAGATGTATCAGAGTAAAGTTTAACAATTTTCTCTCTGAGAGTTTCAGGATCTTTCAGGGTGTTCCTCTGGACTCTGTCCTAAGTTCAATCCTGTTTTCACTTTATCTATCAGGTATCGAGAAAATCGCCAAGTTACGTTGCGAAATTGGCACCTTTGTGGATGATATTGTCCTTTGGAAGTCCGATACTGATTTGAGGAGATTGGAGAGGGAAACTAATCAAGTCCTTGAAGACATTTGGGATTTTGCAGAAAACCATAAACTGTGTTTTAACCCAACTAACTCAACAGTAGGCTTTATTACCACCAATAGAAAGCTGTATAATTTCCAATCCAACATCTTTATGAATGATCTTGTGCTAACAGTGGATAAACATCCAAAATATTTTGGATTTGTGTTTTTGGAACCCGGAAATTTTTGGCAACAAACATATTCATCATCTCGAGCTAAGGGCAAGAAAACGGATTAACATCTTGAGGTACACTCTGGTCGAAATTGGGGCTCAGACGCTGATACTTTACGAAACACCCATGTCTCATTAATTAGGCCAGTCCTGGAATACCCATTCCAATTCATTGTTGTGCCTGCGATACTAATCTCCAGAAACTAGAAAAGGTTCAGCTCTGCGCATCTCGGATCACCACCGGCTTAAGAAATTCCTGTCCCAGAGATATAGTACTTTTTGAGGCAGGTCTTCAGCCGCTAAGCCTTAGAAAACGCGCAAATCTAACCAAATATTACCATAAACTTTGTGCTCTGGGCTCTCATAATCGCACCTCAACCTATTTAGGGGTTGGATAGTCAAAGATTCAAGAGAAATAACCCCTTCAGCCAAATAGCTAAAGATGCCGTGGAACCACATCACCTGAAACAATGTCTTGACACATCGGATGATCCAGATGGTGTCATTTTCCATCCGGATTTGCCAGTTCATGTAAATAAACGATCTGATATTCCCGACTATCTGAAGATGGTGGCCCTTGAGAGAATTGGAGAAATACCGAGTGATGCCATTCAGGTTTATATGGATAGCAGTAAAGATGAGTTCTATCGTACTGGCAGCGGAATTTACATCAAACAGCAATATAATGTCTTAAGGCTGAAAAAGAGAAATTCCGATTATTGCTTAATGTTCCGCAGTGAGCTTAAGAGGTAGCCCTAGACTCCCTGAATTACTTCGATATGGAGCGGAGATTTGGGTTTTTTCTGATAGCAAAAGTGCAATACAGCATTTGGCAAGTTGGCAACAAGTGAGAGACAGGAGCGGAGTTTCAATACTTCAAATGTTAAAACGGATGTCCGTATCGCATCATATTCACCTACAATGGATTCCTTCTCACTTGGATCTCAAGGGGAATGAGATTGCGGACACTTTGGCCAAAGCTGGTGTGTCTGAGGACAGTGTGCCGTCAGCACATCTCAATTTCAAGAGATTCATTAAAATATTAAACATGAGAATAAAACCACTTGGATTGTCCCTGCTAAGCATCATTGGTACCCTGCTCACGTCCAGATGCTTCCTTGGCTACTGGTCTTAATAGATAAGAACAAACGGCTATTGCCTGTTTCAGAAGTGGTCATCTTAGTAACTTGAAATTCGTCGAGGGTACGAAGAAATTCGAAATTTGCGCCAAGTGTTTAAATGAACAGGCCTTTCCCGAACATGTTCTTTAATGCCCTGGTATCTCCGGGAGTGATCTGATAGAGAATCCACTTATGGTACTGGACTTTTTAAAGGTGCACGCGCTCATGGACTTGGTCTAGTACTGCTGACCACGGGGGCATGCAACAACAACAACAACAACAAATTACAAAGACCCATTCAATGTTTACCCCACTATATAAGATGCCACCACTTCCACCCCTTTTAGTGACGAAAAAGATATTTTTTCCTTGTAGTAGGCAAGTATTAGAAATAAAAAAAATTCTGTAGAAAGCTAAAAAGAAGAGCGATTATTATGTCGTTAACAAAAGTTAAATCAATTAAGAACATAATTTTTAAATAAAATTTATTTAGTATGCTTTTTATAAACCCAGCAATATTAAATAATTATTATTAGATAAATCCACGAATACGTTTTAACTTTTCATTCTCTTAGTTCTCCTTTTTTCGTTCATTTATTCATTTTGAGTTTAAAAATAAAGAGTAAATGTATTCCAGACCGAGTTTTTTCAGTTTTTAATGGATTTAAAAGTTAAATTATGCTGAATGCTTTTTTAGAATATTTCTGTATGTTATAAGAGATAAACCAATATACAACATTTCATCAAGCTAAGAATTTTGAATATGAAGACAAATATATTTTAGCATAATATCTGTTTTAGAAAACAGTATTCTAGTTGAAGTTATAGTAATCAAAAGTAATATCCCTCGTGAATCTGTAAATATGCTAATTTTTAAATAGCGAACGTAATTTCTGTTAATGTTATTTCAATTTGATTCAATATACATTAATTTTTTTTGGAATCCCTTCAGTTTATGTTGAATCGTACATTCATTTTACAGAATGTGAATAATCTTATTTTTACCATTACCAGACATATATTTCTTTTGCAAATAGTTTTTAAGATTTTTTAAAGATTGTAAGAATTAATTTCATGTTATGTCTCCTTATCACAACAATCCCATCAATCTATTATTAATTTTTACAATGTAGTATATAAGAAAGTGTTATACTGCATTTTATATTACTCATATGCTATATCCATACAAGTATAAGCGTACGCCTTTAATATTTCCTTCCTTTTAAATAAGAATGCATATATTTAGAATTTAAGAATTCTGAATGAGGTTAGATTTCAAATTTATTGTTTTTTCATTACAAATTAAGTCAAGGAATTTAATAGTTTCGTAACTGCTATAATTACATTGTTTCTTCACCTTTGGTGTTACTGGTCTACATCAAGTGTTGAGAAATAATGGTTTTAAAGCAACATACAGGATTCTTGTTTTACAAATGATACTATTTTACTATCATAATTATATATCAAGCTATTATTTATTATTATATATAAGATATTATTTCATTACCTATTCATACTGTGTGTAATCTTGATAAACGAATAAAGTTTTCTTGAACTTATTTAACCAAATGTTTTTGAATGCCAACTTATACTTGATATTTGATAAATTAAAAATAGTTCACATGAAAAAGATCTCCCTTTCACTTTTATAGGCTATTCTTTTTGTCCTTATTATGGCAAATAAGAATCTTATTTTTGATGTATTAATGGAAGTATAGTTTCTTGTTCGATTATTTAAATCAACTTTATATTCCCATACTGGTCTAAATATAATGATTCTCAGTTAATTTTTCTAGAGATTCAAATTTACGTTTTCCCGAATTTTTTGTTAAAATGGTATTATATATACAAAGCTTTGCTCATTTTAAATTAGACGTTAAATAAAATAATATTAATTTTGTTATATGTATAGTAAAAGTTGGAATAAAATACCATTAAACTTGATAGAAATTAATTATAATTTATGCGATGAATTTAAGGTTAATTTAAAATTCAAAATGGAATGAATTTTAAGAAATTCATAGTTTTCTGATTAAAGCATTAGTTGCAAATTGAAGAACGTATCAATGTTTATTGTATCAAGTATTTAATTTCGCTGTTTATTATTTATAGCTTATGAAACACCTTGGCAAGACAATTGTCCTTCAATAATTTCAAGACTCAAATGGATATTTTGTAAAAATCTACATACAGATGTTCACATTACAGTAGGATCGGTAGAGAAGGCAGCATTTTCAGCTCACAAAATTATTTTGGCATCAGGTAGTCCTGTATTCGAAACCATGTTTTATGGAAGTTTTCCGGAAGTTACAGATCCTGTAAGAGTTCCGGATGTTGAGCCCACAGGATTCAGTTTCATGCTGAAGTATCTATATTCTATATTTAACAATAAAATATTTTTCAAATCTTCAAATTGTGATAAATGACATAAATGATCATATATAGTCAGTAATTTACACCTTTATTTTCAAATATTAATTAATGTAGTTGTGTGAGTGTGTGTACAGTATCTTCCATTATGAAAATGTTTGCTTTTATAATTTAAAATTTATGAAAATAATTTTATTTTATTTTATACAAATTATTGGTTATACGCAATAGAACTTTATTATAAAATATATCATTATACAGTTTGAATTTAGTGTATTTGAAGATTATAGATTATTAAGACTATTCATTTATATGTTTTAATTAATTACTTTAGAGTGATTGTTATTTTAATCACGTATAAAATAAAATCTTAATTACAACAAATAGAATAGAGAGATGTTATTAATTCCTCGGCATTAGCTTCTAGCCTGATATAGTTGAGAAAATGTTTGGAATAAATTTCAAAGACATCCACCAACGCAGAATTAATTACTTAATATCGAAAACCAATATCGCGCTAAATAAAAATTCTGTATTGCAGTCTTGAATGTAGTCCTTTCATAGTCTTCGTCACTGATCGATTTTAAAGCACTCTTCTAATATAAATTTTCCATATAATTATTCTAATTCGTGTTCATTTTAACATAATTTACTTTTTATCATCTTAATCTACATGCATAAACGCATGGATATGAAACACGTTTTAACAAGAATATACTTCATTTTATGATGACTGTATATGTGTTTCACTAACCTTAAATATTTAGTTGCTTAGAATTAAAATTTTAAATTAACGCTGTAAGATAGTAGTAACTCATACATTTTGAACAACATAATATTTGCAATGCTTTATGCAAAGTAAAAAAAAAATAAATAAATAAATAAATTCGTGATATAAATAGTAAGTTAAATGAATACAAATTCTGCTTTTGTCATGCATAAGAGAAAATAAAGGAAACATCTGTAGAGAGTGATATATTATTATAATTGATATGTTATTGTATATATTACTTTGTATTTCTTTTTGCTGAAATTGTTTTTGTGCCAATGTATACACGTCACTTATTATGAAAATATTGCAAATGAATTATTTAAGTAATGAGATCAAATAATTCAGACTTAATTCAGTGTAATAACTACATTAATTTTAGAATATATTTTAAAAACATTTTTCATTTGTTTAAAAGAAGTAAATAAAGACAATTTATTTATTTCTTTGAAAACAAATAAAATGTATTTTATATTAAATTAAACACTTGTGAGCTGAAAATAAAATTAAATAAAATTTTATTTATTTATTTATTTAAAAAAATAGAAACGAACATTTTTGAATATGGTTATATTTTTAAATTTAAAATTCGCTTATACATGAAGTTGGAAACTAATCTGTTTTAAAAAATATTTTGGAAATTCATAATCACTAAGAAGCTTAACTAAATTTTTGTTTTCAGACTTTAAATTAGTTTAGTGAAGAATCACAAAATTGTTCCACTTTTTTACTATAAAAAGAGAGATTTAAAAATATTACTTTATTAGAAAAACTTCTTAACAAATAAAAATTTATATTAATATTTTTCATCTCTATAAACTATATTTAAAACTATTGCAAACTTTCATTGATTTATTATTTACATTATCTTTCAGATACTTGTATGAAAATCACAGAGAATTTAGAGATGAAAAAGAAATTTTTTATACCCTAAATGCTTCAAAGAAATACATGATAAAAGATTTGGAGCAGTTATGTTATGATAATATTGAGCAAATAGTTTTAACATCTGAAAACGTATGGAAAACTCTGGAATTTGCTCACTATTTTAACTTGGAAGATTTTGTAGAAAAGTGTCTTCTATTCATTGAAAACAATGCAAAGCCATCTTTCCGGAGCTCAGAATTCTTTACTGCTACAGAATATGTTATCAAAAAAGTTCTTGATCGCCCCTTATTAAGAATAAAAGAAGTCGAACTTCTAGACTTTGTCGCAGAATGGGCAGAGAAACAAAGCGATTCATTTGGTTTTCATCTACAGGAAGTAATTCTACAATTTCTTCCTCATATTGATATTTTATCTATAGATAAGAATGATTTTACCCATTTGATTGAAAAACATAAGAACATATTCACTAATGAAGATAAAATGAATTTCCTTCTAAATTTTTTAAAATCAGAACAAAAAATAATTCCATCTTGGTGCTGTACAGGAGGACCAAGACATGGGTTGACAGAAAATGTTTCAAACTTCTTGAATGAAAAAGATGTTAAGAAAAACGTTTACACTTCTGTGATTTCAATGTTTGAATGTCAATATAAATTGTCATTTGATAAAAATATTTACCGAGATGTGCAGAAAATAGTCCTAAAATGGTGTAATAAGCCCCAAGATCTCCCAATAACGTGTGATATTACTTTGTCCTGGGGAAAAGAATTGACTCAAGCAAAAAACAATGTAGAAAAAAAGTTACAGATGGAAGAAATTACCATTGATCTTCAAAGAAACTTTGCAACTGTTTCAAGCAACACATATACTCTTAAATTAAGGGTACAATTTAAATACCCAATAAGAGTTTGCTTTCTAAATTCTAAAAAACCAAAAAAGTCACCGGTAGATTGTGAATTTCAAAGATCTTTTGGTATGACGCAGTTTAAGAAAAAAATAATTTTCAGTAAAGCAAGCTGCATCAATAATATTGAGATGATTCGTTGGAAAAAACAGTCGTAATTATTAATTAAAGCTAGTATTTTTTATACCTTGCAGTTAAGGAAATTAAACTAATCTTTCTCAGCTTAAAAAAAACTGTTTAAACATTAGCATTTTTAATTTCCTTTATTCAAAGTCAACTTAGTCACACAAGAAAATTTTTTTTAAATTTTTGAAAAAGCTGTGTTTATTAATTCGAAAGATGATCGATTTTTATTTCAGGAAAGTGACGAAAACATTTCTATATAATTTTAGTATACAGATAAAAGAAAAAGGATAGTTTAACAGATTATTTGAAGAACATGAGAACGTCTAAAACCGTGTGACAGTGTAGAAATAAGTTTTTGGTATGTATACCCATAAAAGATCAGATGGAAATGTCGCTAATATTAACTGAACAATGAATATTAACGAAATTTAGGATAATGATTATAATTAATTCTACGTCTTAATAATGCCGAAAAATCTTTTGTTGAAGGAAGTTATAATATTTCGTTCCATGATAGCTTGTCCAACATCCCAAGGAGCAATTAATTATAAAGCACGATGAACTACACATCCTTGAATATGAAATGATAAAGTAGTTTTCAGTTGATATCTGTGATATGAAATATTGTGATTTAATGTTATAAATTTGTATAAGTTTTTTGTATATAATGTATTTTGCTAAATTTTTTTGTATAATGCGTTTGAATATTTGATTGCTGGAAATTGAATGAATATACTTTATATGTGACTTATGAATTTCATTAAGGACAATAAATAAAATGAATGAAATCTAATGAAAAATATACAGATTATATACTTATTTTGAAAAATTTTCATATTTAAATAACGAGTATATTTTAAAATGACATCATATTTTGTACTGCAAAAAATAGTTATTTTTTGGATGAATATTATTTAACAAGAATTTTTACAATTCAATAATATATTATATACTCATTAAAAATGAAAGCCTTTTTTTAGTTACCTTATATTTTATATAAAAAGTAACTTCATTAGGAAAATAAAAAGTAATGTTATTTAATTGAAAATAAATTAATTATACGCATCAGCCATAAAAGATAAATTTTTAAATTGCTGAAGTTTACAAAAATATAAAACTCTGAATTATTAAATGTTTTATTTTATATTCTGTAAATTTAAGTCATTCAGAAAATATTTTGCCTGAGTAATTCAGAATTAGTGAAAAGATTTGCAAAAGAAAATTTTTAATCTTCTTACTGAAGCCACTTAATTTCTAAGAGGATTACAGAAATCGAATGATGCATCGCTTAATATCGTTATTCATTATGATTCAATAAGAATATCTCATATTTCGGTCTTGATATGCTATTAAATTGTTAACCAGAACTTTAAATTTACCAAAATGAAATATTATTTTTTTCTAAAAAAGTTTTAACTTAGAGTTGAAGAAGTTTAAAGATTAAATATACTAAGTTTATTGGGCAAGTTTTAAATAATTTAATAATTTTATTGGACACGTTTTAAATAATTTAATAATTTTATTGGACACGTTTTAAATAAAATCATACAAAATTTAAACTGATACTGAGAAAAGTTATTTTTACTAAAGATGAATTGCTTTGATCATTCAAAAAAGTAATCAAAATTTTAAAATATTTATGATATTTTTAATAATTTTATAATTTAATAAATTGATAATAGTAATTTTAAATTTCTAAAATTAAAATTTACAAATTATCTTTGAATTTTTTCATAAAATCAAAAGCAAGTTTTGAATAGAAAGTTCATTTTTATTAAAATTAAAATAGTTGCTTTAAATTTAGATTTTATAAAATATTTAACTTTATTTACAATTCTCACAAGATATTTTTTTTGAAAAGATTTGCCTGAAATATTAATTTTGAAAATGATTTACAAGATATTTGAAATTAAAATATTAGAATTAATAGGTATCACTTTATGAAATTAATTGTAATTTAAAAATGAGTAATTCAAATTTTATATGAAAGATGTATAAAGTAAACTTGAAAAAAAAATTGAAAATATAATATATATATATATATATATATATATATATATATATATATATATATATATATATATATATATATATATATATATATATATATATATATATATATATATATATATGTTGAGAAAATACACACAATTTGAGAAGAAATAATATATTATTCCTAGCTTTAGCAGTGAACTTTTTAGTAACTTCATTCAAGTAGTTGTGAAATTTTAGTTCTATAAATTTATATTAATTTTTTTAATTCTTTATTAATTATATCATCCAATAAAACTATATTAAAATAAATTCCTTTTTTCATCTGAATGCTTCATTGATAAGAAAATTTTAGGAATCCAACCCTTTTTAATTTTATTTAATTAATTTCTAAAACTTTTTTATGTAATTATTAAAACTTTTATTTGTCCAAAACTCCTGAATGTTAATTTCTCTCTAATGTTTGAACTTATGTCTTTTTAAAATTTTGAATTCTTCATAATATTATTAATATTCCTTTTCCTGTTTAGTTCCTGTTTAGTTAGTCATATATATATATATATTTTTGAAATTTTTTACAATAATATTTTATAATATTTTCAAATTTTTTATTTTTATTTAATTTTAAATATATATACTTACAGTGGTGGCCAAAATTGTGGACACTTTTGGAAATTTTTATGTTTTTGAACTTTGTATCCTTATAGAAAATGTTACGTTTCGCAAAATGCAAACTTGTATAAATCCTTTTAAAGAGAAATTATTTCTGCATTCAATAAAAAACACAAAACTCAGTTATTTGCAATACAAAAAAAAGTTATATATACTTTAATATAAATAAAAAAAAAAATAAAAATCACAGTTATGAAGTGGTTTGTAATGTCTAGCTTTCCTGGCCAATCACTGTTCTTGTTCTGAGAACCAATCAAATGTTAGTAACTGCCAGTAGAAGTTGACATCATGTTTACACTTGAAACAATTCATTATTTTGCTTTGTTCTGTAGAAGGAGGGTCTGTTTTTTATACACTGCAATTACAAGTAGGAATTTTTGTAAAATTTTTTAATATTTAGTCAAGAAACAATGACATCAAATATAAAAGTAGATTGGACACTTAGAAAGAGATGTAATATTATTGTGTTACGAGAAAGTGGTCTTTCCTATGCTGAAATTGCAAGACAGGTGGATGGTTCAGTGACTACATCTGGAGTGCGAAAGTTTTGTTTACAATATCAGGAGACAAATTCAATAAAAAATCAAAGAAGAAAAAGGCCGAAAAAGGTGCAGCACACCTATTGATGACAGAAGAATAAAAATGTATCTCCAATATAGAAAAAATGTCATCAGCACCATCAGAAGTGATGTGAATGATGCTGGTGTTTCTGTTAGTTCAAGAACAATTAGGAGAAGATTAACAGATGTTGGACTGAGAGGTAGAATTCCACAAAAAAGCCTTATCTTAATTTTCAGCAACGAGAAAAAAAAAAAAAAAAGATTGCAGTGTGCAAAAGCACACATTAATTAGACAGATGATCAGTGGTCACAAGTTACATGGAGTGATGAAACTAAGCTATCGTTATTCGGTAGTGATGAGCGAAAATATTTGAGACGTAGAATAGGAGAAGAGCTACATCCTGACTGTATTCAAGCAATTGTGAAGAACCCAGTTAGTGTTATGATTTGGTCATGCATGTCAGCAGATGGAATGGTATTGGTCGCCTTCATGTCATCGATGGGACACTGAATGCCAGAAAATACATTGACACTATTCTAGAACCAAAACTTCTACCTTTTATCAGAGATCTCTTTCCCAACAATGCTTCTTTTATTTTTCAGCAAGATTTTGCTCCTTGCCACACGTCCAAAATATCGAAAGAGTGGTTTCGTACAAAGAGCATTAAATTGTTGTCATGGCCAGGAAACAGTCCTGACTTCAATCCTATCGAAAATTTGTGGCACCGTTTGAAAACTCTTGTCCGATAGGGCGCCCATCAAATAAAAGGGAACTAATTGAGGCTATAATTGTTTAATGGCATCATGTAATAACGAAAGAAGAGCTTAAAACTCTTATCAATTCAATGAAACGTTGATGTGAAGCTGTAATTAAAAATAAAGGGTACTCTACTAAGTACTGATAACTCACTGCAATCATCACTATCTAATGTATATCGATAATTATTAACGTCTAACTTTTTTTTGTATTGCAAATAATTGAATTTTGTGTTTTGTATTGAATTCAGTAATAAATTCTCTTTAAAATGATATATACAAGTTTGCTTTTTGTGAAACGTAACGCTTTCTGTAAGCATACAAAGTTCAAAAACATAAAAATTTCTAAAGTGTCCACAATTTTGGCCACCACTATATATATATATATATATATATATATATATATATATATATATATATATATATATATATATATATATATATATATACCGGGTGAGCCAAAAATTCGTTACAATTTTAAAAATTTATAAAAAAAGAAGAAAGTGAGATAAAGAAGTGCGGTTTGCAAGAAAGGGCTCACAAGGTAGTCGGATTTTTTTAGCAGCAAAAAACGTTTTAGTTAAAAAGTCACCTATAGATGGCGCTGACATCGAGAGATTCAGAAGAATTATGCAAATTAATCTTGCGATAAAAGGCCGTGATACTCGAGAATTTCTCATTCGCTTTCAGAATGTTATCATTACCCGATCGAGCGTTGTTGGTGAAGTTGCTCTATTTGAACGGAGAGTCAGCAACTATTGCGTTGCGAAAATTTCGCACGACGAAAGGACTGAAGACGAAGAAAGGCCCCATATCGTGTCCTGGAATAGTCAAGCTTGTCAAGAGGTTCGAGGAAACTGGCTTTTTGGAGGATCGGCCACGCAGTGGAAGACCCTCGTTGGCGGAGAGCCGAATTACCACAATTAGGAAACCACAATGAATGATTTAGCGGCGGAATCGTCCATTGGGAGTAGCAGTGCTCGCGAAGCTGGAAGAATATTGAATATGCCTTAATCATCAATTCGACGTATCCTCCACGGGATATTGCATCTCTATCCCTACAAACTGCAGTCACTGCAGGAGTTACAACTGGGAGACACAGCTATGCGGGAATCATTTGCCGAGTGGGCTATGGCAAGAATCGAAAACAACCTTCAGTGGTTGTTCAACGTTTTCTGGACGGATGAGGCGCACTTCACACTACACGGGGATGTCAACACCCATAACACACGTATATGGGCAACATCTAATCCTCGTGAATACACGACGAAATCTCTGCATCCAGCCAAGTTGACAGTCTGGTATGGCTTCACCTCATCTTTCATTGTCGGACCTTTCTTCTTTGAAGAACCGTGTCCCAGATTGGGCTGGAAAACGTGCACAGTAACCGCTAAGCGTTACCTCATTCTTTTGCGTGACAAAGTCGTGCCCGCATTAAATCAAAGAGGTGTGTTATCTGTCATAAACTTTATGCAGGATGGCGCACCACCACATTTTGCCAGTCTAGTAAAACGATTCCTTTTGAGTACCTTTGGTGAAGAGAGACTGATCAGTCGAGGTTGCAAGATCGCATGGCCTCCACGATCACCCGACCTCACTCTGGTCGACTTCTGGTTGTGGGGCTATTTGAAATCACGTGTGTACCGTTCATCTCCTTCAACATTGGCCGAACTCAAAGATTCCATCTGTCGTGAGGTTTCTGCAATTCATTCCGACATATTGCATTCAGCTGTAAAGTCACCTTAGTTGTGTCGTACAATGTACTGGAGGTCATATTGAACAATTGTTATTATCAGAATAAATGAATGGAGCATACTATTGTCCTTTGCATTGTGTTTCGGACAGTCAGCGCCATCTATAGGCGACTTTTTTTAACTAAAACTTTTTTTGCTGAAAAAAAAAATCCGACTACTTTGTGAACCCTTTCTTGCAAACCGCACTTCTTTATGTTACTTTCCTCTTTTTTATGAATTTTTAAAATTGTAACGAATTTTTGGCTCACCCGGTATGTATATATATATATATATATATATATATATATATATATATATATATATATATATATATATATATATATATATAATTTCTCACAAAATAATCAAAATGTAAAAATTTTCTCTTAAAAATAAGCATTCTTCAGCAGCAACATTCTTTCTTTAATAAAAGTAAAAATAACGTATATAAATTAAGAAATATTCTCTATTTATATAAAGGTTTTAGAAAACAAAAAATTTTAAAAACCTTATTTATTGAATTTAAATTTTGTTTTCATATTGGAATAAGATTTTATTGCAAATTGTTTCTCTTAAATTTATTATAATTTTCTCAGTAGGAAAATAGAAATTGGTAAAAAAATTGGTAAAATATAAACTCACTCTAAAAACTTTAGACATAAATTTTATTTTTGATTCCTATGATGATCTGAAATTTTTAAGAGTTAGTATCTTTATTTTATTTAAGAGTTAATCTCTTCTTTAAGAGTTAATCTTTTCTTTGACAATAGTTTTTAACAATAGTTTTTTGCGTTGTATATTTTTTCCTCTATTTACATCATAATATTATATTAGTTACAGTTTTGAATTAATAAGATATCTCTTCTGTTATATATATATTGATTAAAAACATATTTGAATTTTACATATATTTATGTGGGTAAGACATACCTAATTTTTTTGGATTTAGAATCACGTAATAACATAAATGATTCTGTTGTAAAGGTAATTTTTAAATGAAAGAAAACATTTATTCCTGTTGCTTTTGCAATTCATGTTGCATTAGAAAAATAATTTTCTCCAGTTTAAAATATCACGAACTTTGACATTTGGTTCAATTTGAAAAACATGTTCCCATTCAGAATTCCATGTAAACTTCTTGAGTTTCGAAAACTTCAGTTATGAAACCAAGACATTTTCTTGACTTCTTATTGAAAGGAAGATTTCCATGGAAATATTTAGAATTATTTCAGGTAAATTTACAAAATTTGGCTAAAAAAATATAATATATATATTCGAACACAAGAATAATATTATAATTCTACTGAAATATATTTTATTCTTAAGAATTAAATTTTAATTTAAGATAATGCTGCTAAATGATTTTATACTCTTGGTGCAAACTTTTAATTATTCCTAATTTTATTGTTGCTTAAAATATAGTTCAAAAACAAATGATTATCTTTAAAAGTTACTATAATCATTTTTTGCAAGCTTTAAAAAATTCTTTTATTTAAATAAAAATTTTAAAACTATATTATTATAGAGAAACTTTAAGAAGTATGACGTTTTAAAATATATTTCTTTGCCTACATTTCTACTTTAGACTATTATAGGACAAAATTTTTTAATAAGTTTCCTATATATATACAACGGATTCATTAAGTCGCTTTGGTCCAACAACAATTGAGTTTTAAAGTTTTGAGATCTTCCTCTGCACAGTCGATCCATCTTGTGTGAATCTCCCATACTTAAAAATATGTCCAAGTCACCGGATACGATAAGAGTTGATGACAATGAAAATAATAATTTATTTGTATCTTTTATTAAATTTTCTGGTTAAAACAGAATCTATCCATTATTTTTCTAATGGGGCCACATGTCTTTCCAAGCAAGTTTCTTTCAACGATTAAAAATCTTTCTTCATCTGTTTTAGTTAATGGTCAGCTTTCACATCTATTGAAAATGATATATTTAATAAGAGCTGTATAAAAGCTTACTCTTTTGTCTTGAAGTTTAGAAACTTAGAAGTTAATAAATCCATTAATAATTGATGACGTCTATTAGCTCTATATAATTGATAGTCAATTTCAAGTGTTATATATTGTCATTAATTAAGGGGATAGTATCACTACATGTAAACTGAGCAATGCTGTATAAAGTACAAAAAATTATTTGAAGCGAAGGAAGATAATGTGCTCTATTTATTATTGCCAAAAAATTTTTTTTCTCATCTATGATTAATCTAATATCTTTGGCAGCAGAATAGAGAAATAAACATCTCCCTAACTGTGTATTTACTCTTTAGCCAATAATTATGATGATGTCTTCAACGTATGTTAATGGAGTAAAATACAGGTGCTACCTGCACTACTATATATGATACGTATAGAGATGTTTGAAAAAATTTCTGCTTATAATTCTGACATCTCTAATAACATTTTAGAGGGAGATGTTATCTCAATCTACTCTCTGTGTAGAATAACTCTTATTGATCAAGCACAATTTTAATTCTACAATTTACTCTCCTTGAAGTAATTTTAGGTACACTAACCAATTTCAAATTCTAGTATAGCTTCAATATTTTCTTACTTTTACACATTATGCATTATCAAAAGAAGGTTTAAAGTCAGTAAAAAGGAGAAGAGTATCAATATTATGTTTAATAGATTTCTCCCCCCGAAATTTATATATAGAATAAATTCATAAATAATAAATTTTCTAGTTAGAAAACCGCATTGTCAATTATCATTAGCTATAGATGGTATGGAAACACCAATTATATAAAATGTAGAAAAAATTATTAATGCCACTTTTAAGAAGGTGATATCTTGATATCACCTTGTAACACTGTAGCTTGTTGTTTTTTTTAATGGGATGAATGAAATTCTTTACCCATTTATTGGACATTTTCTTCATCGTTCAAGCATTAAACCTGTAAACAGCATAAATAAGTTTAGGTAGATCAGTATTAATAAGTTTTGCTTTTATAACATCAGATCCTGCAGCTCTGTCATTATTTAAATGCCTCGCTTTCTTCATACAAAGATGGTGTATTAAACTCCAGAGTTTAATTATTTTTAAAACTCCTAGGTTGCTAATTAGATCATTCTTGGAAAAAGACTTCCGCAGAGAAGATCTTTAATAGATTCTCCATCTTTTCAAGCCGACCTTTTAATGTCTTATAAGCTGCATATTACCCTTATCTCAGAGTAAGAATCTCAGGATAAGAAAGATATAGTGATTTTCTGGTAAAATTTTCCGACTTTTTTATGTTTTGAGTTATTTAATTCCACTAAAATGTTTCTCCATCTTGTGCTTTCTTTTTAACACGAATCAATATCTTCCCCTGTTTTCTTAACCTTGTCTCTCAACAGCATCTTATATAATTAACCTTCTCTAGTTGTATCGGAGTATAACTTACACGCAATATATTATCTAAATGGATACTTTTAAAAATTACAGTCTGAAATATTCTAGACACGAATACATTTTTGTGATAGTTCGCAATAATAAACTCTTATTTAGGGAGATAATCTTTTTCACCGATTATATAAATTATATCATAGTACTACATCAATTGAAACAAAATATTATCATACCATTTTTGATATTGCTACTTATTTTCAGTTAGCGTTTTTATATGATCGCAATATTTAAATATTTTTTTTTAGCATGAGTTCGAGATTTTTCTTATTTGTATGCTCAAATTATGTTTTCTATTTATACTTAAGACAATGCAAATTGAAGTTGTGATTTACCCAGATTTGAGATTATTATTACGTAAAACAAATTACTTACTTAGTTAATATGCCAATTACATATTTTATAAAACCATGTTGTAGGATGCAATTTTTCATTGGTCCTAATCAAATATCGCATTGAATAATCGTAGAAATATGAGCAACATACATGATTAAAACTATTTAAGGTTTTTATAAAATGTATTGCTTTATTTATTTCAACAATGCATTGTTTCGTTTTAATTTTATACTTGAATAGCTATGGATTTAGTGAAATAACAGACAATCATTATTACAATAAGGTGTATAATTATTACAATATATATATATATATATATATATATATATATATACATGTAGCCATAAAATAATAAATTTTCTTCCAAATGGATGTCTATACAGGTTTACTTTTCTTTGAGAAAAATTCCCGAAAATAAGTCAATATGAAATGAATATATTTTTATACCTACTAACCTCTAAGATGAAGATTATAGTATTACAAGAGAAAATAACAAAGTAAGTAAATGTATCTTTTTTAGCGTGAGAGAGAGAGAAAGAGATATCGGGATTCAATAACTAGTTTAACGATCAGTGTAAGTGGATTCTGATCTTGGGACGAATTACTGAGGAATTGCATCAGTTTATGTGGTAGAGAGAATAAAAATATCGAAAGTTATTTCTGAACGAATTCAAAATCTAGTTTGATGCTCAAGAGAAATGAATGAACCGAATCTATATAAACAAGTACAGAATTCTATATTACGATATTTTCATCTCTTTAAGCAAAGAAGTTCCTACGTAAGTTATTAGGTAAATATCAGAAAATTTTTATTTTCTTATTTTTGTGACGAAAAAAGGGGAGAAGTATTAAACATGCTCCCATGAGATTTAGGAATCAGCGATAAAAGTAAAACAGACCCAAATTTCAAATGATATAAATGATTTATTTGCTATATGTATATGTATCTAATATATAGAAGATGAGACTGACTTTTATATGATAAATCTTTTCTATTTCACATTTGATTTTCTATAAGAGTATTGTAAATTGAAAATAGAGCATTATATTTAACTATGTAAGGTATCCGGAAGTGCAAAAAAAAAAAAGATATATATACATACATTATCTATATATAATATCATATATATATATATATATATATAAATAAAATATGAAAACTCGATATCAAAATAGATATAAATATTTCGCATATAAAAAATTTCTTTCAAATTTAAAATGTATGTCAAAAATAATATATTTTATCTTATGTATGTATGTATGTATGTATATATATATATAAAATATATTTTTGACATACATTTTAAATTAAAAAAAAAATTTATATGCAAAATATTTATATAGATTTTGATATTGAGTTTTTGTATTAGAAAAATTATTCTTATGAAGTATTGTAAATTATTTTAAGGTAAGAAATAAATAATTACAAACGCTAAATTAGGATCTATCACTTTTAAATTTGCTGTAGTAAAAATAAAAGCTTTTATTTTAATTTCTTTAATGAATGAAATTTAGCATACGTACCATTTAATTGAATAATAAGACCTTATTTCATCTCAAGTTATTCGGACAAAAAATGATGACATTTTTTTATTAAATCAAAATAATAACCATTATGAATATCTTTTAAAAAAAGCGTTGTACAACCTAATTACAAGCATTTGTCCCTAAAATAAAGGATAAGTAACAATTATTTTAATGATATAAAAATGCCAATAAAAATAAATGACATTAAATATAATTGTAAAAGCATTTTATTGGATATAGGGAAAAAATTTATAAGAAACTATGTTAATAAAAAAACCTTGTGACAATTTAAGTCATAAACTAAACAGGAAAAGGAATATTAATGATATTATGAAGAATTCAAAATTTTAAAAAGACATAAGTTCAAACATTAGAGAGAAATTAACATTCGGGAGTTTTGGACAAATAAAAGTTTTAATAATTACGTAAAAGTTTTAGAAATGAATTAAATAAAATTAAAAAGGGTTGGATTCCTAAAATTTTCTTATAAATGAATCATTCAGATGAAAAAAGGAATTTATTTTAATATAGTTTTATTGGATCATATAATTAATAAAGAATTAAAAAATTAATATAAATTTATAGAACTAAAATTTCAAAACTACTTGAATGAAGTTACTAAAAAGTTCACTGCTAAAGCTAGGAATAATATATTATTTCTTCTCAAATTGCGTGTATTTTCTCAACATATATATATATATATATATATATATATATATACATATATATATATATATATATATATATATATATATATATATATATATATATATATATATATATATATATATATATATATATATATATATATATATATATATATATATTTTTTTTTGCAGATGAACATTTGCAGTTTTTCTTACGTTTTTGATTATAGTGAATATCTAGAGAGAGCTTTCAAAGAAAAATTTCAAATAAAGAGATTTTTTGGAAGAATGTTTGAAACCCCCGAGAATATTTTACGGTAGAAATGAGGAATTTCAAATTGTAAATGGTATTGGTATTGTTTTGAAAGCTTAGAGTTTCGTCGAAATTTGAATTTCTTTTCACTTAATAAGACAGATAAAAGATAAACTGCAAATTGACACCTAGTTGGAATAAAAACTGCTCAGAGATTTTCCTAACAATGGATTTTAACTTGAATTACCAAAGAAAAACCATTATTATGATTTAAGGTAATGTTCATGTATTATTTTATTTATTTTAAAAATCGGAAATGAAATGTGTAATTTTATTGGTATTGGTAGATAGAATACAATTTCCATCAATTTTCTTTTCTAAACATAGAATACGTTCTAGATTACAAGTAAATCTAACGAGTAATTAAATGAAAAAGTAAATCTAAATTTAAATATGATTCATGAGGGGAATTAACTCAAACTCTATAAAAAACAAACAAATCAAATCGTGATTAATAAAAATAGGTGGAATTCTGCTAGTTAATCCTTATTATGAAATTTAATGTTAATAAAATAAAAGTAAAAGGATATAAGTGAATTTTATATACTTTTTACATTATGTTTACAAAATGTATTCTTGTGTTTAAGGTAAGGCGCGATAAATTTGTTTTAAAAAATGTTGGCACTAAAAGAACTTTGAGTAATCTTGGTGTGTTTTATTGTCAAAGAGCTCTTACTTTTTTCATGTAGAAAACTTTAAATACATAGAATTTCTTATTTTAATTTATAAATATATATCTTGAACCTAGCAAATACATCCAATATGTTATTAA
Source organism: Latrodectus elegans (assembly GCA_030067965.1). Classification (NCBI taxonomy): domain Eukaryota; kingdom Metazoa; phylum Arthropoda; class Arachnida; order Araneae; family Theridiidae; genus Latrodectus; species Latrodectus elegans. Next base: position 98,667,121 of record CM057820.1, on the reverse strand, counting down.
ATAAAAATTAGCGTTCCTTTTTCATCGTCAGAAGTTTAGGTTTTGTGACTCATAGTTCCGCTTATGCTAATAATAAGTTACTGAGTAAGCCAATGAATGCATTTACACACAAACGAAGCTTTATGAATAAACCATGAAAGCTCATTTTGAATAGTTGTTGAATTATTGAATATCTAATTATTGAATATAATTTTTGTTTGCGTCTCATCACAAAACTAATGACACAATTGATTCAGAAGCAATCCGTTCAAGAGGCAGTATTAGCATAGAAAGTTTTTCTCTTTTCTGATTCCAATATATAATACTGTTATTAATATTAAAGGATTTGAGTAATTAATGAATATTCAATTAATGATTTATTTTTAACATGTCTAAACGATTTATGAATGTAACAACTATTGGAGAAATGATGTGAAGACATATCGAAAAACCAATTTTTATAACATTTGCCATAAATTATCAGCACAGTGAACACAAAGGATACTGAAAAATACACAATGCAATATCACGAATGAAATATATGATTAAGGTGTAAAACATTGATGGCTATATGAGTAAGTTTTAACTCTGAAAGCTATTTCTCAGACTTATTTCTGATAATTTCATCTGCTATTTACTTAATCTGAAAAGTGTTTTGTGGATATAGATGTGTATAGATTTTATAAGCGATGTTAAATATTGCTAATATATTTAAATTTCTTTATTTCGATGCAATTTGTATAGTAAGTTTTTAAATAAATGGAAATTATCAAGCCATGTTTCCTCAGATTTTTATTAGTGAATTAAATTAAAATTTTGATTAGTGAATTAATTAGATTTTGATTAGTGATTAGTGCTAATGAATAATGTGATGTAAGCACTTTATTTATCATAATGCAATAATTAAATGCCATAACCAAAGCTGTGATATAACAATAAAATCATTTCGCAGTTAAACTAATTATTTAAATTAATAATTGTTTACAATTATTCTAGATCATTGAATAGATTTTTGAAATTTAGTATTTTAAAAGAATTATTTATTTGTTGTGTAAATACTTGAAAAACTACGTGATCAAAATATTATTTTCAATATCTTTGATTTCCTTTTCAAATAAGTTGCAAGTCATTTTACCTTAAAATATATGTATCGTTAATTAAGTTGCGTTATTCGAAATTTTCAAACACAATTGAAATAAGAATAAACTTTTATTAAGAGTTCTTCGATTGGTTACGATTGATGATGATTATTTAATAAAAACTTCGATATTTAAATTTTATTTGAAGTGAATCTTTTTTATCCATTTAATCGGTTGATTTCAGATTACTATGGAAAAGATAAGAAGAATTAAAAAAGCAATGGAAAATCGTTTTTCTGCTTGATTTTAATAATTACAAATGCTTAGGAATCAATAATTGTAAAAATATGCATGTTTCCAAAAACTGGTATAAATAATATTAAAAAATTAGCTTATTTTCCACAGCTTTAATTAAAATTTTAAATATTATTTGGTTTGGGAGCTTAAAGATTAATTAAAATTTTAAATATTTTTGGATATCGCTAAATGTTATTTGTATTAAATTTACGAGCTTTAAACATATATTTATTTTAAGGATATTTTTGTACACAAAGTGTTCATATAAACTGTCAATAACTATTAGACAATTTTTTATTTCTATAAATTTGTCTCAGAAACGTAAGCATTAAATTAAAAACAATCATGTATTAAGAAGACCGATGTATATAATCAGTTTCATACTATAAAAGATATTTACATAAATATGAGTGAAATGATGATAGATTGTATAATTTATGAAAGAAGTTTATTTTCAGATGAAAAAAAGAACATAACAATAATAAAACATGTTGATAAGTTTTAATAAGTCAAATTTTATTGTAGTAACTTCTTATAATTAATATACCGTCATGAATAATATCTGATATGAAAGTAGGAAAATTACTTAAATTATTTCCTACATTTTGTGGGGAATATTTTTGCGATTAATTCCTTTCGTTTAAAACTTCTTATATTTACATTTAAAGGAAATTTAAATAGGAGTTTTTTTTTAAATTAAATGTATTTTATCAAACACTATTTTTGAAATATTTTTTGTAAACATGTCTGACGTCTATATGAGTGTTTTAAGAATTCAATGTATAAGAGAAGTTTTTTTTCAACATATTTTAAGAATGTTACTTCCACATAATAAATTTTTTTATTCACCCTCAGAAACGGAAATTCACAAAGCCTCTGGAAAGTCTTCGACTTCTATCAAATATTTGGAAAGATAATGGAAAAAATATTCTATGAAATTACTTTCAAACTTTACGTTTTCAGTATATAAATATTATCTCCTATTTGACATTTACTTTTTCTTTATATAAAAATAGGTATTGCAAAATGTTTAGGTTTGAAATATAGTATACAAAGATGAAGTGCAACACAGCCTTATGTCAAATTTTTTATAATAACTTGATAATAAAAATTTCTAGTTACGACAACAGAACCTAAAAATATCTAATTATCTATACTATCATAATTAAGTGGAACTAGATGATTTAATAAATAACACTCATCTTAAGTTCCAAGATATATTGAATAATAATAAATTTCATGTAATCAAATTATTAGTCTCCAAAAAACGAACAGAATAAATGGTTTCTCTTTGTGTTTGATTGTCCAAAGTAATTGAAGCACTCTCCTCAATAGAATGAAACAGCAGTCAGTAATAGCGTTTTAGTTGATTTTCGTTACAGCATTTCTGGTAGAAAAGGTTTAATTTAGGAATAAATTTTCTGTAAGAAAAGTTTTACTGCTAGCAGTTTTGCATACTTCATGCATATTTTATATTATTCACGAAAGCGAATTTATATGCTTAAAGAATATTTTGAATTATAATGTCCTACAAAATAGGACTATAAATGCAAACAAAAATGTTTTATCGATTACCGTGTTTCCTTATAGTAAAAACTTTTATCTAAGTATTTCAAAATTAAAACTTCCAATCGAATTTTCATTGTTTTATATATTATATTATTGTGTGTAAAAAAAAAAGATATTTTAGGTAACATAAATTATCTACAAAAAGAAAAAATCTATACTGTTTCAAAAAAGTGCATTATTTCTTTTTTTTTTTTCTATCTTTACTTTGAAGGAAAACATTTTAAATTAACAAATTTCTTTTTTATATTAGTAATTGTTTAAAGTAATTAAATAAACAAGTGGCAATGTGAGTATATTTTTAAAATTTATGAAGAAAGCTAAAAAACATTAAATTTTATGTACATAAATTTTTGCACTATAGATATTCTAATAAAAATGTATGGACATTCAATAGACTTAAATACAGATTAGTTTTGACTCCAATTTATAATGCAAAAAGAAAAGTGTGTTCTATAGTCTTTCGACTAAATATTTCATTTAATAACCTCAAACTCTATTTGATAATAACTGAAAATTCTGTATTGTGTTTCACTATTACTGGAAATAGAAGAGAATAGAAGATTAACGTGTGTGTGTGGACTGGCATTTAGTTTATAAATATTATTTTTTCTCTAATTTATATGCGTTAAAATCCACAAATACAGAAAATGTATAATTTTTACGAGTTTAATAAAACGCATAAGTGAAACCTTTAATGAATTAATATAATGAATTTATAACTGACTTATATATATATATATATATATATATATATATATATATATATATATATATATATATATATATATATATATATAGATATAGATAGATAGATAGATGTATATATAATACAGTTAAAAGGTTTTAATTTTCTGTGTTTCTCTTTGGTCAGATTGAGAAGGGATTACTTTTATGTTTACAGCTAACAACAAGTTCATATCTTCTAGGAATCATACTAAAAACCTTTTTTAAATGCTTAAATTTTAAACTTTCAAGTAATTGAGGGTTCTTACACCACATTACAAGTTAAAAAAAATAATGCATTCACAATTTCAAGTAAATTATAAGCAGAAACAAATTATTCATCTTGTCAAAAACAAAAGAAAAGGAAGATAAATTTAAAAATCTGGATTTCATAGATGTTTCTTGATAGTGGTGAACACTGTTGGGAAATTCAAGTGTTCCACATTCTGTTTTTAGAAAAGGTAGGTTGAAATTCTCCCGACGATGGTATTTATCAGAATTAACTAGGCTTGGATCTAAGTCAAGAAAACATTAAAATGTTCAGAAAATATTTTTAGAAAATCAAGTGAGGTTATTTTATGTGATGTAAATGATTAAAAAGAGATATAATACTCACCTTCGAAAGCAGAATTTTTTACAGCAAAATAAAATGTCTAAAAAAAATTGAAGTAGACTTCATCAGGACATAAGTCAAAGGCTTGCATCTTGATAACTTGAAAGCATTATTTGGTCTGAAAAAATGAACTACTAAAACAAAGAATGAATCAAAAAACTTGCCATCAGTTATTATTTAATAGCAAATCCAGAGTAAATTTGGAATGAGATGTTAAATATGTATGGAGAAAAAAGGCATTAAAATGATTGCATTTTTTTGGGGTAATCCTATTGCAGACGAAATAAATAACATGATTTGGCATCAGCATAAATGGATGTATGAGCCTGAATATCATTTAAAATAGCAGTTCGGTAATTCAGCGATATGAAGAAGGGATATTGAGATCTCATATTTTACCTTACAGTGGATATGTTGATTATTTATTTTCTTTTAATCCATCATTATGTTAGACTTCATATTGCTAATCTTTAATCTAGCCCGTCTTAATATAAATATGCTAGTATTCTCTCATTAACTAGACACAGTACATAAAGTTTGAAGCTGACTCGGATAACAAGTTGCTACGAAACTAAGCATCTTTCTATTCAAGATTTTGAAATTTAACTTCTTCAGAAATAAAACAATATACGTCAAATCTTAATGATAAGTTTATAGTATTATTAAAATAAGTATGTGAAGTAATCATTATTTATTGAAAAAATTATGCATTATATTAAATATTTTATATTATTTCTAAGCAGTGTTTTATTTGTATATTGCCAAATCACTGATATAAAGTATGTTTTAGGTTACTTCTATCGTTCTAAAAAATTAGTCCCTATACAAGTTCCTTAAGCTCAGTGGTTTAGTGGTAGCGTTTCACGTTCCCAAGTCACAGGTTTTGAAGTTTGATCCTCAGGCTGGGCAAGAACGACTCAGCCTTTCAGTTAATCAATAAGCTGAGTACCAAACATGGTTGGGAACTAAACACTGGAGATTTTACGTTTGGTGGACCACCTTATCGGAACATATGCTTCGCACCCAAGCCCTCTGGGTCAGGAAAACAGAGATGAGCACAGCAGGCATTGGTCCACATGAACTGTAGTGCCACAGAGTTTAGTTTACAATTTATTGTCCTTTATTTCTATTTTGTGTGTTGTTAAATGAATATTTTCTATACTCATAATGGTCACAAGCAGTTTTCTTCCCTTTTTTATTTGGCAATCCTAATTTATTTAAATAATGTATATTAAATAAGAAATTGCAAAAAAAAAAAAAAACAATATATATGTATATATATATATATATATCAGGTATCATTTAACTGGTTAACTGGTTGTTCAAAATAGTTACATAAATAAGTATGATTCTGATTAAAATGCGTAATTTCAAAGCATTTACAGTGTTCAAACAGGTAATTTAAAAAAAAATTAGAAAAACTGCTGATTTTAATAAAATTATAAAACATGGATATAAAATCAAATATTTATAAAAATAATTGAAAAAAAAATCATATGAAAACCTGCATTATAAAAATATGAGTTTGTGAGAAGTAATTTATAGCCCTTTATATTATTTTATTACTATTAAATTTTTACATTACAAATTTATTATTATTGTATAAATTATTATTATACATATATTTTTTATACGTTCTGTTATTAAACGCAGCTTATTCATCATTTTTTATCACAAATCTTATTCGAAGAAAATCTTAGATAAACAAGAATCTATCATTCGAAGAAATATAAAAAGATGCTTATCCGGCGAGTCAAATAAAATCTAGATCTTGTTGGTGTAACAAGAAGAGGTATGGTGTATGGAATCAAGTGAATCAAAAAAGGAAGTTATGATAACTTCGTTCATAAATCTTGGATACTCTTTACAGAACTATGCTCGTTATATGAACAATGTACATAAGTTCTTTTGCATTTTATTTGTTTGAGATTTGTTGTTATTTATGAACTCAATGTATTAAGAAAAACTATCATGATTATTTAGATAATGATTTTTAGATATGAAACGAGGAAAATTTATTAAAAATAATTTGCGAAATTATATAAAGATTATAATCCGTAAATAATTTGACTTCTAATTATTTAATATCTACATCAAATTTACCTTATTAATTTTATTATCTAACGCATTTTGACTATTTTAGTTACATAAATTTTTATTTTATGTAACTAATATTTTAGTAATAAATAATGTTAAGTAACTTATTATTTATTTGAATAATAATTATTAAAAATATTTTACATTTCATTCTATGTATTTCCCGGATCTAATTTAAAACTATTAGTATTAATATAATTGAGGATACTTTTTTAATCACACAAATACATAAAAACAAAATAAAACTTTTAACTGAATGCTTATACAGAAATTTTCATCAAAAGCGAAACTGAAGCAGTGATATTTTTATAAAAAATTAACAACAACAAAAAGTCTCCAACAACAATTTAATTATATGGAAATACTTTTCAAATGTGAAGTGTAATGTACAGCTGATGATTGTGGAAATATAAATAATCTATAAGTTTCCCGACTCCGTAAAACATATGTAAATGTGTGATCCCTATAATCTTTCCAAAAAGGAAATGATGATGTAATGTAAAAAAGATCAGTTGTACTAAAAAAATGTTTTTTTGAAAAAAGGGGCATACAAATGCATTATTTGTATGGTTGATTTTATTTGAATTAATATTGTTTTTGTTAATATTGTTTCAAATTTTCTAATCATAGAATTTATTCAAAAGTAATGAATCCATGATTATACATTGAGTGAGAAACTTGCCTGCAGGTTAAAATTATAACATTCATAAATATCTCTCAGAAAGTGAATCTGGATGCGAAATTCAGTTTCAGATTAAACGCATAACAAAAAGTAACAGAAAAAATTTTTTTTTTGTTTAAAGACCAAACTCAAAATAATTTCATCAATTAAACTCTATAATTCAAAAATATTATTTTATCAAAATTTTTATTAATAGATTTATAAGGGATATTAACTTGTATACAATCTCACAAGAATCTCTTGATTTTATCTCACTTCTCAATTTACATAAGCAAGCATATAATCTTAAATGCAACAAACATTGGAAAGCTTTAGAAACAATACAATAAAATTTTTTATTTGAAAACGTTTGATTAACTTTCTTCGTTGTTAATATTTCTTTCTTTCACAAAGAGAACTTTGAATATAAATCGTTTTAATTTACCAATTATTTAAAAAGGGAAAGTTTTCTTTAATTTAATAAAAGTAACTTCATAAAACTTTTTATTGTAATTTAATATTTTTAATCTTTTTGTTCTATTTCTTGTGTATAATTATATTTATAAATATCTATTTATTTGCACTATTCATTTAATCAAATTAAATATTACTCTTTAATATTTTCTTCTTTTAAGATCATTAATTTATTATTGTATTTTATAGAAGGAAGCTTGACATGCTTTTTATATAAGCAATTCCTTTAACTTTTCAGAATGTGGAGTTTAAATATTACTTTGAATACTTGCGGTACATAAGCGGAAAATAATTTTTTATTGATCAACATTTTATTATAATTAAAGAGCTATTTCTTGAAGCAGTAATTAACTCTACTCATTATGCTAGCAAATAAGTTTAAGTTCTAATAAACCTTTTAAGTAAAAAAGTTGTTTTGCAGAATATTTATTATAAATGAAAAAGAAAAGCAAATTTAATTATTGATATGGGAAAAAGAAAATAAGTTTTTCTTGAAACTACATGTTCTCAATTATTTAAGGATAAATATTCATTTATTTTTATTTTATTTTAAATTTAAAATGCTTAAACAAGTTATAAAGTTATTTATTTTTAATAAATGATTAATGACTTCAGTATGATAATTATCGTTTTTATAATAGTAAACGCACACACACGTTTTTGTGTTTTTATATAAAATGTTCTGATATGACATTTGTGAATATTCAAATACTATAATACACAAGAAATTGACTGAGAACATAACATTCTTTGCAACATTAATTTGTAATCAATACAAATGTCCATTTGATCTGTTTTTTCAATCTCCTATTTATATTGACGCTCACATCAGCATTACATACATTTTCTATTAGTTCTTTTCTTTCGATTCTCACAAATATGGGTTCAGTCAAATTTGATCACTCTTTTGGTATGCTTTTTCCATCTCTGATATTAATTACGTGTACGCTTTTTATAACTTCACTTTTTTATATTATTAATATACTTAATAAATCATATTAAAAAGTTTTGATAGATTTATTGCAATATTTGGCATAGGGTACAAATTGCGATTCATCTTCGATTGTTAAGACTATTTATCTGCTATTACCTTGTTTCATTAAATATTCATGCTAATTGTTTTCTTCCATATATTAAATTAACATTTTGATAGCAAAAATTTATTTTAAGTCATTTTTTCTGCTTCTATCATGGTGGGGTAGTAATTTATTATTTTTCTTCTGTTCATGACTAGTTGGATATAATTATTCAAGCTATTAGATAAGACATGAAAGTTTTCTCATTCCTACTGATGTATTCCAATGTGAAATACAATCTAAAATATAAATCGAGAAAAGTTTTAACGAAACCAGATTTAATAAATGTTCTCCTTAAATAAGTGAATTATATATTTAATTAAGTTATTTAGGGATTATTGTCATTAGATCTGGACCCGTTATAACTTTTCTTATGGAGACATTAAGTGAAATTAACTAACAAATTATATTTCATTCACTTCAGAAAATAAATTAGCTTGTCGTTTCTATGGTTTTTATTCTACTACTATAGCATTGTTTTATGTTCACTCAGCCATTAAAATCGGTGTGTATATGTGCATCAATATAAGCAGTAAATAGTTGGAAATGATATTTATGTAAATACAGTATTTAATGTGTTTACATAAGTATCTTTTTATCCGATTACATCAAAATTTAATGTTTCCACAAGTATTAAAGTATTCCTTTCGCAAATCATGTATTATGTGAAAAACATGTCTTTTAAAAGGTCTCTTAAAAATATAGAACCTTTCTTATATCAGATGTTATCATATTTTGCACCAGTAAGAGCTTTTCTTGTCTCAGCTGCATCATGAGGGAACACGTGTCAATGATTATCTTAGTAATGCCCTTTTATTAGTATTATAGACATATAACAGGCAGTTTTAAATATTTGCTGTATAAAATATTAAATGGTTCATTTTTGATTGATGGTTTAACTATACTATTCTCTTATACTAAGAAAGTTATACGCTTTTCAGTATAACAGTATACCTACTAAAGTCCTTTGAAACATTCGTAACATCGAAACGGCTAATGCGGGACCTTTGAAATGGATATCATAAAATCGGGATATAAATTAAGAAAAATTTCCATGCATTACTGAATAAACCTTACAAATTGACACTTCGTGAATAACTGTAGAGTTAGCATTCCTACCTCAAAAACAGAACGAGAAGGAGAAAAAAGGATTTACAAAGTTATAGAGCATCATTGATTTAGTACAAAAAAATCAACTACGGACGTTAATGCACATATTAGAAAACTGTCAAAACACATATTCAGTTTATCGTGATTTCTAACATTTTCACGAGGGAAAACAATCTGTGAAAGAAGAAACAGTTAGCTATAAGAAAATGCTTTTATTTGATATGTTCAAATTTTTTACCGTCAGCAACAATGCATGTTTGAATGTAACATTGCCAACTTTGGAGCATAGAACATGACTTTCTGGCATAAGCCTTCATTATGTGCTCTTAGAGGTCCTGAAATGTTTGCGGAGGGGTTGTATGCACTTGCTGTTTCAGTTATCCTCACAAAAAAAGTTCGGTAGTGTCAGTTCAGGCACAAGAGAAGGTCAATTTTCAATACCGCCGTTCTAAATTATTTGCTTCCTGAATTCCTATCGAAGTTATTTTTCACTGGCATACTCTCGCGAGCAGTTGCGCCACCATGTTGAAATCATAGATTCCCAAACTTTAGCTATTGAAGGTTGTCTAAAAAATCCTATTATTACGTTTTGAAGAAATGGTTAATATCATACACACGTTAACATACTATTTTAAAATAGTGTAAAATCAATTCATTAATATAAATTGCTCACCAAATTTCAAAAGTCAATGTTGCATGCTGGTAAAACAATTAAGATTAGAAAGGGACCAATAAAAGGGGGTTAGCTTAATGCATATCATTTCATGAAAAGCAGGCTTCACACGTCATCCCTATTACTGGCAAGAAAAATGACTGATTCGTGATAAAATTGCACAATGCATTATATATCATTTGTCATCTCTACCAATAAAGCTTGCTGAAGTGTTGGGTTGTATGAGTAAGGCCTAATTAACTACGAATTTTCAAAACCTGACTTTAAGAGAGACTACAGTGTTCACTGAACTTTTTTAGTGATGCATTTCGGATCTGCGAGAGTGTATCTTCTTCGGTTGAACATGCATTCATTCCGTAACTTGCCTGCATGATAAAACTTGACTAGACACGAAGGCTGTCTCTTTTAAGCGTTTTAAAACTGTTACGATGGCTTGATAAGAAATATGAGGGTTCGCAGGAAAACATTGCTGGTGCAATCTACCTGCTAAAGGGGCTTTCTCTTCATACTTACTGTGCAGAAAAACCATCTCAAGATACTCAACTTTTGAAAATCACTCCATGACTATGAGAATCAACATATTACAAACCCTAGAAGAATTCTCTTGTATAGCTGTCTCACATGATCAGATGTGACATTCTTTACGTATTTGCACACTTCAGAAAATTTGAACTTAGAGAACAAGTTAGCTTGATAGGACACTATTTTACACGATCGACGTATTTTACTTGTCAGAATAAGGATGCAACAATCAGGATCTGAACAATTATCCTTTTCATTGTGAATCAAAAGTGATACTACTGAGTCCCATTTCAATGTCATATTATACCCGGAAATCATAATTTCTTGTTCTGTTTAAGTTTCGAGACCTCACAATGTAGAAAATCACTAAAAAACAATGTGTTTAAAACGTTTTGATCTTTACTTTAATATCCGTAAAATGTCTTTTCGTACTAAATTGAAGATGATACATAACTTTGTATATTCCTTTTTCCTGCCTCGTTTTGCTTTAGAGATAAAAAAAATTAATCCCATAGTTTTCCACCATATGGCAAGCTAAGTGGTTTTATTCAGCTGTGCATGAATAATTTACTATATCTAGATACGTCTTTTATGAATATAGCATCAATCTTTCTGAAGCTAAGAGGATGGCTATGAAATTTAGGGATCGTACTGTATGTATTTGTTATCTTTTTAAATTACTAACATCCAGTTAACATTCAAGAGTCCTCGATAATTTATTTGCTTCATAATAATGAAACAACGATTCACATCAGTCCAGTGTCAAGAAACTATTACCTTCTCTCCTGTTTAGGAAACAATACACAATGGTTAAATTTAAACAAACAATAGTTTCTTCATTTTACATGAATCATGAAACAAAGCGTTGTAAAAAATAAAAACCAAAGTTAAATTGACATTCAAAAGAAACCAGATTTGTAATGTGCTTTCGTTTACTCACAATACTAATGACTTTAATCAATACTAAGAGTTCAAATACTAATAGTTTGTCTGTAGTTTACTTATTTATGCATATAGTAATTACCAGTATAAAAAATTTCAAGAAAATAGGATGTTGCTTCATGCTACATTTCTAGCTATTTCTATTTTTTTACTCACTTTATTTAACATGTTTCGGATTCACGCCATGCAAATTGCTTAAAACATTTTTATGGTCATTATTTATTTATTTGGATAACTACCGACAACATGTCGGTAAAAATTTCAATAATTTTTACGATTTTAATATTTTCGTAGACTTGCTGGACGTGCATGTTTCATATCAAAAGTACCTGAACGGAATATACGAAACCAAGATTGCACATATATGGCTTTTACAGTACATCGAAACTGTATACACCACCCCAATTTCAGACATCTTACTTGTATTCTTGTGGTTTTCTGAAATTAAAATTATAAAATTTGCTACATTTTTTTATTAATTTCAATTTAAGTGGCATGCAACTCACAAATGAATGAACAAAACAGAAAACATTGAAAGAACTTTTTAATGCTGACTGTCAACTTTTTACCGAGCAAAAATCTGAAAATGTTTGATCAATACTCTATGAAATATTGATCATTACGACATTTCATTGAAAAATAATGGATTTCTTTTTCCCCAGTCTAATATTTAAGTTTAAAATAGATTTGATTTTAATGATAAACCAAAAAATTTAAAATCATTGGGATTGGTTTAACAAACTTTAAATCTTGCAATAAGAGGCATATTTTATTTTCATTAAAAAGCCATGTTTTTTCAATTAGTTTTTGCTGTTCGACTTTAGATTTTATAAGTAATATCATAAATAAAATTTATGTTATTAAAGAACACTTAACTTTCTTCCTATCTTTATAACTTGCTTTCCCAACATAAAATTACGGCATACATATATGTAAGTATTTATATTTATACACATTTGTGCATACATAATAATTGGAATTTTGAAGTGAAATCTAGTTTGCTAAAAAATAAAAATGAAAAGATATAATTCAAATCATTTGAAATCACAAATAGCATTCAGACTAAACTTTATAGAGATGATGTCGTTTTTTTAAAAAATGATGATTTCATCCTTTTGTAGAAAAAGGTCATTACAAATTTTTCAAGTAGAGTGATTGTTTCATTCTTGATTTGATGCATAATTTAAAAAATATTTCTAAAATATTTTAAAATTATTACATTCTTAACAAGAAATTAGTCAAAACATTCCAATGTGTATTTAATTGAAATCAATACTTACTCTTAATTAAGTTATTAAGCTATTTTTGTGTTGTTGTCTTGTGCCAGCTAGGCTGACAATATGGGGTGCGCTGCTCCTTTTTTCCAACAATCTATTTTTGTCTCTTTTGTCAATAAAAATACTGAATTTATAATTATGGTTTGTACAAAAATTTGTAATATTATATAATTTGAATACACAATTGATATGATACGGAAATTTTTATTATGACCTTTAACATAAATTGAAACTTAGATTTTTCTGAAATTTTTTAATTACTTAAACTTTGTGATAGTATTATGAGACATTTCTTAAATGACATAAATTAAAATTTTTTCAGAAATTAAATAAAAGTGGAAACTTTTAATCAGAACTATGGCAATTTTCAGATTTTTTATCACTGAAAATATAAAAAACAATTTTTGAAAGAATTATTCTTTCTAAAAAATTACAAAAAAGCAAAAACAGTTGAATAAAAGTGTCAAGTTTTATCATTTTCGGGAAAGAATAATTTTTAAATACTTACAATAAAAACGAATGGCATGAATAATTGTTTTAATTCAACAACTTGAACAATCATGAATAGAATTTTTTGTAAAGGAAATATTTTTTCATTTAAATTGAGTTTTATTATAGAGTTTTTCCATAATAATTATTTTGATTTAACTCACCATAAATTGTAAAAGTTTAAATTAATTTTCTCATTTTTTGATATGAAATCATTACAGAGAAATATAAATAACTATTTGATTTGAAAAAAAAATTAACTAGCAATTTTTCATTTTATATTTATATTTTTACAATTTTTTTACAGGTGAGTTATTGTTTGAATTGTATAATAATAGCTATGTTCTAGGTATTTAATGAGAAACCGGACATAAAATTAATTTAAAAATTATAATTTTATAGTCATTTTGAATTACTATCACTGTGTGATAAAATAGTTAAAGACTAAAAACTATCCAAACATAATAAAAAGTATATTGATTGTTGAAGATCAGAGCAATATTAATAGAATTCTGCATATTTATTTTTCATTTTTTTCTGAGTTATTAATTTAGCCTCGTTTTTGTGAATGACTACTCTTGTTTCAATAGGACATCCCTATTTCCAACATAATGAAGACATTTGTGTTATGGTGAAAATTAAGACATCCCTAATGAAATACTATAGAAAACATATGTGACTGCAGTAGGGAAAATATTGGACATTGTTTGCTATTACCCACAACGTCAAATGTATTAAAATTATTGCTAGATGTCTTACGATGTCTTTTGAAAAATAGGTTCACATTAAGCAAGAACTTTCAATGATTTGATTATGAATATCATTTTCGTTACCTCTGGTATAGCTCAGCCAGGGTCATTTTATTTCACTTTAAACTTATGGTTTTATATATTTGCACTTAAATTTATGTATATGTATATTTCTATGCATTTAACTATTCCTACTTTGTAATAGTTCGTGTAATTAATCGCTGTTACTTAATATTTTCATTCGTTGTTATTAAATTTGATCCCTATTTTACCCTTTCCCTATTTTTCGATATTACAAATAATACCGAAAATAATAAACACATCAAGTTTTTATACCATAGGGGTAAAAAAAGTGGTGTGACTTTAAAATTTGTTAGCGTATAAAAGTTTCATTATTAATTAAAATATCCGAGTAATATTTTCTTATTTGTTGCGAATGATGGTGTCAATCAAAATCGTCGAGGAAAACGTGATTATCGATGTCTTTAAAAGTCAATTTAAACAATGAATATTATTAAATATATTTTAAAAAACAAGGTATTCTTTGGCTTTTTTTAAAATAGATATGTATATTGCAATGAAAAAGATATTTGATACTATTTTACATAGCATAGTTACACTCATTAAAGAAAAACAATATTAAATACCAATGAAAAAATCATATTTTATTAATTTGCTTTTTTAAAAAGCATAAAAGTATTGAAATAATAAGCTTTATTATTTATACTGAAATATATATATATATATATATATATATATATATATATATATATATATATATATATATATATATATATATATATATATATATATATATATATATATATATATATATATATATATATATATATATATATATATATATATATATATATATATATATATATATATATCTATATATAGAGAGAGAGAGAGAGAGAGAGAGGAGTTTTGTGTCATTCCACACACACACACAAATCTCTTTTACATTTATATAATACTCTAAAAGCTTTATCTGAAAATTAGTTTTTAGGTCCTAACTTCAACTAGAGTTCGTGTAAAAAATACCTGGTGAGAAGCAGGCAAACTAAGCAAATTAAATGCTTAGGGAAGATAATTTGATCTCGAAAGTTGTTTTGACTTTCATTAGTAGAGACTCTAAATAGTCTTTTCTTAGTAAGTGTATAAATTCTGATAACAAATCTTGAATTGTTATAAGAATTTTTCTTTCTTTTATATTTAAAAATTATATATATACGAGATTTAATTCTTCCATACTGTGTATTTTATTTAACATATGATATCAATTATTAAATTATATTCTATTGGGTGTTTTTAGATTCTGATTATATTTTCTTTTCTTATAGAATAACATTGAAACTAAAAACTTTGCATTATTAAAAATATTTAGTATGTATTTAAATTTTATTAAATATTAATGGAAGTATATTGTCAGTAAACGTAGCATTTTGCAAAAATTTAAAATAATAAAAATATACAATAACTCTTTTGATATATACAAACAATTAATGTAAGAATTAAAGAGTCAATACGACTTATTTTCGTTTATTATTTAAAATTAATGTTTACCTTTAGTTTCCCATGTCAAATTTTAAAATTGTTAAAATATCTAAAAAATACTTTTAAAAAATTAAAACAATTTTCGTGATTTAATTAATCAATGTAAATTTTTATAGTTGAAAGTATAAAAAGTAAGAAGAATTATATTATGAAAACATTAAGAATTTGATATCTTTCTAATAAAAATATATTGCATTTCTTTATATAAAACAAACATATAATTTGACACTCTTAAGCAAGAGAAAAATAACAATACTTTTACTGTGGCATAGTTTTCCTTTATTCTTCATATCTAGTTTACAAAACTTGGTAATATTAATATATATTGGTTTAAGGATATTCCCTTTCAATTCTTTTATTAAATTTGGAGTAATGTATTTCATACTAGCAGCCACAAATCGAGGTACAAAATCTCTTGTTTCTTAGGAATTCATTGAAGTATAATTCAATATTTCTGCAGCTGGAAATGTCTAAAAGTTCGAAATAAATTACCATGCAGAGGAGGGTATTTTAGTTTTTCCTCTCTGTAGACATTTGTTTTTATTTCTATTTTGTCTGTTGTAGAATTATATAAATCTTTTGCATTTATATTTCATTTCATTGCAACGACAACGAAAAAATAAAACTTAACCAAAGCGCACATATTACTTAGATTTAGATTCATATTTTTTTACCTTCTCTTTATTTGACATGTCTTACTTTCTTATCTTCAGATAAGAATTTACATCTATTCTTATTAAATACACAAGTTCAGGAAATTTTCCAGTTTGGTTTTATATTTATTAAAAAAGTAATTTAGTGAAAAGAAGAAAACTTTTTTTAGCAAAAGAATAAAATCTTTTTCGTTTCGGAAGGTAAAAATAAAATCTTTGGATCACATATTATTATAGTTAACATTTATTTTTTTTAGCATAATGTTGAAAAAATATGACAAAATGTTTTTTGGATTGTTTAGTTTTTAATAGATTTTATTTTTTTAGAATATTTTTCACAATACGATTCATTTGACAATTTTTTCTCTTTAGCATTTAATAAATTAATTATTTTTATTTTATTTTTGCAAATTATTTCAATAATTTTTGAGACTAACGATAGAGTTATGAGGGCTCATGAAAACTGGATTTACAAAATATATAATGGAGCAAAAGATAAACATTTTCCAATGTTTTTATTTACAATTTTTCAAAAAATAAAACAAAACTAAAATGATATATGAAACTTACAAATAATTGAATTCATTCTTATCTTTATGATAATTCCACCTGTTTATACACTGCGAAACAATGAAAATGATACACCATTTTATGTACACTGAAAAAAGTATTTAAATTTCAGACTAGGCATGTGCACTCAATTATAGATAGGATTTGAAGTTCATGATTCAGGGACAGACGAGGTGAGATGTGAGAAAAGGAATTTAAAGAATCTTGTGAGAAAAGGAATTTAAAGAATCTTATTGCGTTGCTTCTTACCAAAATAACTTTTTAGAAATTGCTTTCGCCTCTAGAGGAAGACATTTGTGAATGTCATTAGTGACCTCCAACTCTAAGTAAACCCTAATATTCTATGAAGGGTAACGAAACGCATTTACTTTTCTGGGATACCACACCTGTCTTTTTCAAGGAGTCAAACTCTAAAGTGAACTCTGAGTTTTGTACATTTCTTAAATGATATATCTTAGCTGTTTTGATTTCTATAGATTTAAAAAAAACTGTAAATTTACACACACACAGCCTGGAGATTTAAAATTCTTATTAAATCTAAGAACGAAACTAAGAATACATAATATACTATAATAATTGCTAGCAACAGTTATCACATAAGAAAAAATTGTTTCATAAATTTTTGAAATTAAACTTAGGTTAACATTATTGAGACTGTTAAGTTCAGTAACTTAATCTTCTTAATTTACAATAGGTATTTCATCAACGCTTATATTATCATTTGAGTGTAAAAATTTTAGACCGTTCCACCATAAAGAATTACTTAATAAATTTCAATGTTACAACCTCGTGAGAGACAATCTGCAGTATTTTCCTTTTCAGGGTAGTGATAGCAAGAGTAAGTGTCAGTAATAGTTAAGATTTCTCTAAGTAAGATAGAAAGAAGCAGATATAGTAAGAACTCTGTTTTGAACAAAGGTTTTGTAACGTTTGCCAGACCCCTTTATCCAGTACAAAGCGATTTTTGAATCGTTACAAAGGAAAATTTTATTTTTTGTTTAGAGTAAATTAAAGTTTCAATTTTACTCGTTAGGAGAGCAGCTAATAATGTTTCTAACAGTTCTAACCTAGAAAGGGTTATTTTTTTTGATTGGAGAAACTTAGCATTTCGATGTTTCGATGTTCACGGATGTCTTGTCCAGTGTCGTTACCCCAAGTAGACTGCAATTCC
This sequence comes from Latrodectus elegans, assembly GCA_030067965.1. NCBI lineage: Eukaryota > Metazoa > Arthropoda > Arachnida > Araneae > Theridiidae > Latrodectus > Latrodectus elegans. The sequence goes on along the minus strand of CM057820.1, from coordinate 98,648,837 downwards.
ATATGCTTTTTGCCTGGCATTGCAAAAGGCATGAATTTACATGAAATCATCACAATCTTCAGTAATATTCAAGATCAGTCTTGGAACTTGAATATCCTTCAGATGAGGAATCTCAGAAGACCACTGTAACCATATTCTTTCAATGTCGACTGATAAGGCATTCTTCCACAATAGTTTGAGTTCCCACAGTGTTTTCAGTAAACATTTAGCACGAATGGTGAAAGGAATAATATGTAAAAGAGAATCGATGACTTTCCCAACAGTTTTAAAAACAGTTCAAGTTCGTTTATTAGAGGAATTTATTTTCGGAAAATTTTTACATGGAAAATGTGTTTGATTCAAAATTCGAGTCTATTCCCAGCAACTTGTAGAGTCAATTATCACATGATTGCTCTCTCTTCCAATGTTCAAGTAGTTCTTTGTTGTTAGATAACCATTTCCTGGGAGACATTTTAGCATCGCCCATATTTTTTTTTGCTTGACGAGAGAAATCTAAAGTTTCTTCAATGCTGTTTCCATCAGCAATTATATCATCTACGTAGAAGCAATTGTCAAGAAGTTGAACTGTTTCAAGATATTTTTCAGCAAACTGTGTGATGTGATGTTTTACTGTAGCAGAAAGTAAAAATGGACTTTCATTTAGTCCAAAAATTACACGTTTAGAACGATATATTTGGATGTTTAATCTACAGTCACTCGTTTAATTTTCAAACCACAGGAAAAGTATTACATCTTTTTGGTCATCTGCAATAGCAATATGAAGAAATGCCTTTTCTAATTCGGCTACAACAGCAATTTTCGGCAGTCTGAACTTAATTAAAAAATCAAGTAATTTTGGAAATTTAGTTTTTTCATCAATTAAAATATGTGGTTCCAGATGAAAGATTCCCGAATGGAATGAATCTACCTTCATTTCGACATCAATGTTTGACGGTGATGGGATAGGAGAAACAAGGTACGGAATTTGGCTGTGTCTAAGGCGAATAAATTCTGCCTCTTTTGTAAAGTTAAGTGGCAGGATCCCCCTAATTACTCGGGGTACTAAAGCTTGAGTAGTGCGAAATGCTTCTGTGATGTTGCTGTACCGAGAAGAAATTTTCGTTGTATAGAATTGAGCTTTAGGGATTACTTTGCAGAGAGTGGAGTTCCCCAAATGGCTGCTCCATATAAAATCATTCTTTCAGTCACAGATTTATATAATACTGTTCGGGATTTCTCTGATTTATCCCCACCGGCTACTAGCTATTCATTTAAGTTTTTCATATTGCTGAATGGCTTTATTTCCCTGTTTTCTGATCTGAGCCTTGAAATTTAAAGTAATGAATGAATGTGATTTCTCGCAATTTAATGGTATCTGCCTTTTTTTAGTCGATAATCACGAATTTGTGACCCACGTTTTAGTTTAGCTATTAAAAAACATTTTGTTTTTTCATAAGTGATATCGAGGTTGAAATCCTCTGTCCTTGGAGTTACAGGGTATGGCAAGATAATCTAGCAATTCGCCAGGCATACAAGAAGCTCTATTAAGATACTATAACCTCAGTAGCAATCATCTTAGACGTGGGTCACTTCATATCAAGGTTAAAGGAGGGTTATAATTCTTCTGATTTAGCGTTACTTTTCCAAACAAAAGGTAAAAAAGTTCCGGGTTATCCACCACCTGATAACGTGCTGAATAGCAACTCAAACTCCAGATCATATGAAGTAGTAATACAAGTTGCAAATGTTACAAAAAATAGAGATGTGGTCAGCTGTTATTGCATTCATGATGATATATCAAAACAAAAAGAATTCAGTAATTATGAAAGAGATGTTATACAGAGGGTATTAACACATTTTTAGAACGATTTCGATAACGAATTAGAAAAAAGTAAATGTTTTAGAATGAACATTTTTGGCAACAGCTTATTATTTGAAATGAGAAATATCGTCTGCTACTTTTAAATTTATTCTTATTTTAAAATGTCACATATAAATATGCTCTGAAATGAAGGATATGTTTTTGCGCTTTCCGAAGATAAACGTTCTTATTCTAGAATTCAAAAACGTTGTGAAATGCATGGTATTAAAATTTTTAAGTGAAAAATAAGCAATATTATTAATCGGACAGGTAAAAACTGTCAATCATCATAATTTTAAGAAGACTCCAAACGAATGTCTGTAAAAGGTACGTACTGTTTCAAATGTTTATAAAGTGAAATCGCTTGTAACAAGAGAAAATCCGCCAACGCAGAAATCAATTGTAAAGTCTTTAGATACATCTGTAGAAAGAATAAATAAAATATTAAACATGTATTTACAAATTAAAAATGCTAAAAAAACATAATGTTCACCAGGTTTTGCCGAGACATGTGGCTCAACGCAATACATTTTGTAGAATTCTGTTATCAAAATCACATAGCAAGAGATAAATGTAAAAACATTGTGACCCTTGATAAAGCATGTGTTTACCTAAATGACTGTAACAGAAAAGGTCTTTTTACTATAGAAAATGAGGAGAAAAATGTACAAATCCGTTTCTGTCAATGTAAAGATAATTCTCAGTAAGGGGTTTTTGATTGTCGCAGGTTTCTCCTACAATGGGAAATTAAAAATAAGAAGAGTGGAAAGAAATGTTAAAATCAACTCATCGTACTATCAGGAGAAGGTTTTACGTCCAATATTTACAAAAGAAATTCCACTTCTTTATCCCAATGACTTTCAAAGAGAGAAACTTCATCAAGACAAAGCTATGTCATACTTCGAAAACTACCACTGCATTTCTTGAAAAAATGATGACTAATACAGGTATTGCATGTATACATTTTCAACAAATTACTGCAAAGTCTCCTGACGTTTCACTTATGGACCATTGTGTCTTTGGTCTGTTAAAAAGGCTCTTTCTAAACGCAAACCCACCACGATAGAAGGACTCTGGAAAGTAATGGAAGAGGGATGGAAAGCAATACCTCTGGAAATATTGCGAAAAGCTCTTCTATCATGGAAATCACGATGCAGACTTATAGTTCAGAAAAAAGGCTATTATATCGAACATTTAAAAAAATAATCTTTACATTTTAAACATTAATTAAACGGCCGCGAAATCGTTCTAAAAGTGTGTTAATACCCTCTGTAGTTGGTTGTTGGTTGTGTAGTGTAGTATATATATTTTTCCAATTACAGATTGTAGACAATTACAACTGCTACAGAGTCCATTAATCTATTGCTCCCTGATACCCAAGAAACCAGCCAGAAACAGCGACCTCTTAACCGCCGAGTCGTTGCCCCGGGTGCACCACAGGGGGTGGGCCACCATCGCACCCACACACATGCCATAAGGACCCGTTTATAGGGTAGGCATCATTCATTTTTCATTCACACTCACAAGGAAAGGGTGAGACAGGATAAAGAGTGAGAATGTACATCCATGCCTGAACCGGGATTCAAACCCAGGACCTTCCTATCCGTAGTCAGGAAAGCTGACCACTAGACAAGTTGGCCGGCTTATATAGTATATAATTGTTGTAGGATTATTACATTCTGTTAAGTTTGGTGACGATGTTGACAAGGAGTGAAAATTACCAATGTTAAATCAAGAATTGCATATGTTGATTATCCATGTCAATCGACCGAACGTGGTTTGTGCGTCTTGAAGAGTGCAGTAAGGAGAAATACCAATGAACTACTCTGAATTATTCACATGGTATTTTAATACTCTGCTGAGTCTATGACACTACCCAATATTTTACGAAACAAATTGTACATTTTTAAAAACTTACAAATATATTGCAGAACACACTACAAACTGACTCCATTCAGTAATGTCAGTAGAATTATTTGATATTTACAATGTCTAAACTAGATTGGAGATCATTGATGAGAAATGTTTTATCAGTCACGAGTCAGGATATACATTTTTATAGTTGGATAAAAGTGATTTTAAGCATAGCAATATAAATTTAACAGAGAGATTTCCAGCAGTTAGTTATTAAAATTTTATTTTTATTCAAAATATCTTAACAAGTTATGGAATACTTAAAATGCATAGAATATTGAAATTACAATACTTAGAATTTTTGAGTTTCGAATATTAAAAAAATAATCCATACACTTGCTCTATTACAAACAAATTAGATTTACATTATGTGGTTAAATGTAGTAAAATTCAAAACTATTATTTTTTTAAAAATAATTTTAATTTGAAAGAAAAAACTTTATTTAAACAAATTAAGTATACTTATTTAGAATAACGATCTATTTATAAAATAACAATGGAAAAAATATAAAATAAAAATGAATAAATAAAAGTAAATAAAAATGAAATGTAAAATTTATCGTAAATCTTTCTTTTTTTTTTACGTAAACATTTATTTGATAAAATTGTGATGATATGTCCTGAAATACACTATTAAAATAATAAATGAAATATAAATATAAAATATAAATAAATACAAAAGCCTTTAACATTTATTTTATGTCTTGTTTATACTGTAGTCTCTCAACAGAGTTTAATATCATTAAAGTTACGAGGATATATTACTGAAGCTTTGTTTTTACTCACATCTCGTTTCCCAAAAGATGTATGCTAATAGTACCCATAAATAAATAGTTGTTTTATCTTATATCTTCGACTTTTCTGCTTTATTTGACTTTACATCACTTTACTACAGCAGTCCGTATAAGAAAATAAATATTTTATGTGAAGTGCATAAATAAATATTTTAAATTAAGCCAATATTTGTTACTGATTCACCAAACCCAAATTAAAAGGTATAAAATGAATTTATATAAGTGCTTTCTTAAATTGCAATTATTTTTAGAATCAGTCTAAAAGTAGTAAGTATATAATGCAATTTAAATAGATTGCAATTTGCGAATAATGGATCGAATTATATGCATTTGAACAACTAGGAAAATACACAGGAGGTAAAATTGTGTATAAGGAAAATACACAGTTTAATTCTAAGTGTTTAGTTTATAAAAGTTTTAGCATCAGCTTTTAATGAACAAAAACTTCTGATGCTTAAGTCAACAAAAAGAGTGATAGAATTGAATAAAATTTGTATGAATACGAGATAAGATTTACAATTTTAATTCATAGTATCATGATAAAAATTCACATTTTATATTATATAATATACACATATATGATATTATAATTAATATATCTGATTATAATTCATGATAAAAGAATCAATATGACTTATAATTAAAAGTAGTAAAATTTTATATATTTAAATGAAAAAAATAATGTTTGTTTGTATCAAACACAGAATATTTTTAGCAATTAAAGATAGTATTGTTTCATTACGTTGTAACTCACTGAATTGTACTTAAAGAATATAATTCATAAATTTTAAAATAATAAATGAATATATTTCATTTGGTAGTGTTAAGTTTTACGCATTATTTTTTGCTTACATTAGTCACAAACTAGATTGATAAGTAAAAGGCATTTTGTCATTATTTTAATTGAAAATCACAGTTTTCATGCATATTTTTTGTGACTTTCCCTGATTAAATATATTTTGAATAGCTAGTTCTTGGATGATATCTGTTACATTTGATAGTTATTATTACCAATCAGAGTTCATTACTGCCTCAAATCAATATCGAGCAAAGTGTGAAATGTTCTCATCTGTTCCCACAGCTATTCTGTACACTATTATGTTTAAGATCTATCTTTTAAGTTATTTTTTTTAAATTTCTAAGCTTTTTTCTGGCAAATATATGGTTTAAACTTCATAATTTAATTAAAAATTTAAAGTTTCATAAAATTAGTATACATTTTAATTAAGAAACTTAGTATTCTTTAAAGCAGGAACTTTTAATGCGAGTTTATTACGTAAAATCCTATTTAAATTGATATGTTACCAAAGGATATGCATTAAGTTTATATGCTATGAAAAATTGCAATTTGCAATTTTTTTACATAATTTATCAATTAAAATTTGAACTTCAATTCTTAATACAAGACTCCAACTGAGACATTTCTGAAGTTTAATTAATTAATGTTAATAATTTTATTTTTAATTTCTCTTGGAAAGCTTTGAAATAATTATTAATGAATGGAAAAGTATGTTAGATATATTTGATTTATGCCATAGAATGATGTAATTCTTTAAAATGAAATAATTAAGATATTACAGAGATTGCATAGGAAGAGAATCTTAATTTATTAAAGCTGACTATAGTGGAATCAGCGAATATTTGTAATTATTTGAAAAGATTTTCAAAAACGACAGTAGTTATAAAATGTATCGCTCAATATAATTAATTAAAATCTATGATAAACTAAAATCTTTGCAAAAGTTTATAGTGAAGCATTAAGTTTCATATTTTTCACAAAGTTATTTAAAAGTAAATAATAAAAATTTGAAATAAAAAATAATGGAAAATAAATCCCATTTTTAAATATTTAGCTATTTTTCTTTTAGCAGTTAACAATAATTCCAATCTTTTTGAAATAAATAATTGAAGTTTCACTCTTTGAATTTTAAATGGTTTTAGTATTTCAATCCCTCTAACTAAATTATAGCAAATAAGAAATATCACTATGAAGTGATAAAGGAAATCACTGAAAAAAAATTGATGGAAACAACAAATGCTGTAAGAATTGAATTTTTATAATCCAGGTCTTCCTAAATACGATACTGTATTTGTCTGTACTAATGCCTGGAATTCTAACGGTATAATAGAGTTTTAAATTATTTTATATTTTTATAGTTAAGTATAGAAATAAAATTTTTTCTTGCTTTTCTAAGAATTTAGTATTTGTTAAACACTTTATTATTATAGCTTTATTATTATTATTAAAATATAAACACTTTATTACACTATAGCACTAATATTTTTTAATGAAGTACAATGAATATACCATTCAACTAAGAGCATAAAAAAACTAAATTTTCATGTTCCATATACGAAGTTAAATTTAAAAAACATGAGGCAGAGATGCACATGTGTTCAAAAGTCAGTTTAAAAGCATTATATTTCTCCACATAAACTACAAAAAAAAAAGAAAAGAAAATGATCTTAAAATGGAACCTTTGATCTCGCTTACGATAGGGATTTTCTGTTCCCTGAAATTTAAAACATCTCTAATGCAGGCGAAAATATATATCCCCCAAAGAAACTGTTTTGTTTTATTCATGTAAATTTACATTTTTTAATGTTTTACTTTTGGCCTATAAGTCCATAACATAACGAATATATAGGTATAAATGTTTATAATTTACAGAAAAATTTTAAATCATTTTTATAAAATTTAGAAAATTTCTGAGAAAATATTTCTGTTTTATAAATTATATTTCTCTCTTTATTTATATGGTATTCAGAAAAAAATATTTGTATTCTTCAAATTCTTTATATATAAGAAAACTGAAAATAGAGTACTTAAATGTAATTATTAAAAATAAAAGTATTCACTAATGGTTCATAGTATTTGATTCTTTCTTAATTTTTATGGTTTTTATGATCTTTATTTCTTTGCTTTTGTACGCATTAATAATATATACTGTAGATTTTATTGCTTTACCTTCAAGAATTTTTATAAATAAATTGCAGAAACAATGTGGTTAATATAATTGTAATAAAAATTCAAGGAATTTGTTATTGCATTTATATGTTCTAATATTTAAATGAACTCGTTAAATGGATAATTATTTAAGTATTTAGTAAATATATTTACATTTTTACAAGACATTTAATTTTTTATACCTAAAATGGAGAAGAGATGAATGATTAAATATTTATTTATTTTAATTCCTGATCTAATTGGCTAAAAATAAATCTACCAAATAGCTAATTCAAAACTGGGATGTAAAGGATTGCATGTGACACAGAAAAGATAACTGTACTTTGAAATTTTGGATACTGTTAAATATTCTTTTAAAACATAATAGCTACGGTTTTAAAAAGCAAGATTAATTTGATCTTCATAAAAAAGTTACATCTACACAATTAATTGATGATATTTTAAATAGCACTTTATATGAAGCGTGATTTAAGTATTGCAAATTAATTGCACTCTTGCAATTTTATAGAATAAAAAGTAATGCATCAAGCAAATAATATTATAGCACTAAAACAGAATTTTTTACTAACAAGTTTTAATTAAAAAATAAAGCGGAAGTAAATTTTTTAAAATTATACCAAAAAATGAACAAAAAATTTAGGAGATTAATGCTACCAAAAATTAACTTTTAGAAAATAGGAATTTTCTTCGAACTTAATAACTTTTTATATGAAAAGTCAATTACTTCTATAAATAAATGATTGTTTCAATTAAAGATTATTAGACCTTGCATAAGAACTGAGTTTTTATTTTACGTGTTATCTTCATATATCATCCATATCTAAAATATATATGGGTGAGAAGTTTTCCTATTTAAAAAATTAATTATATTTTTAAGTAAATAAGTATTTTATAAATAGTTAAAAAGACTGATTTTTCACAAAATTTCCTTATATATTAATGATTAATATATTTAATATACCAAAATCTTCACTTTAATTAAAATTTAATTTTCTTTGCTTAAAAACTGTTAGTAAAACTAAATAAATTAAAAATTTCACTGCAAGAATAATTAAACTTTTTGCTTAAAGTGATTTTGAAATTTAAAAAGTATTTTAAAAAATTTCAGAATTATAACATTAGCATAATGAAAAAGTATTTTTTAGTACAATCAAAATTTTTTTCAAAAATACGTATTGATTTCTGATGTAATTTGTGTAATAAATTAATTTTGCTTATGAGAGCTACATTTAAAATAACGTAGTTAATATAAATTGATTATTATCAAATATCACTATAGATTTCACAAAGAAATATACAGCTAATTAAAATAAAGAGTGAATGTTACATTTGTATTTATTGTTAAAATTAAATAATATGTTTCAAATTTAAAAAGAAACGGTAAAAAGTGTTATGGAATATTTTATTTTTTAGAAGCATAATATATAAATAATAAGATAATTTAAATTTTTGCGATAAAGTGCTTTTATAAATAAGTGAATAAATTTAAGAAAGATAATCGTAATAGTAAAGGAAAATACTTTTAAATGAATAAGATATTTTACTAACTCATTCAATTTAAAAAAAAAAATTATTAGATTTTAAAGATTTAATTTTTTTAAAATATAATTATAAATTAAATTTATAGATATTCTGCTGGATAAAATTAAATTTTTACTCCAGAAAAAAGCTATGATATTTAACAGAAATTTGCATTACATTGCAAAATTCTCATTCGATAAATTTTTGTTTCGTTTCAATTTTCCAGTTTGTAGTTTCATTTTATTAATGCTTATAAACATATATTTTTTAAGTCCTATTTTTTTTGCTTATTAATAGATGTTCTGCAACAATATTTTTAAGCAATAATGTCTTTTTTCGACATTTCATTGTTTAGTGTTGTATGAGAATAATTAAATTTTTATTTAGTTTCTCAAGGATGTTTTTAAATCATAATTCAACTATGCTTAAATTGCTTAAAATAGTATATTTAAGTAAAAAAATATCCTAATTAAAGGCATTACTTTTAACACAAGAATGCAAATTTTTATACTATAATTTTTACAAATAGATTACTCAAAATCAATAATACTTTATTTAAAATTTCAAACTACGAGTACACTTATGAATTATTTTGAACTCTCTCTCACTATTAAAAATAAGGTATTTTAAAACATTATTAACTATCTCATTCAAAATCTAAATTTTAAGAAAACTACATTTTAAAAAAATGAAAACATTTAGCTAATGACATCAAAATACATAGTATAAAATTTGTTTCAACAAATTCCTGTCTATATTTCAACAAATGAAAACTTTTGTTCGAAATACGAGAAATATTTGTCAGATTTCTTTAAGGAAAATTCTTTACAAAAATTAATGATATTTATTGTAGAAAGAGTAAATAGTTACAATAACTAAAATTGTGTATTAAGTTTTATTAAGAATAAGTACAAAAAATAAGATTCTGAATTTTTTATGTTGCACTTTTTATCACCACTTTTTTAATTTCTTATACTGTTTTTGCATAAACATCGTACATCATTTTTTATAAGTCAAATTTCCAAGCATCTTTCCATTAATTTAAATATGTTAACTTTTTAATTATTACATTAATAAAATTAATTTTAATTTTTACATTAAAATATGACGCACATTTATATTTTATTAATATATCTTTATTATTTTAATTTGTGTTTGCATAAACATCGTGCATTACACAGGGTAAGGCAAATTAACTTCCTTATATAATATTACAATAATAAAAATACCTTTTTATTTTTGCATACAAAAGTTACAGATTTAAAGTTTAAGTTTACGTAATTTTAAATATCATATTGAGCAAGAGAAACCAATCATTGTTGATACACTGGGGGAACCGATTTCTACTGTTTCTTATCGCTCTTTCCAACACATTGGCAGGTAAGTTGGCCGTTTCTCTTTTAAACTTTCTTTCATATTTTTCAAAGTTTGCTGGTGGCACTATAGACATATGACTGTAAACACTCCATGAATGAGAAATTACATAGGAGTAAATTCCAAGGTCAAGAAGCATGTTTACGCGCAGAACGCCGCAGTGATTGCAAAAGTGACACTCTTACTGTTTAGATATTCTCTGGTGATCTGACGGGATGTGGGGCATTTCCGCTTCTTTTCTATACAGAAACAGTTTCTCTTGAACATTGATACTCATAAAAAATAGATTTCTGATCTGGGACAGGTCTAAAAGGCGAAATATTGAAGCGATTTCTGAAAATGCGCAGGTATGAAATAACTACAGTTTGAAAAATATGATTTTAAGGTAAATGCATGGTATTCATTACTCCAACACATGATGGTGATTGAATCACAATGTCACACAACATTATGATCTCCTCTCTAGGGCAAAACCACGCTCTTTATATATCTTTACTAATTTTTATGTTATTGCAAATTGAAATAAAGAAGTTATCTTGCCACCTCCTATATATTTTTAATAAGCTGACTTCTCCCGTTTTTTCCTTATGATTTAAATATTATAGTTTGAATCATTGCATAGACATTTAATTTTAAACTGTATATTAATATGTAATTAAATAAAAAAGAAATTAATAAATTTTCTAGAATGTATTTCTTTCACATTATATAAATATGCAATAAATGCATGCCATCATTAATAAAAATAAAGCACGACATTTATCAGTAAACTGAAAATCAATATAATTAAAATATTTCCTCAAATTTTCTATACTTCATTTAAAATTTCTATTATAATAGGCTAAAAAAATGATGTGCTTAAAATGTACACTATTATTTAAATTTATTATTTAAAATTATTTTTGAATTATTCTGATAATTGCAAATTTACGTTCAATTTCAATATTTAATAAATGAAGAAAATTTTTATATAAATTGGAAATAAAACACAAGGAGGAATTAAATTTTTCTTAATACTTCTACTATAATATTAAGATAAATATAGAAAATAATATCAACACACGAGCATCTCAGTCACTCTATATCTTAACTAATTATTATTCTTATTTATTATATATTTTATTATCATTAAAAAATTAATGTTAGAGAAATTCAAACTCAGAATTGTTTTTAAAATAACAAATTTTATTTATTTTAATTCTGTATTTTCAAATTAAGTATAATTCCACTTTAAAATTTACGTGTTTGAGTATACTATAATATTATATGCAAATTACAATATATATATATATTGTTATATATATTGTATACATACATATATATATATATATATATATATATATATATATATATATATATATATATATATATATATATATATATATATACTGAGCAAATATTTTTATTTCATAACTTTATTAAAAAATCTTTTTGGTTTTAATGAGTAATTTTTATAAGCAAAATTATAAGAATTATTTTAATTTGTACTAATATTCATGTTCATAATAAAATTAACCCAATTATTAATTTAACGCTAGATACATATGTTAACGCATATATACTCATTTTTTTTTATTTATTTATGGGTAAAAATTTCTCTTCAAGTTATTAATTTTCTTATTCTGTAAATATATAAAAAAGAAATATCATTTGTTCAATGTATTCAATATTGAGTACTGTTTATCAAAAACACAAAAATCTAGTGAAAAACAATTTATTGCATTAAATCCTCTTATTTCTGAAGAATATTTAAATTTTTATGAAACAGTATTCTTGTCTTTTACATTGAAAATTTTCTTTTCTTTGAAAATTAATGTAAAATATAAATCTCTTTTTCAATTAAAAATAAAAAAAAATTATTATACTTAACTATTAACTGAGAGTTTATTGGTATGCTCAAAATACAATAAGTAATATAAAGAGTTTATTTAAAACTGTGGTATTTTAAGTTTTAACAAAACATTTGTACCTAGTGTCAAAAAGGTAACAAATTTAATGATTATTAAGTAGATTTTCTATTAATAAATCTCTAGAAAAAAAAAGCTGATGTGTAAAACTATGTTCGTGTTTGCTAAAAATTACAATCCTCCTTATATTATCTTTTGATGTATATATTTTTAGGCTTTTATTTAAGATTATATTTAATTAGTTTAAAAAATCTTTTAAATATTTTTTAGACTCATGACAGCTTTTAATAAAATTCATCATGCGTATGCAACAATTATAGGTTGTAGATGTTTTATTTTCTTTTTTTGACGCGAAATTAATTAGGTCCTTCTATCTAGTAATGATCGATAAGAATTTTAATTATTTCAAAACAACATGGAAAATCTAGAATAAAGTTAAATTGTAAGATCTCATTTATATTGGTTTCCTACATGTAAATGATTAACTTCACTTCCTATTTCTCTTAATCGATTTTCAGAATCCAATCAATATACTTCTGCTGCCCGAAAACAAACAGCTTAATCAATCATTGGGACCAGTTCTTGATAACATTTCTCCTCAAAAATATCTCATACTTTTTTGCTTCTGAATTGAAATATGTAAAAGATTTTTAATGTTCATTTAAAAATTAATATTGAAACCCGAAATAAAATTTTTAAAATAAAATTTTATACAAAATTAACAAAATGTATTTGGTAATTACTTTCCATTAAATTATTGATTGAGCATAAAATTTGCTTAGCTCTAATTCAGGCATTGATGAATATCAGGAAAGAGATAAAATCATTGATATGTACATGATTAAAAAATCTGTTTTGATTCATTATAAAATTTTATCTACAATAATTTGAGAAATCATTATGTAAATTTCCGAATGCATTTATTCACAATAACTATGTCTAGAATATATTTTATTCAATTATGTTAATCTTTGTCAATTTAACAATAAAACTGTTGCTTCAAACAAATTATTTATTGACTTATTCGGACTATTATTCTTTCATAATACATTTATTTAAAAATAAATAAATGTATTATGAAAGAATAATATAATGTCTAAAATATCAAAAAGGAATATAAGGCAATGTATTTACTATATTTTTGTTTACAATGAAAAGTATAAACATAAATTAGCATTAATGATATTTAATCAGTATTATTATGTAAGAAGCAAGTGAATATTAATAATACTCATAGTATAAGTTAAACTGCATCATTATATGAAATAATCATATATATTATACGAAAAGTACTTGTGTTTAGGTAGTTATAAGGAATAATAGTACAATTTATTAATTAGTTACTGTAATTAACGAAATATTAACATATGGGGAATTTTTGACTTTGCATGAAATGCAATCCATTAAATAATTTATTTTAAAGAATGCGTAATATTTAATATGATTAAGTAAGAGTATAATTATCATTTTATATAATATGATAGGTAGAATGCGTTTACTAGGCATAATTTAGTAAGTATACTAAGTATAATTTAGTAGTTTTTAATCATGTACATATATGAGGTATATCAAAGTAGCAATTTTAATCAAATTTATATGCTTTTAAGAAAATAAGGCTTTTTATTAATATTAAAAATAAAACATAGTTTCATCTTTTGCATTTAATAGAAAAGACATATTAATTTAAGTCAGAATTCTGAATAAAATTGAGGATTTTATAGCCATTTAAATAATTTTCATTTTTCACGGTATGGATTAATGTATTAATATTGCAGTTAAAGTTGCAAAGAAAATTTACAGAAAATGTTTTTACCTGAAGTGACTGTTTGTCTTGATTTCATTAGCCGCTGTGAATAACTTATTGTAAATGTTTAGTTTGATAGACATAACTGTAAGGAAAATAATTTTATGATTAATTTTTACATATGTCGGGGAATTCTGCACATTATAGCAATAAAAGTGTTGAGTCCTTAGCAAAAAACAAATTTAAGCTGTACGTACTTAATGTTGCAACACTTGTGTCACGGCTTTAACTTCTGAAAAAATTTATTAACGAGTTCTGGAATTAAGAATTCATCATCTCAAAAGTTGAATGGACTAAAAAAAGATACTTTCCAATTATGTATAATAGACTATATATAAATCCTTTTTTTATATAGTTTATACAGTTATTATTATATTACATACACTATAGATTAAACCATAAATTTATCCTTACCATGACATCCTTGTTTTTCAAAATTAAATCACGAGAGTTTTTGTTTGTCTTTGAAAGTTTGTTCATCAGATATTTTAAAATCTTGTTATTTCTATTTTTCGTGTTATTACGTATACGATCTTTTATGGTTTTTAGTGCCCTTGAACATTGAGGAGCACAGGAAGAGCTATGATTTTTTTAATATAAAAATAATAATAATTGATTTACTTGAAATGGATTTCTTACATATAGAAATGGGTATTTTTTGAGAATAGATTCCTTATTTATGTGTATAAATATTTTTTGA